>VZDJ01000155.1:14906941-14926695 GCA_008694505.1 Cyanoderma ruficeps | reverse complement strand
CAGAAAGAATACAGTGACATCATCAATACCCAAGAGATGTACAATGATGATCTCATACACTTCTCCAATTCAGAAAACTGCAAAGAGGTAAACTAGTTTTTGGATTTTCATTTCAGATTGATTCAATTTTTTTCAGAGTAATGTAGTTCCCAGAAATATCTTTTGGCATTTATAAGGATGATGTTACAATTTCAAGACGTGTCCTTCATCGGTCCTGTGTAGTTAAACCAGCTTTATGGGTTATTAGGATTTCTTGTTTTCATGTTCAGGGTCTGTTTCCATTGATCAGAACAGTAATGAAGTACATTTACATCTGAGCTAGATAAGTTCTGTGCTACTCACAGTACACAGTGTAAGGTGATTTCACCTAAGTACTGACACAGAAAGAGCTGACAGAGTTGTGGCTTTCTGCAGTAGATAACCTCAGCAGAAGTCAGCTGGCCATCAGCATTCCCTGTCCTTCGACATTTGAGAGAAAATAATTCCCTGTATTTGCTTCAAGAGCATGTTCTCTACTTAAACTCCTGCTCCACTTCACAGGTGTTGGCTGTGCTGTGGTTACAGGCAGTTCAGGAAAGGCATCATTTATGTTACATCAGAGATTTTACATGAACATGCTAGGCATGAGTATATTCAACAATTAACAATATTAATAATAATAATGTTAATAATCATTAAGAGATCCTTGTCTGAAAAGAAGGACAGCCAAGCCCTGAGATCAAGAGACAACCTGTGCAGTACTGACAGGAGTGGAGCTGAACAAAGGCTGGGTTGCAGGCACTGCATGAGCCACAAAATGTTAGAGCCTCCCCTTTGGCTGCCAGGTTCCATGGACAGAGACTTCCTTAGCAGCCAGTTCCACCACTTCCTGCAGAGGTAACCATGTGTTGGTGTTTTGCTTATTGAACCTCCATGGCCTTCAGCAAACAAGTGGGGGCTGCCCCTGAGAACAAACAGCTGTGTGTTCCACAGTTGACATTGAAGCCATGCTACTACCTAATGGCAAAGAACAGAATTTGGTTTGTGATTTGTAGATTTATTCAGGAACAAGTGAGATACTCATGCTCGAAGTCAGACGAATCAAAACAAAAAAAAAATGTTTTTCCTTTTTAATTGCAGCTCCAGCTAGAAAAACAGAAGGGAGAAATTCTTGGGGTAGTGATTGTGGAATCTGGATGGGGATCCATTCTACCCACCGTTATCCTGGCCAACATGATGAATGGAGGCCCTGCAGCACGTTCAGGAAAACTCAGCATTGGAGACCAAATTATGTCTATTAATGGTACCAGTTTAGTTGGTCTACCTCTTGCAACATGCCAAGGGATCATAAAGGTACCCCAAACTTACAACTCTATGCTGTAGATTGTAAGGCAACAGAGGTGTAATCTTCTGACAAGTGATCCTGTAGATTTCCAGCAGATACAATTTTTCGTAACACTGCAAAAAAACCCAGTAATCTGTCATTAACAGAAGGCAGAATTAGAGATTCAGGAGTGATAATACACAGACATTAAGGGCTGGAGACATTACTGCAATTTTTTTACTGGGCTGTAACAAATGAGGCCAGGTCTGTAAAGCTTGGCTAAATTAAGTTACTCAGCTGTCTTCAAAGTTTCAAGCTTCCTCACAGCCTCCAGAATAAAATATAAGGATTAAAATCTTCTATGCATTTTTGGGCTCCATGCAGATAAAATGGCTGGAGGCTGGTAGACTGCAGGACAGATCAAGTGAGCAGATGAAGAATCTGCAGACATGGAATCTCAGAATGCATTACCTTTAGTCACAGGGACTAAATCTGATGTCTGTGCAAATTTACCAAGAGCAGCAGAAGCAGGAGATTAATTAGCCAGATGCTGGAAAAGGGCAAGCAGTAGTCAGTTTTGGTTTTTATTGAAAGATTTGTTTAAATTTCTGTAGTAATTAAAGGCAAAAATTCAATGTTTTGTTGAGCCAAATATCTTGGGAAATAAGTAAGAGAAGTGTATCTCTAAGTTAACCAATTTCTGTTAACTCTCACTGTTCTTTCTCAGATCAGCTGCTTAATGCTCTTGCAATTAGGAAAGCACAGATGAGGGCACAGTAAGATTCATTTCAGAAATACTGACTTTGGGAATATCTTACAGGGACTCAAGAATCAGACACAAGTCAAACTGAACATTGTCAGCTGTCCTCCTGTTACTACTGTCCTCATAAAACGGCCAGACTTAAAATACCAGCTGGGCTTCAGTGTACAGAATGGAATTGTAAGTTTCTGTGTTCTTTGATTGTCTTGGGATTTTTCCCTTTACTTTTTGTTCTTTTTCAAAACCATATGGAAGTACTGAAAGAATCTTGCATTACCTCACTTTTTCTACTGTTTATTAAAACCTTATAGTCTCTGAGTAATATAATGCAAGTGGATGACACTGGGAGAAATTCCTGAGGGATTTTCCTACATAATACAGCAACAAGGTTTATAGCCCAGATTATTTGGTGCAATAGCCTGATCATGTAAAACTGTCATTAGTGCCAGAGTTGCAAGGAAAAGTTATGGTGAAAAAGGTTTTTACAATTATAGCACTTTAATCTTAGACCTGATTCTGTTTCTACTTCTAAAATTTCATTACACACTCACTGAGGCTTTTAATTTTTCTTCTGCTGTGCATAATTTATGTGGATCACATGGCAGTAGGCAAGGGAATATAATGGTGACCTCCTCTTATTAAAACTAAACTCTTACAAAAACTAAACCTCTCATTACAAAGTAATTGTATATGTAGTGGCCCAGGTACCCCTTCTCTGTGTGCTGCAGCCTCCCTGAAATAACAGCAGCAAAGAGGAGAACAAATGTGGCAAGGAACACTTACCCCAGGCAGCTCAGGGTCCTACTCTTGCAGTTCTTCCTTCCCAAGGCGTTCTCTGACACCTTTGCAAAGCAAACTCCCCACACAACTAGCTCAGGTAGTCACTGGCCTTTCTGGGGGCTGACACTAGCATTAGACACTGGCTGTAGTGCAGGACCATCACCACTTCCTCTTCCTCCAGTCTAGGAAAAAAAATAATCAGGCTGCTCACACAGAAAACCACATCACAAAGGCTGTGGGCTGTGTCCCCTGCTCTGTGAAATGCATCAGTTGAAGTTGCCAGACCTCTGTTTGCCACCCTTTAAGAGCTGGAAGAGTAGCCAGTAACTGTAGGATGCGCCTTCGTGCCCTTCAGCAAACAGATGGCTCAGCAGCGGCTTTGCAGCTCTCCTGGCCGCCTCTCAGTTACTACTCCACCCCATTTTAAAGGGTTCCTACCTAAGATCACAATATCAAGGACACTGCTGCAGCCCTGCTCCAGCTGGATGCACTCTGCAGTGATTCCTGCCAGGACCTGGTTTCACCTGATCTCACAGAGGGTGCTCTGTCTGAGGCACTCATCACTTTCCTAATTGCTCGCCTTAGTAAATATTGTACGTTCCACTATGCTCAAAAGAAGGGAGTACATTTAAGGACCTGCAAGCATCACTGTGATTATCAACTTTTCAGGAGCCCATTCACGGCTTTGGTGGGGGTGGGATCAGGGCTGGGGAAACAATCAGGCTGAGGTGGATTAGGAGCATCCCATGCCCTCACACGGACAGGGAGTCTGTGTGCCAATCTATTCATCTTGTCCCTGCTAATCATCTCCTACATGACTGGAGCCTCAGTTTAGCAAATTCTGCAGGCTCTGCTTGTTTTCTGTCACAGTGTGCTCCCTCCATCTACTGGCCATTTGTCACCACACTGGCGGATCATCATTCCTCCCAGTTAAATGAACAACATTCACATGACATCAAATATAAAGTTCACCAAATTCAGCAAAAAAATCCTTTTCATATAGGAAAAAAAAATAAGCCTTGCAGTGCATTTCATTTATGAAAAGCCTGTTTGAATATGAAAGCCAGTGAACAAAAAGATGAGATTAACATCTTTTGTTAGGCTGCTATGGAGACAAACCTCTGGGCCTGTAAAATCCTTTCCTCTGAAAAACTCTCTCAACATTTGAAAATATGTCTGCAAAATATATCTCTCTGGTAGTTTGACACTGTACTCTTTAAAAGTAGTTTTGTAATTGTCATCAATTGTTACAAATTATGATAGGCTCCAGAAGTAATACTGTTATTCTTTGTTGGCTCAGCATTGGGAGAGCAAAGAAATAAATGGCTTGTCAGAAGAGATATAATTAAATGTCTCTTTCTGGTAGGCCATTACCTCATTACCTCCCATGCAGCTGGGGCTTATTTCTGTGCATCCTGTGCCAGCAGCTTTGCAGAGGCTCCTTTTCACCCTGCCTGTCTCATCAGTGCAGGATGCACAGCCATTATAGTGGGAGTAGCCCATGAACACACAGAGCAGCTTCTGGCCACACAGAAACCTGAGCTGGGATTGCCTGCACAGGCTGTTGGGCAGATGCAGACACTGCACTGCTGCAGCTGAAAAAATGATGTTGTACATACAAATGTAACAAGTGTGAATGTTGTGTGATGGGGAGGTGAGCATTGGATCACTTGTCAGGCACCTTCTGAAAGTAATTCTGCTACAGTTCTTTTAAAATGATGTTATTTAAATACAAGAGATCCTTACGTATCACGTTATTGTTTTCTAGATTTGGTCCTTGTGTATCACATTATTTTTTTCTAGATTATAAAAATATCTGTGTATTACCAGTTATATTTTTATGGCTGATAAAACACCACTTCTCAGTCTAGATCTCAGCTTCTCTGAGAACTCCATCTACCTTGTCCCTAGCCTAGCACAAGCTATCTAAAAATACAGTAAAACTTTACAGAACATTTTATTCTTTCTTCCCTGCCTTTGTTTACTGTCATTTAAACTGGCAAAAAATTTACAGGGTTTCAACAGTGTAATGTAAAAGTGAGATGAGGAGAAATCTGGTTTTAATAGGTTATGATTAAGGCATTTACATAGAATAAAGTTTGTCTGACACTATTCTAGCCTTAATGCTTTGCTACTCTATGGACAGTTGCAATAAAACTGATTGTGAAGCTACTGAAGTTTCACATCTGATGTGCTTGTCTTAAGGCATTGCAAACCTGTCACACCTGAGTGGATTGAACCAATGTGCTTTACACCTTTTGTTTTCTTTTTTTCCCCCTTCAGTTTACAGAGTCAATAGAATATAGACTCTTGCTTACAAGAAGCAAATCTGTCTTGCTTTATTTAATAATATAGCTATTGCCATGTTCAACAAATACAACAGCTTAAAGAGTCCTGGCTGAATAAAACCATATTTACTTAGAGTTCTGCTTAAACTTGCCAGCTGCAGCTGTCACAGCTCCACTGGTTGGAGACAAAGCCCTTGCAAATACAGGAATCACTGAATGTGTACTGTAAATGCAGAATATTTTTTTCTCTGTGTGTTCTGTCTCTGGTTTAGCAGGGTCTGGAAGGCTGGGCAGAGCCACTCAGCCTCTGTGTCTGCTTCTCTTTCTGCCTCATTAAAACACTTAATGCTCACAAAAGGAAGCTGCCTGCCTTCCCTGGAGAGGGATTCCTGAATGAAGAGAACACTTTCTATGTCTGGGGCTGTTAGAATAAAGAATTAGGTATTAAAAGTACTAAAAGTGCTTTGAGAGCCACAGTGAAAAGGGCTCTGGATAGATATTCAAGCCATTATCTTTTCCTTTATGCCGGTGGGTGAGGGATCACATTTCCATTTGCTCCAAAAGCTTTTATTTCATCTGTACTGTCTCTCTATTTTCCTTTACACCATGAAAAATATATTTACAGGGTTTCTTTTGGTACGTGCTGCTTTTTGTCCTTTCTGATTACTGCTCCCCAATAGCAAGGAGCAAACTTATTCTAACAGTGAGTTGAATTGAGAAGCTTTCTGTAAAAGAGATCTATGTAGTACAGCTTATGTTTTGAGCTGTGTGATTAGAAGGTAGACTACCTGCAAAACAATATACTGTATGTGACTGAAATTCAAGACACAATTCTGTGAAGTGACAGTGCTTCTTTCCGTTGAAGCCCATCAGAAATACTTTAGGGACCACAGGAGGTAACACGGCCACTGGAGAGACCATGGTGGAAGAAAAATCTCACTGCAGGAGGAATGTGTTGTGAGGTTTTCTTTCTGAAGGCTGAGAAAGGCCTTTTATAAACAAAGAACAACAATATATTCTTACTCCTCATATCAAACAGTCTGAACTTCTAGTGAGAGGGGAGTTCTTTTTTTATAGCCGTTATTTGTGGAGAGGAGTTTAAAGGAAGCTGCTAGTGCCATACATGAAAAGATTTCAGTCAACCTCAGACAATGTTTTACCTTCAACATGTTCCAGACTGGCCATCTCCCCACATTCTGTGCTTCCTAATTAGACAGCAAACTCACTGGGGCACCAGCCACATCTGATCATATTTGTATTTAGCTCTGAGCTAATGATCACAGCAAATAATACCATTCTAACCCCTGACAGTACCTGCAGAAACAGGCATTAGCTGATGCTCCAGCACTCATTTCTTTTCCTCCAAGAATTATTTTTGCTCAGTAAACAAAAGGTAAATCCCAATGCTGTTGAAGCTTAGTTCCAGAGATTTTAGCTGTACATTATCTGCCTTGTGTGATTCATGGGCTTAGTCTTTTGAAATAATTGACCAGCAATTTCTCTCTAATGCACAGCCGTCTCCTGCCAGGGAGGAGCCCCTTGCAGCACAGATACTGTTGCTAAGGAGGAAACATTCTCAACCCTCACTGGATTGAGATTTCTCTTTCTGCCTGGACTCTAGGCATGTTGCAACCTCAGGATACTTCAGGTAGCAAAGTCTGCTGGGGGCTGTGTCTGCTGAATTTAGTTTCTTCTTGTAGAATTGTTACCCTGTTGTAGGGGTAAACATTCAAAACTGTGCCCAGTTCTTTACTGGAACCTCAGCTGCCTCTTAGGACCTCGTTAAAGGTTGAGTGGCCTAACTTGCCTTCTTCACCCGGAGCTCCCTGTGCCAGCAGCTCTGAACAAGGTGGAGGGAAGCTGTGACCCTGGAGAGCAGAGCCCTCTCCTCTTCTGCAGGAGCACTGGAAGTTGTGTCCCAACACTGGATAAAACTCTCTTCCCCTGACTCCACTTTTGCGTGGCTACTACTTGTATCACTGTGAAAGGTATTTTTATGTTCCCGGTTGGAGACTGAAAATGAAAATTACAATAGGCAGAAATCTCAGAAAAAACCCTCCCTCTAACAAACCACTAAAGCAACATTTAAGAACTCATTAATTAATACTTTTGACAAGCATCTTCTGGAATCCTCACAGTGTCACCACTCATTATTATGTAAGTAAGTGCTGCATGAGGATATATCTGAACTTCCCTGAACATTGCTTTTTCTTGGCAGATTTGCAGCTTGATGCGAGGTGGAATAGCAGAGAGGGGAGGGGTGAGAGTGGGCCACAGGATTATCGAGATCAACGGGCAGAGCGTTGTGGCTACTGCTCATGAGAAGATTGTACAAGCATTGTCAAATTCAGTGGGAGAGGTAAGGAAACAAAGTCTTCATCAAGGAAGTAAAGTTTCAGTTTCAGTTTGAAAAGTGTCAACACAGCATTAAAACCACCAATTCAGTAAACTGAGTTTGGTACTAATACAAAATAACAGATTTTTTTTTTAACAACTAATGATGCACATTCACTGCATTTTTTCTATTCATATTTAAGAGTTCCTGGCATAATTCTGTACCTTCAACCTACTGTCTGAATTAAATCAAGTGATTAAAGAACAAAAGCACTCAGGTGTGTTGGCTGTAAAAATGTCTTTTGGCTTATCACCACAGCATCTGCCATAGAAATGAATTACTATGTCTGAGAGATGCAAAATTATATACATTTTAATAATTTAATTTCCAACCTACCTTGGGAATAAGTTAAGACACCTCTCTCCAGTACTTCTAGTGAGATCAGTAAGCAAGATTGTCCAGTTTTTCAAGATGCCTCCTGAACTTAATGACAGTCTAATACAGAACCCTGGCCAGATCTCCCACTACTTCCTGTGACAAAAATCAAAGACAGCTGGTTTCCTTCTGGAAAATGATACTGGACAAATCATAACAGAGTATGTGCACTTTGTCAGGAGCAAAGCTGTAGATTCCAACAGCCCCTCCATGCCTTTATGGTCCCTCTTTGCTGTGTAACTTCTCACCTAACATAGGAATACAGCATGAAACTTTTCTTTACAGCATGAAGAGAAGATACCAAGGCAGCTGGTGAGGGTCTGTATTATCAGTTGGTAAAGTTTCCCTTCCCTCCTCTTGTGTTGCCCAGTAGGTGCTTAGAGCTGTCAGTGCAGTTGTGCTGGAGCCCTGATTACCTGAGCCTTGGACTCTGTCAGTCTGTGAAATCCCTCTGGCACTGGGACTGCACTCCCAGTACTCCTTGGGGAAGGGATTTAGGTTCATCAGCCATGACAGAAACTGTTCCACCAAACTCTCGATTGGCATTTAAACATCAGGTGGCAAAGTCCAAGTTTTGTGTTCAGAGGATCACGCTGTAATTAGGCGAAAATGTGAAATTACATTCCCACAGAGAAGGAAGACAGAATACAAATCCAAATTCTATTAATACCAGAACAGCAGAATGAATTTTCAGAGAAGGTGCTACTTCTTATTTAATGTCTGTAAATTTTACTGTGACTGGAATAGGGTGTATCAACAGAAAGTGTTTAGGTGGCTTTTAAAATTATATGATGTCACATCATGCAATTGTCATTATTAAATAATTAAAAAAGAAAACAAAACCAAACAAAAAACCCCAAACCCCACACACAAAAAAGCAAAGACAGCAAACCAACATCTTAAAACCAGAGAACTTTGAACTAGAAACTTCAGTAACAAATCTGTAGACTCCAGGACAAAAAATGCAGTTCGACCACAGGGAGAGACACATGGGGCCTTCTGGATTATTTTAAACTAGCACCAGCTCTATTAATGTCTGTGTAATCAATTGACAGATTCACATGAAGACTATGCCAGCTGCCATGTTCAGGCTTCTAACAGGCCAAGAGACTCCCCTGTACATCTAACATCTTCCATCCAAGCTGAAGCTGCCAGAGCTGAAGAGAATTTTGTATTTTGTATGAATAGAAGGCTTGGAAGCTGACCTGAGGACTCCAGAACAAGGAACAGACAGGTGTCTCTGCCTTTTCTCTCCTTCCTTTCTATTTCTTTGACAAAAAGTGTTGAGAAGGATGGTCAAGGACAATAATCACTGACAAAAATCTTTGTAAACATTTAAGTATTTTGAACATCTTCTAAACTCTTTTCTCATAGAACTTAAAACATATTTATTTGTAACCTTTATGTGGAGTGATGTATGTCTGTCTTGTTTGATAACACAGTGAATGTGAATATTTGATGAATGAGACTGCAGGAAATGGCAAAGAGAAGCAAGTAGAGAAAGTTCTGGCTGCCTCAAGTTAAAAAAAAAAATCCCAATCCCATAAAGTGGTCCAATACTGATGACTCTGCATAATTTTCAAACTGGTGCTGAATCGATGGTATTTCAGTGGAAAGGAATGTGTGCAGTTCAAACTTTTAGATTTTACTGTAAAGAAAACGACTGTAGTACTTGGTATTGTTATGACAAGTGTAACCTGTTTGGCAAGGTGTGAACATAAACATGTAACAAGTGTTTCATATGCTAAATAAAGAATAATTGCCACAAGATTAAAATCAAAATATTTATTTAGATACATATTTATTTTTAATGCTTGTGATTTTTATGATTTAACAGAGTTATTTCATGGATAACTTATTGCACAGGTTGTGTAATGTATGTGTTGGGCTGGGTTTTTTTTAATTTCTGCATATTACCTTTTTGTTCATATTAGCTCAAAATGGGAAAGCCATGCTTACCTGTTTCTGTCTTTTATAAAGCATTCTTATTCCTAAGGCAATGTGTTCTGAATGTAAATTGTTTTGACAAATAACCTAGCACCATCAGCAGTATTAGAATGTGTGTAGATAAAAAACGTAGTAAAGTTGTATTCCTTATGAGATAAATGTTAATTGGTGTAACTTTGTCTATTTTTTTTCTTTTGGCCAAGGCCTTGAAGAAAATACACTGTGACTTAAGAAGCCTTACCATGCAGTAACTAAAGAGCTTTAGATGACTGTACTTCAAGGAGTAGTGTGTTGCATGCAACTGACCTTAGGAAAGAATTAACCTATCACTAATAAATCTGAAATAAGAAAGGAAGCTTGCTTATTTTGTTTGTTGTGTAACTTTACATAGTAAAAAATTTCAAGTAGAAGATCATTTAATTCTTCATCTAAGTGCAGTTGCAAAGGTCACAGATTATTTTTTAAAAAGGAAATATCCTCTTGAATTAGGAATTTGTGTATCATTATGATCTGGAGACTAGAAGCTTTCAATTAGCATACCTTGTTGCCACTGGATGTCACTGTAACTTCACATCAATACAGCAGCATGCTATAATTAAAATACATTAAAATGGATGAATCTGTAAAACTTAAACTACCCATCCTCAGCTACGTTCCTTTGTGACCTTTTCACAGGATGTCTGCCCAGCTCAGAGTGACACAAATGAAACCAGTGTATGATTAAACCTCATATGGAAACTAAGGCTGCTGACAAGCACTGCTGCAAAAAAACTAAAACCCCGAAACATCAACCTGTGGTAGGTTCTTTATGAGAACCTTCTGTTTAAGGCCTTTCCAATTTCCTCTGAAAGAGCCAGGATGAAGATTGCACTGGAAGATGTTGCTGGCAGACCTGTGTTTATGCTGGTAATGAAATCAGTGTCAATATTTACTTTTTGATATTTTTTTAAGATCAATGTTAAATAAATCATAAACACAGCAGAACCACAATAACATGTTTTAGTAATAAAATTGTCAAAACTATGAATTGGAGTAACAATTCTTTTTGAAAATAGTCAAGGCTCTTCTAGATAAAAATTCCTTTAACTTCCTATCACTTGGTGCTGGTAAAAAGCTTGTGAAAGATGCTTTTTGGAAATGCAGAATTTCAGTCTTCTTCCCTAATGCATCTTTTGGCTACACACTGCAGAGGATTAAACATCAGTTCTTGGTCGCTCACACTAGTGCAGGACTGAACTTGTGAACATTCAGAACAAAGCAGGAATAAACCACACTGCAGCCAGTACTGAGGTTCAAAAGGGCAGCACTGGGACGGAGGGAGCAGTTTTAATTGGACAAATCAGTTAGTCTGGAATGAAAGACACTGGAAGAATGGATTAGAAGCAGCACTGTATGTGTGTATAAATCACCTTTATGTTTGTATCCAAATCAGTTGTTAAAAAGGCAAAGTCCAGAAATAGTTTTTTATTAAAACACTGACGATAGTTAAAACACTTCTGAGGTACATTAAATAAATACAACTTTTAAGTTGTACAGCCAGTCTCTGGTGGGTTTGCAATGGTTTTCAAGAAATGCTGGGCAGCATCAGTAGCATTTCTGTAAGTACAGTGAAATAAATGCATTTCTGTTTGGGAAAACACTTGTTATGACTTAACTAATAAATCAATTAAAAGTTTGCAAAAATCAAGGCTGAAATTTACATTCAGAAAAACAGCTGTTCTCATCCTGCTGTGGGGAAAAAAAGTGGAATTCCAAAGGAAGACACTTTTTTCCTTTTAAAGTCATCCACTACTCGTATTAGTCCCGGTCCTGGTTTCTTCCATAACCGTGTCAGCTGGAATGACATACCTGCGGGGGTCTAAAGGATGGTCTCCCGGCACACGCCGATCAAGCTGTGCGGCCTCTCCCGCTCCAGGGCGCGGCGCAGCCGGGGCGGGGCAGCCGCGGAGCTCAGGGCGCCGCAGCTCTGCAGGTGCAGATCCTCCCGCAGCCGCTTCCTGCAGCCGCTCACGTTCTGCTGCGAGCTCGTCATTACCTGCGGGAAAAGGCAGGAGGGGAGAAGGGGAAAAACGGGGGGAAAATGGGGTAAGAGAAGTTCTCATTTAAAAAAGGTGTTTAATTCTGAAACTCTTCCAAAGGAGGGGCAGCCCTCCAGAACCCCTCCTGCTTCTGTCCTTGCAGCTGGTCAGGGCTCAGCACTGGGCACCTGGAGAGCAGAGCCAGGCTTTCTGTCTGAACTGCAGCGTACAATGTATTGCTGCCCAGTAAATACAAATTATTTCTTACTAATGCCATGTTACTATAAAAGAGCTTCTGTAGGAATTGCCTGAAGAACTTAAAACTGTAAAAACATTTAAACAAGGTAATTGTCTGTGGAAACTGAGCACATCTTTAGAACATCGGTGGCCTACCTGGTCTATGATATTGGCACTGAAGATGGCTTCTTCCATGTGTCTCTCATCAGATTTAATGACTGACCGTATGCTGTTCACTACGTGACGCACTTCTGGAGGGAGATTACAGTTTGAATGTTCCAAAAATTTTGCCACTAAAATTTTTGTGTCTTTATAGGCCTTAAGGTCCACTAAGGAGTGTGGCCGCTCTTTTGAGACTGTGTGAAAAGCCTTTGGCTTTAGGTGCAGATCAATTTTCCTTGTATCCCTCTGTTTTCCAGTTGGTAGGAAACTGTTCAAAGAATGCTGGCAAGCAGAGGCAGCCATATGAGAACCAGAGACAGGAACTAAAAAAGGGGGGGAAGAATATCTTTAAAGTAATAGTTTAAAAAAAGAAAAGGAGAAAAGAAAAAAAAAGGCAAAACAAATATTGTCACAAAGTCTTTACTTTGTCATAAAATGTCTGTTTTGTTTGAAGAACAGCACAAACATGCAGTCAAGGAAACCCACTACAAAATGGGTAATTTTAACCAGGGTCAGGAGTAAGACCTTCCCATGGCCAAGGAGGGCTGCCTTGAGAATGAGTGGATGGGTAATTAAAAAACTTCACAAACCAGACATTTTTGTTACCTCCACCTTCAAGGACTTCAGCTGACATTAATGATAAGGAAACCCACCAGCTGCTCTGTGTTACACATAACTCCTAAAGTTTTAGGCCCAGCCCCTCGCCCCAGCCTTAAGACTAAAGTTCTGCCTATTTCTAGGCCTTGGAAATTAAATGCAAGAGAGATTAATGAGAAACACAGAGAAAGCCAAAATGCTGATCTAAACCAGGGAACCCAATTTCACAGCATTTCTTTTCAATCAAGGCAGGTTCCATCAGCATTGTACACCATACATGTGTGCTGTTAACTGACTTTTCTGCCCCAGATTTTTTAAAGCTCATTTCTCTCTCAGAAACTTCTCATTGTTTTTAAAAGGAAAATAAGGAAATCCATCTTCTGCTTTAGAAAACCAATTCTCACCTGTTTCTCCTGTAGCTGGAGATAATCCTGCATCTTGGCACTGCCTGCACACAGGAGTCCAGGCACAATTATCACCTTTAACCAAAGGCAGACAGAAAGAGCAAAGTCAACCCCTGCTGTCCTTTGTCCAAAGCAAGGAAAAACACAATGGAACCTTTTATTATCTCCTTTACAAAATGAAACTACTCAGAAAAAATACTGCTTTCACTATATCCATTCATAAAGAAGCTACTACACCCAGAAATGCCTTATGAGTTGTTACACAGATACAAATAGGAGACAGAGCTCATGTTTTATGGTTTCCTCTGTAGTCCTAAATATTTTAGGCCTAAGTGCTGAAACTATGGAAAGCTCCCTATAGAGGCAGACCTCAGACTTTTTCTGTATTTCCTGGGTGAACAGAGTTTATATTGGAAAATGGGAAAAACAAGAAAGATGAATCCCTCTCATTTCTACAAAATCAGCATTTATTCAATATTTCTCCTTTTTTTAATATAGTCTCATTCTTTTCGGTAAAAATGTAATACACCACTGTTTAAATTAATGGGTAAAAGAGCAAGGTGGTACCTGATGAGCCAATTAATAAGAAGTGGTTATGAAGCATCTACAGACAGCTTTGGATGCCGTCTAATGACAGTTCCTGGGATCCCAGCACGAGGATCAGCAATGGTGAGATCACACTGTACAGTAACTACCACTGCAGTCTTTGTCATTTGTGACAAGATGGAAGAAACCCTCACATTTGGTTGTTTATCTGTTTCCAAGATTGAAAATTAATTGTTTTGAACTTCCAGGTAGCTTAGGAGAGGTTTTCTTCCATATCTTCAGGGACAGTTTATAATGAAAAACTGGCATAATCCTCTCTGGTGGAGTGAATAATTAAATGAAGGAAACAAATGTAAGATGTTACAAACATAGAAAATCTGTAGGAAATTAAGAGAGACAGCTTCTATTCTGTCTTTAATTTGTTCTATTATGCTTAAGTACTGCAGCACATGAATCATGGCATGGTTATTAAGAGGAGACACTTCAGAGGTTCTGTCTTCCCATCCATTACTAAACTGTTTAACTGTTGTACTTGCAGCAAGTCTAAACTACACCACTGGACATGACCCTGAATTATCTGGAACACAAACATTACAATAATGACTCAGGCACTTAACTGATACAGCCACATGGTCTATCATAGCTGATTATAAATGAAGTTTATTGTAATAAACATCTGTGCTAGGATTTGATTTAGACCACCTTTCCCATGATAAACTTCACAGGGAAAAGGCAGAAAAAACATGCAAACTATTAAGTAATTTTTTTAAGAGGGAATTATGACAGGGGACCCACTATGACCCACCATTTTTATGTTGTTCAGGAAGTACACAGTGAATATAAAGGCACCTACAAACCTTCATTTATAATTTCTCGAGTAGGAATGACAGGTTTTTCAAAACAAGTTCACTTTCAGCATAAAAGGTTTAACAGGAGAATTATTTGACTAAACCATATAGACCCCATCAGGTCAAGATGTGCTTGAAACAAATGAATTGTGTTTTCCTAGCCTAAAAGACTGGTAATTCATTAGATCTCATTGCTGTTGTGCTACTGTCCTGTTGCACATATGCACCATCCCCATGTCAAATAATTTATGTTCCAAACTATGGGCAGTGCAATCACAGTAAGATCCAAAACCGATTTCACAAAAATCTACACAGAAAATGTCAAGGTTGTGCTTCTAAACCTCTTCATATTGGCTTGTAGAGGGAGGTGAGGCAGAAGATGAATTAGTGTTTTTTTCTTATAGTAGAAAGGCAGTGTCTTAAGAAAAACCCAAGCCCCAGCTACAATCTGACCACTGAATTTTCCCTTTTGTGAATAAAGCTCTTCCACCCTCAGTTCTCCAAAACCCACAGTTATTTGTATTAACACAGTTATTAGTATTAACAATGGTATTAATACTAATAACCATTAGTTATTAGTATTAACGTTACAGCTGTCTTTCATAAAGTCAAGTCCACTTGACCAGTTCTTTGATTCCAGGACAATTTTTAATAGTAGGTGTATGTTAATGAAAAAAACCCAAAGCATGTTTTCTTGTGTGTTGGTTGAGGGAGCTCACTTGGTTCCCTTTATCTTTGTCTATTATGAAATTCCATGGGTATATTTGAAAATTCTGCAGGGAATATTAACAGCCAGTCATGAAAAATCCAGATCAAATGCCTTTTTAAACTTACAAAGACTGTAAAGAGCTTCAGCTGTTTGTCACAGCTGAGGAAAAATACGCTTCAGGGCTGCTACAAACAGCCAGAATGTGTTACTAGAATTGGGCTCCTTCTAACCTACCATGATTTCCAAATCAGGTTCAATAAAAAGTAGAGGAAGGGGATGCAATGTGAACCTTCACAGAGTAAAATTTTGCAAAGTAGTTTGCCAAACATATGCATGCAGAAATTCATCTAGGCTTAACTAGAGACTCAACTCAATGCTTCCCTTCAGGATTTCATTAGGAAGTGTCTCCTGTAGGCAGCAAAAAATGGCAAAATAGCACCCAGCCCCTTCAAGTCACTGCTCTTGCTCCCCCTCCCCAGTGTGTTAGTATCTCTAGAACTTTCTCTCCCTCTTTACTCCAGCCTTTGCTACGCCCAGTTCCATCTCAGTAATGTCCAACTCGTGTCCCTCCATGCCACTTTTCCAGGAGAGATGATGAATGTATTCAGGACAGGTTAAAAAGGAAGGCAGAGCATCTGTTCCACCAGGTGTCCAGAGCCAGCTGGAGCACGTGGCTGTGGCTGCCCACAGCAAACGCTGCTCAGTGAGCATATGGAGCACAGCTCTGCAAAGCTGCAGAGCCTCATCCAGAAGAGAAAGGGTTGTTCTTGACTTTCACACAGCAGGAAGGATTCAGAAACTCCTACTTACTGTCTGCATGGCAGCTTCATAGAACCTATGTCCTAGCAGAGTAAATGTCATAAAATAAGTGCAGACTTCTAGATTAAGGATTCACTTTTCCTGGCCCCAATGCAGAGGTTACACTTCTAAAGGTAAAAAACATTCAATTATTGAGCTAAGTATGAAGTCTCTGAAATTTATAAAGATGCAAGAAGTGTAATAGAACCAAAACATCATCCTAAATGAAACCAGTTATTTCAATATTTTGTCTCCTTTAGATCAGAGCTAGTCACATGATTCTTCCTCTCGATCCCTTAGAAAGCCTGGTGAACAGATCTTGCAGCAGCACAACCCGTGACATCTTAAAAAGCTTTTAATCTTTACTTTCAAGCCACTTCTCTGGGTCACCCTTCTGAATCTTCCTGAACAGCTTAGATCCCTTTCAAATGGTTAAGACAGTTCTACATTCCTGCTATTATTCTCTACTAAATCAACCCTTTCTTTTTCACTAACAAGCAGACTTCTATGAAGATACACTGTTCAGCTAACATCTCCTCTTCCCTACTTTTCTAAAAGGAGACTTACAGCAGAAAAGACTTATCCACGACAGCCAAAAGCTTTCCTTTTCCCTTATTATCTTGTCATGTGCCTCATTTCTTTGTCCTTCAAAACTTTTCACCATACACCCCAAGCTGCCACTAGTCACAGTGACTGCCTCTGACATGCCCCATTACTGCCAATGTCAGTGTCACCTTGAGGAGGCACATCCTGCAGTACAACAAGCATGACAGCTCCAGTAATGGTTTCCTAAATAAACCCCAGCTGCCATTGCACTTCTTAGTTTAGCCTCTCAGTAGAGCAGTAACAGAGAGGTGGAAACAGCTACTCAACACATGGTTTTCTGAGCAGTGCAGAAAAATGCTGAAATTCAGAAAAGCCAAAATTAATTTCGCTCTGTCAATTTTTCCATTTCCATTCTTAAAAACTTTCAAATTTATAAAATATGCACAGAGCTAAAGCCTTCACACCCAGGACAACCCTCTTTGGAACACTGCATATAATTCCCAGCAGCAGCAATTGCTGCACAAATCAGCACTAGTGATTTACTGCACGTTTGCTGCCCCGTGGTCGCACACACGTACCTTCAGGGGCAGAGGAACAGGACACAGGGGCACTGCTGGAGCGGACGATGTTTGAGGCTGGGGGTTTTGTACCGTGCTGCTGCTGCACGGCAGCCTCGTGGCCACTCGCACGTGGTGAAGTATTTGCAGGCCCAAAACAGGGAGAGGTGTGGAAAGAGGCAGGAGGCTGGCTAAAGTCCACACAGCAGCTTTTCTTTTGCTTCAAAGGCAGCGTGGCACTGCTCTCTTGAGCAGAGCTCTGCAGTTCTCTTTCTGAGGGGCTGTAATTCCCTGAGGAACAGTCCAAGGACCTGCTGTGGGCACAGCTCTTTTCCTGTCCTTGACACCTGTCTGTAGAGGCTCGGCTGTGGGAACTGTCACCCTCATCAGGAAAGCCCTCTGAGCGAGTTCTGTGAAACCTGCAGTGAGTGTGGCAGTCCAGGGCACTGCAGCTCTGCTCTGCAGCCCCCTTGGGGGTTATGCAGTAGGGAGAAAGATCCACAGAGTGGAGAGATCCTTGAACTTCCAGCGAACAAAGATCTTCAGAGGAGTAGCTACGGTCAGGGATATCAACAGCCTCAGAGACCATCAAAGAGGTGCTCTCAACAGAAACTGCAAAACAAGAGATTCAGAGAAAAATAAAAACATCTTTCTCACCCTCCCAATCTTCTCCCTCCCTGCGTTCTGTAGAGTGATTTAAATTTAGTGATCTGCAAGTTCTTGTATCAATAAGAACTCAAAAGCTCTTGGAATAAGAATGCCAAAGCAAAAAACACTGAATAATTTACTTCTTTCTAGTGTCCTTCAGCCAAGATATTTTTGTGCTGTTCTTGATACTGACTTTTCAACCTTAAATGAACAGGCTCTGTACTGCTACTCATCTACTTGCACCCCCAACATGTGTGCTCCAGGCAGCAGGCTTCCTATTCAGGCTGCTGGAAACCATGGAGGAAACTACTCTTTGGAGAAGGAGCGTGGGGATCAGGAAGCCACCCATGGCTGCTGACAATGAGACACAAGCTGCAAGGAACGTGCAGGACTCTTCGAAGAGAAACAACAGTTGCCAGATCCACCTCAAAGGGCTTAACTTTGCTTGCTTTGTCTAGCAAAACTCTCCTCTGCATTTCCAGCCCCAGCCTCTGACTCTGAAAAGGTCCTTCTTGCAATGAATAACCTGGAAGCAAATCCATCTTTCTCCATTTACAAGGGCAGAAGAGAAGAGAAAGTCTGCTCAGAACTCCCACTCCATCTTAAGAAATGCAAAGCCACGATCACCTTGTGTGCTGAAGTCCGGGGTCGCATTCCTCTCCCCCAGGCTCGATTCAGACACTTGCTGAGCAGCACCAGTGACCTAAATGAACATTTGGAATGAAAGAGCTCATTAACTTGCAATTTACCACATAAAGTACAGTGCTCAGGATCTGGAGGACACACCTGACAATGCTGAGTCACTTTTATATGAGCAGCTGCTCAGATTGAAAGATATTTAAAGTATTTTACATCTTTGGGTCAGGAGCAAATGCAGGGCAAAGGCACGTGCTTAATACAATTTTCATTTTTCCAGAATTTATAAGGTAAATTCATCTTGAATTCACAGGCACTTGGGGCTGCAGCCTCGCACTACTAAACTTAATGTCTGCAATGCTTAACACCAATGGGTTTAGTAAAAGCAATTTCTCTTTCTACAGTCTGTGTTTCTCATATTGTGCGTATTTTCTTGTTTACATCATATCACCCTAAAATAGGAGAGAGAAAATCAGAAACGGCAAAAACAAGCACAAAAGCAGTATTTTCCTGTAGTTATTTGTGAGGATGTGTTTTGAAGACCTATAACGTGTTGTATGTTTATTGTGTTGTGAAGCCCTGTAACATCATTGCCATCCAGGTGCTCTCCAGCCTGTTGGAGATTGCTGAATGGAGATGGCATTACCACCCACCTTTTTTCTGAAGGAGTGGATCAAAGGGGGGGACTTCACTTTTGAGGATCATGTGAACAAAATAGAGAATCATTCCTGGAAAGACTGGGTCCATAAATACCTGAAATTTAGGAAATTTTCTTTCTACTGATTCGAATAGACTTTGGATTGGACCTTGTTGCCGATATCGGTAGATCGTTAGTAGTTTGTTAGGAATGTGATTATCAAAAAATTGATTCCAATAAATAGGTGGTAACAACACATGGGAAAAAATACAAAAAAGGTTGAAAGGAATGGATTGATACCATCTTGAGCAAAAGGCATCTCAATTAACTGGTAGAGCTTATTCTGGTTGGTGACAGTCTAGAAATCAGCATCAGTCACCTCTGCGCAAACCTTTTTGTCAAGCGCTTAATCTGCGTCTGGCCTTCTAAAAAATTGGATGTGACACCATTAGTCTGACTCTGTTATGGAAAGAGCTTCCATTTCACATGCCAGTGTGGATTAAAGCACACATACTTGTGCATAACTTACTGTGCTCACAGTTTTTATCTATCTATCTATCTAT
>VZDJ01000155.1:14728676-14906925 GCA_008694505.1 Cyanoderma ruficeps | reverse complement strand
ACCATCAAGTGACCAGGAAATTTCTTTTGATATAAATTTAGTTTTTAAAAATTATTTTAAGGGTTAGCAAATACAACTCCAAACAAAGAACAGTACCAGAGATACTTCAACTCAGCAAGAGATAGATAGAGGACTGGGAAGCAAGAGTGAAATCGCTCGTATTTTTAAACAACTCCCTTAGAAATTTCTTAATGGATCTTTCTTGATTGTAGCAGAATATCACATCTGTGGTAAAAAAGTAAAATGTGGTGTCTCTTGAAGTCACAGATTGTCCCTGGAATCTAACTGTGGAAGTTCTGGGAACTAACTAGAAAAGTAAGAAATGTTCACAAATGTTCTTGGTTGTTGTAGAAAATTCAGATTGACTACCTTTTGGAAGAAACAGTATAATGTTTTATGGGTGTTTGTTTATTTTTAAAAGTCTAGGGATTCTAGGGGCTTTAATAAATTCTTAATCTAGGCACTTTCATAATCACTGACTTAATTTCTTAATCACTGACTGGGAAATACCTGCTGAAAATTTGTGCTGAAACATTTATTGACACTCTACATTGTCTCTGAATAATTGCTGAATGTATTTTATATGCATTTGGAATTGATTAACCGTCTTGCTTGGAGGAAGGAGAACAAGGGTTTTAATTGTTGGAGGTAACACTGACAATTTTGAAGCCAGGTCAGAGTTTTGGTTCACACAGGAACAGCACATGGTTTTGTGCAGGATCCTGCACAGCCAAGGGTAACAAAACCTTATTGAATTCCACATCCTCAGACAGTCACTAGGCCATCAATAGAAAAAAAGGAAGAAAAATTTGTGCTTTTAACAAGTCTGCACAGGCTATAGGTTAGAAAACCTTATAAAACACTGCCATTGATTTAGTTGACCCAGAACCCTGATCTGTTTGTTCTCATCTTTTCTATATCCCAGTCAATACTTTGCATGGAAAACAGTGTGAAAACCACTTTTTGTTACAGTCATGAAACGGAAATTCCTAATCAGATGACAACAGCAATTTTTACATGGATGCAGCCACTTAAATTAGCACTGACATTTGTTGCCCATAAATGCATGAAATATCAAGTCTAATTTGGTACAATTTAATAAAATTTTAAGGACCTCAATCCATTTAAAAACAAATAAAACCTATTGCTTGATGCACAGTAAAAGGTTTTACAATTATGACATTATTACATAATGGTTCCCAGAAGCACTTTTGTAGCTAAATCCCTGCCATGATTTCCATTGCCAAGCCTGCCTTTGAGGGATTTATAAATCTCATTATTTCAGCTCCTACTGTACTGTGCTCTATGGGAGCATTTGCAGCGTGGAAGAACTCAGGTCTCTATTTTATTCTTCTTGTAGACCCAAAACTGTTTTAGACTTTGGTTCCCTTCTCCATTTACAGCTCAGCTAAGACACTAATTGCAAAAAATACACGAAGGCTTTTGTTGTCAAGAAAAATCTGTGGCTCCAGTGTCACTGCAGGCTTTGGTTATCCCTGCCAGTGAGCTCCAGTGCTGAGACACAGAGCCTGCCACAAGTTCTCTGAACAGCAACTACCATGTTCATACAAACTCACCCCTGGTAAGAATATATAATTATCACTATTAGAAATGAAGGCACCACTCATCTTCCCTGGGGATCTGAACAAACACCTCTGGAGCTCAGGTGGCCAGAGGTGAACAGGTAAGGTGCTGAAACTGACCCCAGATGCCAAAAATTAACAGTGAATACATCTACTTATTAAAGCCAAGCTCTTGCAATACCATGAGTTTGCAGCTTTAAGTGACATCTTGTTAAATTATATTTTGTTACGTGCTGGTGCTATTGTGCTGCTGCAAGCTGATGCTCACATCAAGAGTTGTACCATTTACAAGAGTGCTCAGAATGATTTTGTGCTTTACTAAAAAAAGACACTTTACTAATCCTTACTTAGTATCACATGAATTCTTAAGGACCCTTCTCTTTCCCCCCAAACCATGCATGATTCATATCACTTTTGTCCAAGTTTTTTATCACTGAAAAATATTGACTTCTCCAAGGCTTGCAGGTTCATCTGAGTTCCTGCCAAGGAAAAAGGATGGAACTGGGATAAAAAATATTATAGAAGGAGATGGCCTTGAAAACTCCAGTTTTGCTGTTCAGCAAGGAACTTCACTCACAAGCAGTTTATACAGATTCATTTTATAATAGCCAAACAAATTAAAAGCAATGCAATGTTTGGCCTGTTTGTTGTGTCAGGTGGAGGGTACAGTACAAGGCAAGGATCAGAAGACCTGTCAGCAGCTGCTTTGTCAGCCACAGGAGCTGCAAAGTTAGGCATACCTTAGAGAGATTTAATTGCATTTTTGCTGGAGGTTTCACATTTCAGTGTTCTTTTTTTCTCAGACACTTGTCTTATTAATTATCTTAATAATCTTCTTGAGTATATTAGTGAAAATTTGTATAATTTCTTTAGGTTTGTGGTTTCAATTCTGGTTTACCCCAATGGGGGAAAAAGTCATTAGGAAATATTTCAGTGTTGTATTTTGGGGAAAGGCAAAGTAGTCCCCTCTGTAAAGTGGATGCAATTTGACAACCTGAACACAAGTATTTCCTCCATGTGCTATTAACAACTGATAAAGAATACCTAGAACATTTGACTCCTGGAGTTTTTACTGCAGCTTAAAAGAAATTAGAGCTTCTAAAAGCAATTGTAAGTATTTTCCCTTTGTGACAGCTGATTCAATTACCACAATTCCTTTCAAGCAAATGCTTCAATCAGCTCTGGCTGTACATGCAGATGCATTACAATTTCAGTTTCAGCTCTGTACAGAATAAAACAAAATGTGTAATGTAAATATTTGTCTCAAGCACACTGGATCCTTTCTGTAAGTTCAGGGTAAAGGTGTTCTGCACTCTCAGGAGTAGCAGTTTCTTGCCACCTAACAGCAGAAGCTGATTACTAAAGACTGTAACAATCAGAAGGTTAAGCAATAGAGAACTACTCACTGCTGCTGCATAGGAAGTAAAATTTATTAGCTAATCCCTTATAAAGAAAATGGTCTGGAAAATGTTTTTAAAGACTGTAAGTATTTTCTATTGGTTGTTCTTTGACGTTTATCTAGAATTGTTTTGCACCATGAAAATTTGAAGACCACATAAAGAATTTCCTTTGGTTTTCCTTACCTGACTGGCAGGCATCTCTCCAATCACTGCCTCATAAGGAGGGGGCAGCTCACTTGGATACAGCATTCCTGGGCTGTTAATGGTTACTTCATATAAAGCACCAAATGGGGAATGAGGGAAGTCCAAATGGAGACTTCTACATAAAAACATAAACAAGCAAACAATTAACAAATTAATCTATTAGCTACATCACAGTGATATAAAGACTTCTCTGAACTCAAAGCCAATGCACAATGAAGAATTACATTCAAGAAATTTATTAGACATCTAAAATGAACCCTTGCTCACAGGGTAGCTTTAACAACTGTTTCTATTGAGGATGCCAGCTATCTTTACCAGCCTGTTTTGCCATCATTAACATCCTCCACTACTCCAAATAAATACACGTTAATTGCAATGATTTCCTCAAAAACTAAATCTCATACTCAACTTCAAATGTATAATGTTAATAACTGTGGAAAGATCACTTACAAAGGGATCTTTGCCCAAAGCCCAGACATTGTTATCCTTGCCTTAGCTAAGTTCAATCATTCATCTATTGCAGCAGTGCTTCAACACAAATATTTCCAGACATAGCCTAACAAGTTTGCAAAAAAATTATGTAATCTGTCTGGAAAAGAAGAGCCTAATGTGAGTGAAGGACATTATTTGGCTTTGTATTCTTTGAAAGAGCTCCTCAGCCCACAGCTCAGAACCAAGCACTGAGCAGAAGAGCAGCGAAGGAGAATCACCTCTGTGCCTCGCCCACGGGTGTGCAGGTGTACTCCGGGGGGTAGTAGGGAGGGGGGGGGATTGGTGGGATGAACTCATCAAAATCCAAGGTTTGGTGCAGGACAGTTCCATGTGGAGTCATGCAGTCAGGATTGGCAGAATGTGGCCTCTGTGGCAGAAACTGAAAATGAACAGGTAAAGTTCCTTCAGATGGTAGAAACATCATCACCGATATCAACAATTTTAATAAAAGGTCAATATTTGTGACCCTGACCAATACCAAATTCATGAATACCCAAGCTGAAATGAAAAAGGCACTTCTGGGAGCATAGGAATACTTGTGAGCAGTGAGGAGGGTGAGTCAGATTGCCAAAATACAGCACAAGGTTTTACTGGAGACAAGAGAGGCCGTGGGCTGCCACTCAGTCACTCTTAGGATGCAGGACACAGACACTCACAATTTAATGGCTTTTCAAGAAATTTTCTACATTGTATATTGTATTATAATCAGTTCTATTATAACTACTAAAATAATTGTTTGTATGTTTTTGTTTCCAATCTGAACTGCCTTGCACTTACAGAGAAAAAAAAACCCCAATGCCAATCCCCAAAAACAGCTCCAAGTAAAACTAACTAGAAACAGGCTACTTCATAGACATTATGTAAACTGGAAATATCCCACCCATTTTTCACTTCCAAAGAAGGGACCGTTTCTTTATTATTCTTGTAAAATTAAATATCCATAATAGCTGTTTGTGGTTTGGTGATACAGACACTGCACACTTAAATGTGGCATAAAGGTTATAAGTACTGGTATGAAAGTAAGAAAAATATTTATTCCATATACACATCTCAAAACCCAAAAGAAAACAACTACACTGCGCAATAAAAAGTAATAATACTGAGAACCACATCAATATTTGTGACAGGAACCACATCAGCTTCCTGCAGAGCAGGGATTTAACAAAGCCATTCCAATACCACTGATACCAGGAACAGTCTCAAGTGTTCTGGGAAAGGCCTGAAGTCAAGATCAAATATGGACCATCCTGAAGATCCCACAACCCACACCTGGCTCTATTTGGCCCCCATGGATCAGAGGGGACTAAAAGACAATCCAAAACCACAGAATTTTTTCTTCTCCAGGCAAACTTCTGCTGTCATAACACTTTTCTTGGATCAGAAGATGACTTGATCTTTAGCTCCTGCCTTCTAAAACAAGCCAGCTAAGAAGCTTTGCTGAAGGCACATTTCTTTTTTAGACTGGAACAAGACAACATATGTTTTTGTACTGTTGTCTCATTACATCACTGTTTGTTTAAATCCATGATAAAGATTTGGGAAGCAGTAAAATAAAAGGGAAAATGTTTATGCTTAGGAGACTCAGCAAATAGAAAGTAAATTACCTTCATTTTTAATATCACAGTTCTGTATTTATCACTTTTTGAAATTTAACTTGGTGTAGTTCTGCTGAATTTATATTACCACAGAAATTATACCGGTCCTTTGTGTTTTAAAGCTTGAGTTACATCTTAGTTCTATTAAACTCACCCTATGTATGTTGTTTCAAAGGTCAGAGCTGTAATAATACAGCCCAGCAGAGGGTCAGGAGGACCAATATCAACTGTTTGTGAAAATGAAGTATTAGCTGCTCACTGATTGGCTCTCCAGAGATATTTCCACACATAACTATTAATAAAGCACCTCCTCTGCAGATTGTGTTATTTCCTTACATCCTACAGCCCATCAAGGACTTCCAGCCATTGTGTTCTACTCACAGCACAGAAACAAAGACACGGCTTCTGTCCGATTTACTCCCAGTTATGTGAAATGTCTGGTGCTCTTCCATCCACCACGTGAGGTGGGATGCTTTTATCCCAGGTACTATCAGACATTTCTCTACATGGCTTACAGAAAAAAAACCCTCAAAACCTTTTTTGCAGTCATTTGGTCTAAACTCATCTGATCTTTCAACAGCCATTTCCCAAAGTGTAACATTACATTAATATCAACCAATAAACTCCAAAATTCTGCCCTAAGCAATCATGGGTCTGCTACCATCTCAAATACATGGAAGAATCTTTTAGGAAAAAAGGAAGGAAGCAAGACAGACTTCAACATAATTATCTAAAGCCTGTAAACATTTATCATAATGGAAACAAATATCTGAATGCTCTGGGTCACATTTTGTACACATTTGACTCCACCAAACTCAGAACTGCCCTCATTTCCCTTCAAGAGTTGATAATTTGGGTCATTTTTATAGCTTGGAAACAAAACAATTTTAATTTACAATTTCCTTGACCTTCTCCCAGACTGTTTCCACCTTGCCATGGACCCCAAGCTTCGATTTGCAGCACAGAACTTGTAGCTCCATTCCCTCAGTCCTGGGTTCCCTGGAGCTGGATCCATTCACCCTCAGACTGGGAGTGACACTCTCACCACTGTCAGCACAGGGCAGTTAAACACGGGGCACTTTCACAGCAGCTGAACCATCAGCACACACTCCATTGGACACGACAGAAAGGAGAGGTTTCACACAGGGCAGAAGGGGCTGTGGTTCCAGGAGGAGGAGACCTAATGCTTGGATGCAGTTCAGTTGAACAGCAGAATTATCTGCATCCCTTTCCAGATCCAGAGTACAAACCATGGCAACGAACCGTGACCAACACTTGACAACGAGCAGCAGAATGGACATGAAAATACACAAGTTTGGGGGGTGTTTATAAACAACAGTTTACCTGTGTGATATCATCCTGCTGGAAGGCACAGAAATTAAAGTGAAAAAGGCTGTAAGAGGGAAACTAGCAGGAAATGAAACAATAGCAAATATAAGGGATTACCACAAAGAACAGACATCCTTGAGAAAACAATTGAAAGCTGGTAAGTGGGAATTAAGTCATATTTTATTCCATACTACATTATCTACTGATCTCTGCTAGCCTGCAAAAGCTCATTCTCTCTACAGGAAAATGTATTTTAAAAATCTTCAGGAGTTAGCCTCAAACAGTGAAGTCTGGCAGAGTTTCAGCAAAGGCTTAATACAAATTTCATAGCTTAAAAAAAGACAGTAATAAAATGCAAAGAGCTGAGAAAGCTGAAAAAATACTGACAAATACTTTCACACAGAAACACACATTCCTGGTATTAGAAGACAGCTGTTATCAAATAATCGGTCTCAAGATACTGATGGCAAGTGGGACAGGCAACAACAAGAACTGCCAAGCAGAAAATGAGGGTGGCCTGTTCAGTCACCAGGATAAATGGGATCAAGTTGCACTCAATATCATGTCAAAAACTACAGCTCACACTATGGAACAACTCACACAGTAGCTCTCCCAGCCAGCCTTGGAATTAAACTAGTGGCCACTGCAGAAGCAATGGATAGAAAATGGCTGCAGACAAAGATAAACATATAGCATCTCTGGTAACTGCTAAATACCCAACTGCATTTAAAGCTTAGCAAAAATTTATAGCTATAAACAGATAATTCAAGTGTATTTACTAGAAAAAAAGAGAAAGCCCATAGCTGTGGAAACCCAAAAGACTCAAGCACTTCTGTTACCCTCCTGGAGCTGGTGGATGCTGGGAGCTTTCAGAAATCTGTCAGGCAATGAAATATAGATCTGGAATTCACTCTCTTCTTTTAGGAAACAGCTGACCTTATGTTTGAAGCTTGGCATTCAAACTATGACACTCACACAGGTGTTTTCTCATCCTGGGCCTTACTTTAGTGTGTGAAATGTGTTTGACACCAGATGGGCATTGTACAGACCAGTGCATGGGCTAAAGGGACACGCTACGCAGAGCAGTGACCACGCACCTCGCTGTGTATGTGTGACTTGGACAGGGTTTAACAGCCTGATTTAAACAGCCCTCATAGTGAGGACCTCTTAACGTTTTTATTGTGTCTGCAGTTTTAAGGTAAGAGTGAAACGTGCTCTCCGTCAGGTTGTAGCAGGGTAAACAAGAAAGCTGTAAAACACTGTAAACCTACTGCTTGGACCTGCATTCAGTACAGAAGCTTGCCATGGCAGCAGGAGCAAGTTGTTAGGAAGCAGAGAGTGAAGCACAAATGTTAGAAGTACCCCGCTTCCAGAAGAGGTAAAAATTTTTGAAAATGCAGTTATGCTCAAGGGTCCATTGTCATAGGACTGAGAATTCCACACAGCCAACAATGGGGCTGAACACCAGTGACCTCCTCTGCCAGCTCACAGGCTGCAGCAGACACCTCAGCTATCCCTGCCCAGTGAAGAATAACACATCTTCTCCCCGTGTTTAGCTTTTCCAGGTGAAATAAACACCATTACATAGATATGTGTAAAATTGTGAAACACTTTCTCTTTTTTTCAGACTGAATTTCCAGCTCTTCACTGAAAGGTCATCTCTAAGTTGGTCACTGAAGTGATCAGGAGGTATTATTCTGTTCTGAATATTTTGAGTACACTGAGGTAAAAGCTGACGGAGGAGACCCAGTTAAGGAACTGAAGAAACAGCAGGTAAGACCAGTCAATATAATTCTCTATTGAAACAGTTCCTCATGTGATACCATGTGGTCCATCCTCCTGCTCAAGATGTGTGAGACCAACAGCTCTGCATCAGGATTCCCAGCTGTGGGACCTCCCCACTAAACATCAGCAAAGACATCCTGTGCTCTGCACATCCCACAGCTGCTCAGCACCACTGGCCCACGCAAATGCCCCTGCTAGGAGTCACTGCTCAGCAATTACAGTTTATTTAAGCCACAGCTTCCATATATCAGTTTGTGCCTGGTGCTCTAAGAGAAACTTATCTGGAGTTTTTCCTGTATCTGCATGTAATTACCTCAGCCTTCCATATCGCATTTATTAAATCTACTGTATAACTTCAAAATCAGTCCTTTGGAGACTCCAGAGTTCATTATTCTCATTTCAGTAATTTATAAAAATCTGCTGATTTTTCAGAATGGGAAATAAAAATTTCTAATTGCATATAATTAAATACTGGCATGTTACCCTGAATAAAAGCTCTGTGCACTCAGGTCTATAATTCTGTCTTCAATTAACTGTCCTCCTGGACAGGCTGCTGTTTATCTTTTCTGAAACACTGGAATCAGTATCTGCTGAAGGGAAATATAGTAATTGTCTACAAGAACAGAAGGACCATGAGTGACTCTTCTAATTTGTCCCTGATATTAAAGGGAAATGATGATACAGAAGATATTTTGATAAGGAAAACACATTCAGATTTTTCTGCTCAGTTGTTTCCAGTTGCTGCTCCTACAACCATCACAAGCCATTAGCTCTGTAGCCTCATGGGCATACATCTTTTTTGCAGTACTGAGCATATTTTAGTTTTAAATATGAAATATTCTCATTCTACCAATAAAATGTTTGATGCAAAATGGTACATTTACATTTATGGTGGGTGTGAGGGGAGGATTTATGCAATCATATTTACATTTAGAATCTTTCTGTGGATGTATATCATTCCCAATGTATATTTCTAAAGGGACTGTCATCAGGGTTTTACAGTACCTGTAAGTGAACTTTGTGACCAAAAAAGAATTGTTTAGGTTTTGATGTAATTAGATCAAATAATAAATGATATGTAATAAAGTAAGATCAATTTTCACTTAAGCTTCATCCTGCAGGGTATTTTTTTTAATTGCTATTTCTCCAGAATATGGGGGTTAAACAATGCCAGCAAGATATTACCCTCAAACAGAGATGCTTTCTGTGAGGTGTTTGATTAGAAATATTAACTACAGCCTATTAAGATAATGACATGCTGAAGTATCATTAGGACTGATGAAAATAGTAATTAAACGTTACAGCTTGCATGTGTCATCATTACCTTATTTTCTTTACAAAATAACAGATGGTTTTAGGTATCACACAACATGAACAGTTACTAACAGTGATGGTGATAAAACCAGAACACACTCGATATCAGTGCCAGCACTTCTAAGATAAGAACTGTATAAACATATCTGGAGTGGAAGGAGGACTGGAATAGGTGTAATTCATGCTTTAGCTCAGCCACAGTGGGTGTAATATCTTGTATTTCTTACTTTAATCCAGGCAGCTACCTTTGAAGAAAACAGGGTGCATTTCTGCAGGAGCCATTCATCAGACAAGATGCAAACTGAAACTGCCTCAGGCAACAAATGAAGTATCATGGAAGTGACAGTTTGGTTATTAAGAGAGGTTTCTTCACATTACAGAGCCTTGATATGATCTGATTTGATTCACATTTATCTCCTGGAGGGGTGTGTACACAGAAAGGACAATTCTGGGAAGCCCTGTAATGGAGGACAGCCTTAAACTCTCTAGTGAAACACAACAAATGCCTTTTCAACCCTTAGCTATGGTATCACTTTCTCTTGCAGCTTTAGTACAATTGGTGGGGTTTCCTGAGCAAATGGATATACTTAACACAGTGAGAAAGGTTAAATTGAAATGAAAAATTTGGGTCAACCCAAATAAGGAACAATCTAGGAAAAAATAAAATGTAAATCAATAAAACCACTTTGAAGTATTTTGTTGGGTTTTTTTTCTTAGCACTTGAAATAAAATATTTGTTAGGTGGACTGTTTTTAAACCAAAAAAACCCTCTTCAAAATCACTAAAAAATTTAGACTGTGCTTGCTACTGGACAGCTTGTGTTTATGTTTTTAGGATTTTTTTCCTAAAGGTTGGGATATCAGAAGACAGCAGTTTCCAGTAAAATACATCAGCTTGCCTGTATGAATCAAGAAGACTTGCTGTATGCAAAATTCATCAACAAAGCACAAAATCACAGAATCATTGCTGCAGAATTTCTTGAGATTGTTACACCTGCTTTATGTTGCTAAGCAATAAATTGGAATTCTTTGAATTTGCAAAAATTACCATTCCAATGGATTAATTTCTGAGGCAAGAACACTAACACAGCACAGAATCACAGAACCAATTGTTCTAAGGATAACCTAAAGACATCCAAGGAGGGTGTTCCCTACTGCCTCTTCTTGCTACAGGAGAGCCTACAGAGATCTTCAATACTGTAGAACAGAGTAAAACTATCAGCACAATAATTAAAACCTTTTCAGCTATGAGGAGTGGTATCTCTTGCTGTTGCTGTCAAGTTTCCAACATGGTACAACCCAGCTAAGAGAAGATGCACGCATCAGTGGAAAGTAAAAGGAAAAAAGCACAAATCTGCATTAACAAGCAAGAGAAAAGAAAGTTAATCGGATTTCTGGGTGTAGTAGAGCAAAGGGGAACTGGAGATCATGGGACAATAGGCTGAAAGCAGTGAAAGAAAAAGAAATCCTCAGGTGAGAGTTGAGCTGGTCTAAGTCAGCGTAGCCCCAGGGAAGTTACGCTCACTTAGGCCTGGCAGGAATCTGGCTCAGCAACCTGAAAAAAGAAAGGGAAAAACTGATAAACAAGAAAAGACTGGGATTGAGCAGAAATATATATATATATATACTGCCCTTCTTCCAGGGAGAGGGAAGAAATTTCTTGTCGATGGAGCTGAAAGGGTGGGAGAACGGACAACTAAGCAGGAAGACAGAAAGCTGGAAACACAAAGCATAGGAAGCAAAAAGAAATTAACATAACAGCAGCATTGCCAGGTGGAAAAGAAAGAATCTTAAAGACATCAAGAATGAGGTGGCAGAGAGAAAAATTACGTGCTTTCAAGGAATTTGACTTCCTATTGAGGTTACTGCTTCTTGCATATGCCCATCAGAAGCACTGTAATATTGTTTATTGTTATCTATTCGTGTTTATTCCTCTGACAGTGCTAAATACCATTAAGTGTAGGACAAGATTCCTGGAATATACACTTCTGGACCACTGCTACTAGACAGAGATTTTTCAAGGTGTGATAATCTCTTCATCTACCCATCATCTCTGCAGGGTGAAAAAGTTCTTTAGTCAATGGGCATTCTTGTAGCAAATATGGACGGGGAGAGTGCACGAAAAGAAATAGTAGTCAAAATATGATAAAAAGCCTTTAACATTTAAAATATAAATGTCGTCAGCTGAAATTATTATTTCTGTTAATTGCTTTGCATCCATACTAGTGTTATTAAATAAGCACTGTTTACAAGCCTCTACAAGCCTGCACAATATGCATACACAGAGCCCTATAGCAAAAATGCACTTATGTACTATTTGTAGTAATTACCTAAACATATGATCCTAACTAATTATACCCATTACTATGTGAAGCAAACAGCAGATTCCAGACTGAAGACATTCTTTAACTGGGTTTGAAACCCAGTGACTGGAACACTTGTCTAGAAAGGACAGCCTTATCTCTGTAATTCATGCACTTAAATCAATATCCATGGCACCCAGTGTATTTCTAATTATTTATTTATTTTTAAAACAACCAAAAGCCTGCATGGCAGGCTAGACAACATTTCTGTGTTTTTAAAATGGTTTGCAGCTAACTTGCTGGGCCAGTCTTCTATCCATGCAAACTTTTCCAATCCAAGATGTACAAATGGCTAGTATTGGATTTATGTGTTTGCCCTCGTTTATTAAACAGGACATTCTCTAGATTAATCAGCAATAGAGCAAGGTTACAAGCAGTGTAGCTGGCCTGAAAAATGCAAAGGTTTTTAATTTTTTTTTTTTTTTACATTGAAACCTTGTGAATCCCGACACTCATTTGGAATAGGAAAGCTCTCTTTGTCCAACCAAAACAAGACAGCATCCTGTGATGCAGCTGACTATGCAGAAGACTAATGATCCTTTTCCCTCTTGTTTCGAATACAAACACTACTCTGAGGCTGAACATATGTGTTTTCCTTACGAAAACACAGTTATTGGCACAGGGCTGCGAAAAGTTCCAGTTTTGAGCTTATACTTCTCATACTCTGTAGTTCTTATACCAATCTAGCAGTGAAAACTGGGCTCTTAAAGCCAAGCAATTGCTCTGGGGAGTGTGAAGACAGGAGATAATATACAAGTGATAGCAGCAAATGTAAGGTGCATCTGTAACTGAACCTCGTTAACCTCGTTAACAAAAATAACAACTCCCAATTGCAAAATCCTGATCATAACACTCCACTATAATACATAAACATTAAAACACGGCAGCTCCTCATGCTGCATACATCTATATACTATACTCATATAGATGTATGCAGATAAAAAAATACACCCATGTAAACACACATTCTAACACCACACAGAGACACACAAACAGGCTTTAGTTTATAAGCAAAGAGTAGGTGCAAATGAATATCCACAGAGAAGGACACTGTGTTATGCTGGACAAGCCCTGTGTTGTCACTGAAACGTACTCACCATTTGCAGAAGATCAGAAGAAACCATCTGCATGCAACACATTGCTGTTGCCAAAGCACAGACAATGGTGGAGATGATATTGAGAGCGCACACACTGAACAACAGGTCCTGCGAAGAGACATCAGCAGAATATCATCTCTTACCTCAGGGACACAAAGGACAGGAAATGCTTGAGCAATTTGATAACAAACTCTGTCAGCTGCTATTGATTAATATGGTCTCAAATCACTGGGCAGAACTCATTTAGCTTGTAATCTTTTTCAGGTAGCAATCCACAAAGGCAGCAATTACAGCAACAAACATCTTTCCTTGCCTGCTCCTCTCAACACATTTGCTATTAGATATTTCCTCAGAAATACTGATATTCAAATTTCCTAGTTCCCCAAAAAGACAAATTACTCTTTCACAGTCGACTCCACGCTGCAGCTATCACAAGAAAGATACCATGAAAGACACTTTTGATTAAAAACGAGTATTCAAAATCTACAACTTAGGGTTGTGTGTTAAAAAATTCTAGTATGAAACAGACTTATCCTGTGTCAGAAACTTGATGCATCTGAAATATTTCTATACATGAGAGAAAAGCAGTGATTGCACACCCAAACATTTCACCTTCTACTGATGAATTGAGTGCCTATGGTCATATTGTTGCCTTGGTTTTTTTAAAGAAAAAGAAGTTTAAAATAGAACAGAGATTATTGGTTTAACAAAGAGAATAAAAGAAACATTTGAATTAAAATGGAACATCTTTGTATCAACGGTGTCATTAAAAATAAAACATCCATCTCTCTTCCAATCACTGGATTTGTATTTACTTTCTCCACAGCCAGTGAAAAGAAAAGAATTTAGTGTGCTGGCAACATTTCAAAACTACTACAATCTTTGTACAGCAACTGTGTGGCTGCTGGGGCTGTTGTGTGGCTCAGTTCTCTGAACAGTCAGTAAAAGCATTTGAGGAAAAGCAGCAGAGAGAACAGATGAAAAACGAAAGCAAAATTGCTACAACACCATGAGTGAAAAACACTCACTGTGTAAAGAACATTCCATAGAATCTGGGCTTAAAAGAGTATTTCATTCACTGCCAGTGCATGAAATAACTTCCATGCTATAAATTGCTTTGTTTTCCCCAAGAGTTCTGAAACAAATGATAGAAAGGTGCAGATTCACTCCTGCCACTATAAATGCTTGCTTCTCAAGTGACCTTCATTTGAAGATGGAAATGCCAGCCATGGAAATCAGACAATAAATGGGCCAACAGATTTTAGTCATTTAATAACTTACACTGAGCCAGATTTGCTCTTGCTGATGTGGTGAGTAGTTTTCTGTCTTCTTGGCCAGCCCATCAGCCAGGGCAATAATGAACCATCAGCATTAACAGCAAAATACTGGAAGGGCCAATCCCTACCTCACAGAAGGTGATATGGGGGACCCACTCAAAATCATACAAACTCATTTAGAGCATTCAAATGGAGGTAAACAGACAAAGTGATCCCTGGAGATTCAATTAGTTAACAGTGGCAAAAAAAGGAGATTGAGATCCTTCATGTGCTGCTTTCCACATGCAAACCTGGGTAAAGAACGCTGAGGCAGAGACAAGATCTAGGGTAGAAAACAGGACAATTTCCTAGCAGGAAGAAACTTCATTCATTGCCTACTAAAGCCATTTAAATACAAAAAACTTAGCCAATCTGAGTGCATTATTTAACACCATTTATGCTAAATAATAAAATCAAAGTTCTAAATTAGGATGCAAAGTGTCTCCAAGACCCTCACACAACTTTACACATCCCAGGACAGACTTAACTGTGCCTCTAAGTCCCACGACAGATGTTTCTTTGATCTGTTCCTGAAGATCCCACAGCTTCATCCCACTATTCCAGTGTTTATTTTTACCATCAGTGGCCTGGTTATGTCCATCCCACAGATGAAGCCTATGGCTGCTTTTCTTCCACAGCTCTTGAGAACAGGCTGTTAAACAGCAGACTTTTATACCTTTGAACTCTATTTTCACTCTTGAAACCTTTTCCACCTTTACTGCATGACATATTAACACAATTTTCTCCAATTCTTGACTGAAAACAACTTTCTAGGCCTCTGATCATTTTCATTAATTTAATTTGTTCCACCTCACCTGAGTCCACATTTTTCCTTAAATGCAGGCTCCTAAAAGAGGCACAGCTGAAGGCTTTGCAGACACTGACTCTGGTGTGAGGATTATTTCTTGTGCCCTGCAGGCTACACTCATCCTTACCCACCCTGAGACTTTCCTTGGCACCCTGGGACAGCTGGGCTATGTTTGTTATTCAGCATTATGGTTTTGATGTAGGGCAGGGATTACTGCCCACAGCAACAGCAGCCTCTTTCCACACGCTCCTTTCCAGGCTAAGCACACAACAATTCCTGTTCCTGCTTCAATCTCTTTGAAGGTGAAGGTACAACTAGCAAATTCCAAAGGCAGGGATGCAGAGTTTTTATGCATTTCATAAAGATCAATAAGGAGCAGATATCTAGCAGCCAGAAAATGTAAAAAGGCAGCGAAGTTAAACAAGATGGAAAATATTGTAAGTTTAAAATTTTAACAGAGACAGTAATAACTATGCAACGACTGTGGAATCCTCACCACCATTAGATATTTCTTAAAGCAGGACTGCATCTTTATTTGTTTTGGCTTTTTTATCCTAAAGTCTGTTTCAACTCAAACAGGAATCAAGCCACAACCCACCCTTCTCCTCTGCTCCCCACTGCCCCCACCCTCCCCAAACGTTAATTAGCCTCAGGCAATTTACCATTTTCAGGAAATTTACTCCCTGTGCCCTGGAGAAAAAATAATTAGGTAATCCATGACACTCCTTTATTCAGCTATAGATAAAAAGTGAGCAGGAACTAAAGCCCTCCATGACCAAAGATGCTGCCAGGGTAGGTGCTTACAGATGGCAGCTGTACAGTGACAATTAAGATATCCATTAGGAAACGTGTGAAAAAGCAGTAACCACAACAGGGCCAGCAGTAACTCCCCACCACAGCCCCAGCCAGTGATATTTATAGGTGTCTAAAGGAGCAGGAAATCTGTATTAAATACAAAATCAGGGAGCTTTAGTAACAGATCTTTAGTTGACATCTACCAGAACACTAATCAGAACACACAACACGTGTATCTAATGGCATGAAATACAATTCTCTGCTCCTCAGGAATGGCTGAACCAATTTTCTCTTAGCTGCTGTCTTTGTCTTTTTAACACAAAAGTCTGATCCTTCAGCATGTTTATATGATAATTAACACTCTGATAAGTATAAAGTACTGGGTAGAATTATTCTTCTACAGGTTACACATACAATTTTGATCCTACACCTTAGCCCACTAACTGCAGAGGGCACAAATCCCCTTCAGAGTGGAATCAGCTGTCAGAACTGCCTGGAACCATGCCTAGTCCAGATCTACACCCACAGGAGTCAGCATTGTGAGCTGCTTCTCTGTAGCCACTTCTTTTCCCAAGTATGTCCCTCACTAAATCTTAGAAGTGGAACTGAAATTTAATACTGACAGTGAAAAAAGCAAGATTCCATGGTTGCAGTATTCCATTTATGTTACAACTTAAACAATTACCAAATTAATGGTGTCAGCACCTGCTTTACTGTTCATCATGCTTTCCCTTCATAATAACAGCCACCTTTCACTTATGCTGTGAAGGATAAGGATAAAGGATACCTGTGCATTCCCCCAGGATACCTGTGCATTCTCAAATCTTCTTCATATTATCATTTTCCATGTGCCTAACTTAAGTACAGAACATTTATTTTTTTCTTTTCCCTAATTCAAGCTGTTTTCACTATTATTCTCTTGACACTGTTTTTGTGCTACCGCATTTCAGTTCTTCCTTTACTAGCACAATTGAAATAATAAATGTACAAAAATGCATGTTCTATAAATGTGTAGTCCAAAACCCTACAGAACACATTGTAATAGGAGATGTATTACAGAGCCTGAGTATTATTTAAAATCTGAATGTTTAATTACAATATTTTTAATACTCTGTATTCAAAAATGTAATTTTAAGATATAATTGAGAATATAATATAAAATCTCAAAGTGCAATATGCTCAAAAAGCAATTTGTCCTAAAACCTGATTTTCCTTGTTTTCCATCAAACTGCTGGGTGATAAAGCAATCAGATGGTATCAAACTGGAATAAGTAAGAAATTGGTGATTGTCACATCGATAACTCAACTGTAGAAACAATCATTTAACAAAGCAATTTAGAACAGCTGTTAGCACATGCAATTACCTGACAGAAGCAAAGAGATGAGATAGAATCTAAAATGAAAAATGACAATGGCATAAATCCCATCACCCGGTGATGGGAGCACTGGCAGAGCTGGGTCCTTTATAACCAGAGAATATTCACTGCATGTGTGTTCACCCTCCTGAAATTCTGTCCTTCAGAACGCCATTTGTACCTCCTATCACAGCAGATACAAAGTAAAACTGGAATTGCATCACTTCACTCTAATGGAGGGCCATACTCATAGAGCTCCTTCAGCTCAGAAACCAATTCATAACTGAATTTGTTTCCAATATCAGTTATCTTTCAAAACCATCAAGCAAGCAAACTTAAACAGGAATGTTCAGAACTCAACTCAAATACAGACTTTAGTTAATATTTAGTCACTCTCTTGCCTCTTCCTATCATAGCAATAAACTGTATTATAAATTAAGTTACACGCATGAACATCAAAGCAGAGAATTTGTCACTCAGTATAGACCATCCCATACAGATGAAGCACTATTACCTCAAAATATTCACTCTGCCAAGTATGTTACAGAAAATTAATCAGCTGTGCTGCTTACACAGAATTGAGAAACTGTATTTAAACCCGTTTTTCTCTAGAAGGAAACAAAGTACATTCATTTCGTTTTATGAGTTCCAGTCTGCTCAACAGTATTGAACTGACAGCTCTCTTTACAACACACTCACATCTCGCTGGCTGAATAGATTATTTTCCCGTGGAAATAAAAGATTTGTAGTCTTTGAGGTTCTTAAGTTCTTGGCACTTTTGAGATCTTAGTCAATATACGATGAAAGAAGCAAAATTAGCTTGCTGATGTGTAAAAAGAACACTCTGTAAGCAGCAGCCCTGAACACACAGATCTCAACACCCCCAGCGATCAATGGCTAAAAGCAGCTCCATGGCCACAATGCTGTGGAGATGATTTCTTTTCTCCTTGATTGACTTCAATTATAGTGCTTCATTTCTTAAACTACTGTATCCTGAAAAGAGATAATGAGCAGCAAAGCTTCTTCACCCATGAAATTAGTGCCAATGTGCCTCTTTTATTTAAGAATTCAAGGACAACAATCCTTTTAACTCAAAATATAACTTCAGTTGTTCTCACTGGATAAGTCTGGAAAAACACTGGGAAAAATATCGCTCTAATACAAGGAAGACTCAAGAATTAATGCTGAGCCAAACAGGTCTCAAACACACACATTGCATTGTAAATGGAGAGATGGTCAATGCTTCATAAAATAGACATAAGGTTTGAAAGTAGAGTATAATTCATTATTTTACTATATTTTAAAGAAGCACAGCAAAGCTGCTACTTAAAAATAAACTGAAAAAGGTCTTCTCTGCTTGCATGCAAGTTTGCATACCTTCCAACTCAGGTGTCTGCATTAAATTTAGTACTGGGGATATGACAGCTAGAGACTCCTGAAAGGCTAAGGTTCCATATCAAAACTGGACAAGGATGAATAAACAGATTCCAGTCACTCAAAAAGGCATCTTTTCAGCCAGGAGAGAAGTTTACAACTATATTCACTCATTGTCCACACTAGGAATAATGGAAGGAAAAGTAGCTCAACTATTCAAGACTACACCCCCACCCTGACCTGCCCTATTTTTGATGGTCTTGGTGTGGTAAATAGACTCTGAGTGTAGGAAATATTTTCAGCTGCCTGTAAAGGAATCTGAAACAAGTCCAGCATTTAAAAATCTGATCTGGAATTACTTATTCTGTGCTGAGTTTTATCCAGTTTTAAGTAGCTTATAAACCCTTTCAGGTAAGTCATTCAATAAAATTAATAATATTGCATTTGGTCTTAGAGTAAACCTGAGGAAAAACTGCTCTCATAACTCAAAAGAGCGTGTTAGGAGCCACCCTCCTCTGTTTTGCAAGTGGAAGCATCTTCTTCTGAATGAAAAAAAAAATTAAACATATGAGTAGACTTGGTCATCAGGAAACTCAGTAACAATAAATTTGGATTCAAAGGAGAGGAAAGGAAAGAAAGTATTCACACATAAGACTGCAAGAGCCAAGCTACATAAATCCCTAATAGAGATGCCTAACTAATGAATGGAATAAGAAACCTGAAAGAGCCATTTACTATTTATATTGTATTTAAATTTTAGCAGCTCCAAACCAAATATTTATGATGAAGACAGAGGAGGGAATCAGCTTCTCTCCTTGCCTGACAGTCACAACAGCATTCTACAGATGCACCTTAAGTAAAGCAATTATGCAAATAGCAAACCTAGAAATTCACATATATGTCTGCAGGTATTCTGGACTGTGTAAGCTGTTAAAAGTAATTAAAAATATTGGATCATTACTAAACCAAAATAGCATAACATTCTCCTCTTGCTTGTCAGTATCAGAAAGCAATAATATGTTATAAAATAATTCAAACTCCTAAACACCTAACCTCATCCTCTCAAAATGTTGCATGTGCATCTTCAGTGAGTTTAGAAAGAGGACAGAATTTTCACAGATGAAAAATGTCAGGAAAATTTAGCCTTTGTACTTTAATTAACATTACAAGAAAAACTCAGTTCCTTAAAATTTCATCCACAAACCAACACACTTCCTGTGGTAAAACAGATTAAGTTGATGTTATTGAAACTTCATCCTAAATCCATCCCATCTGTGGACATCATCTCATTTTTGGACACCTGATTCTTAATAAACCTTTTAAACTCTTTTAACTAATTTTGTAAATAGGTAGGATTTGCTTGTGCCTTCATTTGGTTTTAATTAAGCCAAGTAACTTCCTAATAGAGGATAAAGCTGTTCCAGAAGTACAGTTATTGTAAAAAAAAAAGAATTAAGATACTAGGACACTAACATCCTTTAGAAGCACAGATTATTGACCCTGAGTATCCAGAGGAAAGCCAGGAACTCTATTTTCAGGGGAAGAATGCAGGAAACAAAAAACCCCACACCTTCTAGTGAAATACAGAAAGCAGGAAGTCTCTCCATTGTGAAACAGGGCAGGTGGATCACACTTGGGTGCATGCAGATCTCAATGGCAGCTCACCACACCATGCAAGTGTGCTATTTTCACTGACATGTGCAGACAAGATTACAAGTATGATAACTTATAAATATAATTCTAACCCTACCAATTCACCCTCCTTGAGTGGGCTGAGATCCCATTACAACAGTGAAATGGCGCAGTACTTTTGTCCATTTTACTGTAACACATAGTTTTGTGCTGAAATCACACTATTCAACTAATCTCAGAAATCAGCATTTACAGATCAGTCAGCATTTGCAATCAAATCTCACATCTATAAATGTGCGTATGTGTGAGCATACATACTGCAGTGGTGGTTCTTTTGTCCCTATTGAAATTTTGAGTAGTTCATTCAGGGCTTGAAATGAAGAAGGAAGGAGGACTGCTTTACAAAATAGCACAGAGATGGCTCATTGCAGGAACAAGAACAACAACTTTAGAGACTTTTCAAAGCTATTATAAACTCCCTGCCCAATATCATGCAGGGCACAGTTAACACACACACGACCAGGAGCCACTGCTGGTTTTCCTTGTCCCGTCTGACTGCCTGGGAACAAGATCAGACAGCTGACAGGTGCTGGACTGCTCTGCTCACAGTGGAGCTCCACAGCTGCTCCCACCAAAACCCCACAGGTGACTTAGTGGAAGCACCAGCTTTTTACTCCTCTTGCAATAAAGAGGAGCATGAAACCTACAAAATGTTATACATGAAGGCAGATAATCTTAACTCTGCTTCTCTACATTTTCTCTCCCTCTGGCTCTTCAAACAATGAATGCAATTGAGCTTTTGGTACTAAAACATCTGTTTCTTTAAAATCTCACTGTAGTTGTTAATTGTAATTAAAGAGGATGAGCCTTATCACAGTCAGCTGGTATCTAATGAGCTGTAACTTTTTTTTCTTATGAGCTTAGTAAGAATGCTGTCCTTAAACTTACAGCCAGGAATCAGTCAAAGAGAGTCAAATAGAAAGCAAATGTAGAACTAAAACTGTAAGAGATGTAAAAAACTTTCTGAAATAGTTGTTTTCCTAACTACCTTTTCTTAGATGAAAAGTTCTGAACATAATTAAAATTGCACTCAGACTATCCTCATGGGAACCCCTGTGTTTAAATCCATTCTCTTGTAGTGTGAGTTGATATGTCAATTCCCTTTATAAATAACTGAGTTATATCTGAGAATAAATTATATTTTTTGCTTGTATTCTGGTTGCTGTATTGGTTAGAATCCTTGTCTTGATTTTCAGCATGTGCCACTTCTACTCACTTCATATGCTGACAATGTCCTCCAAAGATAAACAGTTGTTTTCCCTCTCATTAAAGTTCACCTTACTGACATATTTACAGGGAGCAAACATATGCTCCCTCAATCTTTATTTTTATGGGATTAGCAAGTCAGCTTTTCCCCAATGACAGGTTCATGTCTCTGCATCTGTCATACTTTGAGGAATGTCCTTCTCGTAATGCATTTCACTGAAGATTGTTACGTTTTGACCAGCAATGTCAAGTTATGCTTCTTTTCCACTTACTAAACTCCTGCTACCCAGTATGTTTTTGCTCTGTTAACTTTACATCATTAAAACCTGAGGCAGAGTTCTTACCTAATTTTAGGGCCATAAAAATATTTTAACTTCTACCGCATCATTATTACTTGGTGGTAGCATTTTTGCTTTTTCTTAACAAGGCTGAAGAACATTTAGGTATTTACTACATACCTTGGACAGGATTTCTACCCGTTCTGAATTTTAAAATATATCTTCAAATATCAATAAAACTTCTATAGCTTTCTCAGGAGCCATCCTATAATCTACCTCCCTAAGATCCCTCTCACAATTAATTTCTTTACTTTATTCCATTATTTTCTATTAGTTTTATTAAAATACAGATTTTGAAATTGAGAGTCTCAGACGCAGAGTTCTGCTGACCATGAAACTAAACATAGAATGAATCAATATCTGCCTCCGCCTAGGGGTTCCTTTTTCTGAGCAGTTCTTTCATTGATTCCTTATTATTTTTCAAAACAACATGGCATCAATGCCTTCCCGTTTGGTGATAATGAAGTCAAGCAATGATGGGAGTAATTACACTGAGCTCTAACTCATATAATATTCTTAGTATTTGCTCTCAGTTTTTCATCTGGGTAGTTGCAACACAAAACGCTACAACATTCAAACTTCTTACAATGTTGCAGGGCAGTTTACAAGCAGGCTTCCAGCATTACCCAGAAAGAGCACTCACCCTTCTCTCCCAGAGTAACACCGCTGCCCCCGCGGCAGCAGCACATCAGGAAATACCTCGTCCTCCTGCAATACTTTGTGTTTCTTTGCAGTTTACTGCAACACCAATAAACACCACCTCAGAACGGCAACGTGAAAGATAGCTGTGCTTGCACCTTCCAGCATCTGCCACAGCCAGTTTTAACTTCTGTTCTCTGAATAATCTCCAACAAAACCGTTACCCACGCAAATGCTGATTTTGGGATGAAGGTGTTTTTTGCACATGAGAGTGGATGAAGGCAAAGAACAGCAGATGCTGCTCCTTTCATCACACTCTTTGTCTTGCTAAGTTAAAACTGCAACAAACAGTTAATTCCTTCCTAACACACCTTTAGGGTCAGCCTCACTGCATTGCACTCCTGCAGAGGGTTCAGTTTCAGTGTCTCTCCCAGGTTGCTGCAGCCTGATGTTTGATGCTGCATTTCACAGCAAACACAGACACCATCACTGTCGAATTTAATCTGTGGAGAAAAGAAAAGGTCAGATAAAGTACAAATCAATGGAAACACACTTCCCAAAAATGGTGTTTACAGTTACAGTAATGACTACTAAATGCAAAATGAAAATCTCAGTGCAGAACCCTTGGAGCAGAATGTTTCCCACTGGTTAATAAAAGCTATAAAAACAGGTGAAATACAGAAAGAGGATTCAATGTCAAAGAGTGTTACCTTTTATGCCCTTTTTTGAAAGAATTTGCTTTCCAGGGGCAGGTGAAACCAGAGTAACTCAACTGAATAAACATAATATCATACCCAATGTGGGAAAACCAAAAATAACAGAAAAAGGTCAGAAAATATGTGAAGGAGTCATGATCACAAATCAGTCCTTTATTCCCCGAAGTAAAGATGGAAGCACAAGTGGCTGGGTGGTGAGATCTGAATCACCCTGTTACTTATGCTTTTGCATTAAAAAAACCCCAAAATTTCAAATTCACAAAAAAATTCCTAATGCAAATACACGTTTGCTATTTTTAATTCAAATTCTCCCTAGGATGTTGCCAATTTCCTGAACAAAAACAGGTACCAGCATTCCTTGTGGAATTTCCTTGCACAGCCTTATACATAGAATCATTTCAACAGAATATTTACTTGCTTCTTAGACCTCGAAGAATGTTTAAATTGTTCACATGATCTTAAAAGTTATATGTTTAAATATATGTATTTTTAGTGCTACCCCTATCAGGTGTATGTAGCATTCTCTTATTCCATGCTGGTGACCAGGACAGCAGATGGAAAAGCAAAAGCAAGAGTCAATTAAAAGAACATAATAAACTTCTCCAGATGAGGTACAGATGACTGAATGCTTGCTTACTGTGATGAGAGCATGCTCAGGGCAGGAGCTGTCTCAGGGGACTTCAGCTCCTGAGACTCCAAATTGCCCTCTAGCCAGCACAATTTGTAAAATGCTTTAGAAAAAATTGGGTATGTAAATGACGCCTTTCCCACATTCTCCAAGGCAACACTGGAAATAATTGTCTGTGGCAACTCACAGACTGGTCACACCCTGTGCCACAGACACTGCAAAGGAATAAAGAAAAAACATAGTTTGCTCACCTCTATGATAGTTGTGGGGTTTATTTCTCATTAGCATACAATTTAACTACAAAGCAGCTTGAACAATTTCAGACTAGTTCTTTTCCAATTCCTGTAATCTTTAAATACTTTCTTTTAAAAAGTGAAAGATCTGAGCAAAACCCAACTAAATGTTTATCAACAGCTGACCTCAGCTCTTCAAGCTGATGTAAAATCAAAGCATTGGATCTCACTGGGGAAATCTTGCTCCCAAAGCTCTCTGGAAATGGTTCAGGGATTGAGAAATGCTGCTGAGGAAGTTTGGAACTCACACTTTGAGCCTAGAGCTGTGCCAAGGGCAGGGGCCAGAAGGCTACACCTGGCAAATCAATATAGGTTTCAGCTGCTAAAAAGTTTTTGCAGTGAGGAAAATGGACTTCATTTTTCTTTCACAAGGCTTTCTACTGCAAGATCATCTATTCTGATTCCTGCTGCCCCTGTTTAATAAAGGACAGGCCCTGACTCATGCCATGTATCTGGCATTTCTGATGTGAAATACAGATCTCAGGGCTGCCTGTATCACTTGTAATGAACAGGTGTCACAAAGATAAGGCTCAAAAGGCTGGGTCAAGATTCCCCATTTATGGGAGACTCTTAATTAATTCTGAAAGTTGTTCCATAACTTTGTACTGCCCAGTAGCTCTTCCTTTATTTTAATCCTTGAAATGAGTTAAAAGCTAATTGTTTACATGGCAGTTCTTGCAAAATACAGGGCCTTCGTAAGAATCACAGCATATTCAAAACCACCCAAGATTCACTACCAGATTGGAAGCATATTATTTTTGGAGAATTTTTATCAATTTGCCTTGTTGTGCAACCTTTTCCTTCCACATTCATGAAGTGACCTCTTTGCTGAGTTGTGTTTCTGCAAAGGGGAGCAGAACAAGAGGCTGAAGGTGTCACTGCATTTGTGTTCTCAGCCACACAGCAGCTGGAAGCCCTCCTGAGCCCCCTGCTCCAGAACGCCCTTCCCTGTCCTGCTGCACTCACACCTGTGCAGACAGGATCAAGAGCTCATGCAGCTATTCTGTGACCTAAACAGTGCCAAAATGAACTGTCTTTTCATCTGGGAAGAAAGTGGTTTATTGTTAGCCCCACATCTCAAACACCATTCACTGTGTGACTTCATAAACAGAGACAGGAGCACTGACAATAAATCTGCACTGGTACAGGGAGAAGGGGTTGGGCTCACTCCTTCCAGCTGCTGGGCTGGTGTTTGCCAACCTCAGACATAATTACACCAGCAGTGCCTCCAAAACTGCCTGTGTTTCAATCCCTTTTCGGCTGGCAGAGCTCAAGAATAAAGCACCATTCACTTCATCCCCTGCACATACCCCCACCATCCTGTGCATATTTGTGTCCCACTTCGTGATTCTTACTCATAGTAGAGTTCGTGTGCTTTCATATTTATGACAGTTGCACAGTACACCCTCATCCGAACCATATTTAAGATTTCAAACTTCAGCCAGAGCTGCCTATATGCATAAATTATCTTGCAAGTTCACTTTGTTTTGTCAAACAGCAGCACTGTTACTTCAAAAGTCATAAAACCCATTAAAACCTGCCTTATATATAGCAGAGAATCAAAAAAGGAAAGGACCTTTCAGATTTATTACAAATACATACACACCCTCTCACAGGCCTTATGTTACTTCATCTGTATCAATTCATCAAATTCTGTCAAGGCTGCTGAAAAGGAGCTTCTTTGGCTGCTAAGTGCACACACATTCCCCCCTAACAGGGCAAATCAGGAATTAGTTAACACTGTTACTTTGCATTCTGCCATCTCCTTAATACAAATGTAAGTCTTCTAGTAAAAGTAGTAATAGATTTTACTTCTTCTTCTAAATTAACCTTCAGGGTTTTTTATAGGGAACATAAAAAAGGGAAGGAAAAATTTCAAAATGAGGTATGAGAGTTCCAAAGTTGATAACGAGGCAGTGAAGTCCAAGAAAGCTCCACTGGTGTACTTAGGGGAAGGAACCTCAGTCAGTTTGAGGACATTATGCAGAGGGAAAGATGGGAGGATCCAGTAAGGATAAAGTTGCATTGTAAGGAAATATCAAGATTAAAAACTGACAGATGAATAAGAACAAAACAGAGTATATTATTTTTCCTGGAATTTTAAAAATTGTTTTTCGATATGCACAGACCTGAGTTCAGCTCCAGTGCAAAATGGAACAGAAATAAACCTCAGTTCTGGACCTGGGCTCTGCCATTCAGCTCTTTGTGAACCTGCACCTGCTTCACTTTTCCTTGCTTTGTCTATTCCAGCTAAAGATAATTCCGGGGAAAGAAGAGTGTTCCTTTCAGTGTTACTGTAACCACTGGCCAATTTCAGCTGCACAACCAAAAAAAAAAATATATAAGTAATCTTTCAATAGAGAGATTGACACTATCACTACTTTTCTGAATAATAATCACCTGGAAATTTGACTAAAACTACAGCATTTATTTCAAAATGAATACGTGACTTACAAGTCAGGTAAAATCAATAAAAAACAAATATAGATGAAGAAATAAAACCCATTGTGTCTTGTGCAGGAATAGAACACAAATTAAAACATATCAGTTTCTCCAGCCATGTATTTTAAGAACAATTTTTGAGAATCATTACTTGAAAAAGAAATTCCTATACAGAAATGTTTCTCCTATACACATTAATGAACAGCTTGAGTGTGTAACTTCTCTGTACACATCCCACTCTCACTGATTTGGAGCAGTATCTTGAGGTTTTGGCTACAGGATCTGCAGCTAATTATGGGGAAAAAAAATTCCAATTAATTTTTCGTAACAAGGCATTAAAGCTACTGCCCTCTTTTCCCCCTCAGTGTTGTATGTTGCTAAGCTGCAGGATAAAGGGCACAAATACCAACTTCACAAATTACACATTCAAAATGCTAACATATGGCAAGCACATTTCTCATATTCACACAAAAATCCTTATTATGGAATCTACAATAAATCTCCAGTGTTTAAAGCAAAATAAGACCACTGTGCCTTGTTCTTTTTCCTTGAATAACAACCCTACATGTGAAACACTGCTGAATTTCAACTCCATAATACAGTAGATACCATTATCACTTTTAAAGCTATGCACTCACCATGAAGGAGTTTGACAGAAATACCAGAACTAAAACAGAATTTATTTTGAATATGACTTTTTTACTACACTGTGCTTGGAAATTTACTGGTTCAGTTATATGGGATGTTAACTATATTTCAAACCACATGTCTGCAAAGGCTGGATTTTGACTCCTTGAGCTGCATCCCCAGAGTGCATTTGTATCCTAGGAGGTAAGTAAAGGATTTAGACTTGATAATGTACACCAGTCACATAGTGCAGGATTGCACACATCTACAGCACTAAAGAGAGCCATCTAAGGAATTAAAATTAAATACACACTTGGAACAAGCTGTTAAGAAACTGAGATTTCTCCTTTTCGAGTGAAAAATGGTAATAAAGTAATTAAATATGCTCAGCATAATATATCATCACCTTCTGAGCCAAATCCTGTGCTTAATCATAAAGCAGTGCTGTTCACTACAGTGCATCCCTCCCAGAGGGTGGTCTATGAGAACAGAACTCTAAAATTCCATATATATGAGCCCTGCAACATGGCAATACAGTATATCCACGTGTAAGTCCCCAGCCTGACTGAAATGGGATTTTGAGCAAGGAAAACCTAAAGAGCGAGGTCTGGATAGAAAAACTGTTGCTTTTTTGGGGTTTTTTTGGAAACAGCTGCAATATGATGAACAGTTGTAATAAAATTAATTTGCCCTTACAGAGTACAACACACTGTGGCAAAGCTACTTAGCATTTCATCATGCTCTGAAAATCAAAACTACAGTTTGAACACTTATTATTTAAACCCAAACATTCCAGTCATGAGTTTACTTCTGTAGACATCTTCACAAGTTGAAGTCAGAAAATATGCTAAAATTCAATGTGGATGTACTTTTTTCCTGAGGTAAAAACACAAAGGCTTTAGATCGATTGTACCTTATAATTCAGAGCATGCCACATCGTGATAATTTGTATTATTCTGTATTTTATTTAACACAAGTAACATTCATTTATTTTGGAAATTAAAAAGAAAAAAATCAGGTTGGCAAACAAAATATTAGCAGACACACATACCAAAATGTTCCTATTGTGAAACCCACTGCCTGGACAAGTGTTGGATGGAAGGAATCCTGATCCTGCTGACGTCAAATGGTGAGCACCACACTGCTCTGACGTGGCCTGGATTCCATCTATCCTGCTGAAGCATCATTTTGACCAGGACAGTAAGGAGTCAATCCTTATGATATTAAAAATTACTTTTTGAGGTGGCAAAACATTAAATCCCTTAGTATGTTAACTCAAACTTTTCCCAAGATGTTTTTTCAGGTTGTAACACATATAGATTGCGCCACTAAATACCTGCTGCTTTGGAAATTAAAGGAATGTGTGTATAAAACCCGAACAGATGAAAACCAGAATCCTTGCCCTGGGTCAGAAAGGTGTTTTCCATCACTCACCAGCTGACATCCTTCCAGGGACTTCACCAGCTGAGCGTTCTGACAGGAGAGAATGGACCCGGCCAAGTTCAGCATCACACACACTGCAGAGAGCAGCATGAAAAAGGTGATCTGGAAAAAAACCCCAAGCCCCCTATTATTACTCACTTCAAGAGGCAAACAAGGAAAAATATAATTTAGATGTTCAAGAACTTCCAGCCTGTCACACAATTACATGGATAGCAACATTTTATGTATTCTAAAGAGAGTAGGGCACTTAATCTGACAGCATCCTCAGTCTTGCACTGTAAGAGAAAGCTAAATCAAAACTAGACATGACTATTATATGTTTTCCTCCAGCCATTTCAAAATAATCCGTTTATCTCCCACTTTTATCACACACTCTGAAAATTTAATGGGTTTTATTACCAAGCATTACTAAAAAGTAAGATTTGAAAAATGTTTTATTATAAACAGATGTAGTCTTGAAACAATTTAAATCCTTTTGATGGGGAAATGGGTATCTTAGACAGGAAAATTATTTGCGAATATCACATATCATGAGCGCCTACAAGTTGGGAAAAAGGAGTCAATAAAATTCTGGATATATAGAACTACTTGGCTTTTAAAAAACAATTACAATTACATCCTCCATATCAATTAAAACTCATGGTGTTAATTACTCCTTTTCTCTCATCTCAAAATGTGTCAAAACAATCACTAACCTGATTCTATCAGTTTAATTATCATTTTAGTGCTTTAAATGTAAAAAACCCTGGTCCAGTCAGGGCAGACAAATCTCAACACACAGGGAACAGCATAAGCAGTAAGAGGCCAAAAAACAAACGTGTGCCTGATGTGTGGCCACCTTAAATATTCAGTGCTGACATTGCCATAACTCAAGAGGAGTGTGAGTGTATTATATGAAATTAGTAAGAAATTCTGTTGCATCTCTTTTCCATATGCATGCTCACAGTTTACAGCCCTTCACTGTTCTCACAAGATGTTATCTTTTGTCAGTGCATGTGCTAGGAGTATTTTTGACAACTTTACATCCAAAATGGCTGTACATTTTTTTCTAGTGCTTTTGGACAAACCCCTCCTGCCCCCCATAACCTCCACAGTATTAACCAAAGGACAGACGCTGTGTTACAAATTTTAGTTGCCAGCTTCAGACTCTTCCAAGCATCACAGCTGACAACAAGGGTTGTAACCTACATCAGGCTTATCTATCTTTGCAGTACTTTCTCCATATCAGCATTCATTAATGAAGAAACCTCTGTTGGTGTTTCCAAGGTAACCTCTTCCTCTTGTCACTGACAAAGACAAGACGGAAGGACCCAGCATTGTCAAAATCATGGAACAGGCTCTTAGAATTCCTGCTCATCTTGGTGGGTCTAAGTCTCACATTCTGTTTGGGAGTTGCATTTCAAAGTGGCAGCCACCACATGATATCAAACACTGGAGTTCTCTGTCACACTTGTCTTCCCAATGTTGCTATTTTATGACTCACTTCTTAATGTCCCAGGCAAGGAGCTACCTAAGCTGGACATGGAGCTAAAGGGGAAAATTCATTCCTTTGCAAGACTTTTGAAACTACCTTGCCTCTTGCAGAGCACAAAGATCCTAATAAAAGGAATTGAAGAATATCCAATCTCCTTCCTTAATGCTTCCCAGCTAAATATCAAAAGAAGCCTTTTACTGATGGAAGAGGACACACCTGGTACTCTGTTATCACAACTTCAGAGGTAAAGTTTACCACCATGCTGGAAGCCACAACAGAGAAAAGGAGGCACAAAAGCATTAATTACTACATTTACAGAGATTAAAAAACATGTTCAGTATGCTTATTTTTTTATCACAGATGAGTCTTTTCTAACACTGGTACAGGTGCAGTTAAAATAAACACATCTGCAACCCTTTGAAAGAGTGGCCATTGTGGATCACGATGGAGACCCAACACTACACTATGAAACACTGTAGATGAAGTTAGATATACATTATTTATGAAGTCAAGTCTGCCTAATTTCCGCATTCAAATTTTCCTCAGGAAGAGAGCTACCAAATATTTGCTCTGAGAGCTCAGTGTGACATACTTGAAGGAGCAGTATGAAACTCTAAGGAAAGAGAATTAGACACAGTCAACCCAATGACCAAGGGCAAAAACTTCCACTGAAGTAAATACAGAATTGTCAGACACTGAAGGGTTATGACACCTTAATGCTGATTTAAAACTATAATATTATGTTCTTCACCTTTCTAGTCACAACATATAAACAAGATAAAATATTCCTAGAAATCAGCACGAAGCATTAATGCCACGAAGCTCAAAAAGTCACCAAGAACTAACACATGAACAAAAAGCAAAGCCAATGGATTTATTATGACATGGTGGTAGCAGAACTAATTGGAGAAGTCAAAGCTTATATTCTATACAGAGGACTCTGTGGAAGAAATGTTAATAGGACTTCCTATGTAAATGTTACCATGGTCCTAAACTAGTTCTACAAAACACTTCAGATGCAATGACTTAAAATTATGTAACAACTCACTGTGTGAGATGTTATCTTGCACATGGACCCACACAAGGCTCCCCTTTTTACTCCATTTCTGGGAGCTACTTTAAGTATAAATATGCAGAGCATATCAAGAGTGAGTTTGCACCTCTGCAGTCCCGAGAGACCACACCAGACACATCTGCACAGAATGAAAATATCAGTACCCCCCATGCCTTGCAAGGGAGAGGCCAGGAAAAAGAGCCCTTCAGTACTGAAAGAAAAAAAACAAACCCCAAACCAAAAAACTTAAGCACTAACAGGTTATATTATCTTTCCACTATAAAGGAAGTTTGTTTGTAGTTCTCTCTGGAGTATAAGCTGACCTTTTAGAAAATTATTAGTATTCTCATATTATTTGTGAACATTTTTTCCTTCATATTTCTTAGCTGTAGATACAACCATACACTTGCCTTCAGAATGTCCCAAAGTAGATCATCTTAATTTTATGGAAACCACCAAAAAAATCAAAGGGATTTACAGAAGCTGATATATTCTCCACCCTCCATTCTTTTTCATCCCTTTCATTTTTGCCTCTTAATATTTCTCTTTTCTTCATAACTGGCCTCAAGTAATTTATTCTCTTTTGTTTTTACCATAAACTTTAGACTTCCTTTCATCTTCTTTCCCAAAGGCACTGTTAAAACTGTATTACCTGAAAACCTGAAAAGTTTAATCCTTAAGATAGCTGACTCAAAGCACCCCCTTGCCCTTACTGTGCCTTTCACAATTTGTTCTTAAATTGATAGGAGGCAAAAAGGGGAAAAACAAATGAACCAACTTCAGCACACACTGCAGTTTGTGACTTGCAACAGAAGACATTAACAATTTAGATTTTCTGTCCATATACAGCTTTCTACCAAAAAAACGGAGTGAGAGCAGCTCTGAGGAGGAGAACTTGGGGATGGTGGTGGGTGAGAAGCACAACATGACCTGACAATGTGTCTGCAGCCCAGAAAGTCAGCTGTGTCCTGGGCTGCATCATGAGCAGCGTGGCCAGGAGGGTGAGGGAGGGAATTCTCCCCATCTACTCCACTCCTGTGGGAAACCTGGAATGCTGTGCCCAGCCCTGGGGCTCCCAGTGCAGGAAGGATGTGAACCTGTTGGAGCAAGTCCAGAGGAGGCCACAAAGATGCTCAGAGGGCTGGAGCTCCTCTGCTGTAAGGACAGGCTGGGAGAGCTGGGACTGTTCAGCCTGGAGAAAAGAAGGCTCCAGGGAGAACTCAGAGCACCTTCCAGTGCCTGAGGAGAGCTGGAGAGGCATTTTGGATGAGGGCCTGGAATGTGAGAACAAGGGAGAATGACTTCAAAATGCCAGCAGGCAGGGTTAGATCAGGAATTTGGAAGAAATTCATCCCTGTGAGGGTGGTGAAGCCCTGGCACAGGGTGCCCAGAGAAGCTGTGGATGCCCCATCCCTGGCATTGTTCAAAGCCAGGTTGGATGGGACTCGGAGCAACCTAGTCCAATGGAAGCCTTCCTGCCCATGGCAGGGGGTAGAACAAGGTGACCTCTCTCCCATCCCAACCCATTCTGTGATCTATGACCTTCACAAATTTATTTAAACCCTGCTTTGCCAATTCTTTTGATGGGGATTCTTTAAGTGACCCAAACCACCCACCCACTATTGCATATACACACATCAAGAGAACAGTAAAAAGGAATAGCACATATTATAGTTTGAAGAGATACTTACCACTACAAGCAGGAAGAAGTTTCTACATGCAAATAATTAATGTCCTTCAAAAGAGATGTAAATATTGTATCACATGAAACCATTACTTCTAAAAGGAACATTTTATTTCATTGCTCACACTTTCATTTTGGAGATATATGAAACAGGTTTGCTTTTTCATTGCTGGCATTTCTACTTCCCCTGGTGGTTTGCAGTGGTTTGATAGTCAGGACATGAACACTTAGACAAAACGTTACCCTCTGCGCTGATAAATTTATATTTATATTATTCAAGTAATATAAATTTATATTTATATTACTCAAGTTTCCTGTGCAGGGTACTTTGAATAAAACCACGTACTGCCATGGTAAGCTGGCTTCTGTAAATCTGCCAATCCTCTGTACCTGTAATACTGTGTCTACATGTTTTTTCCTGTTAATTCCTGTTCTGCAGCTTCTGAGAGGTCAGAAAATCTCCTTGAATGAACTTTGGTTTACATGAAATCATTTGCAGAAAGCAATTTTTAGAGACACTGTAGTTGGACACAAGGTACTACAGCCTTCTTTCCAATCATATGTGTGGGTGCATTCAATGAGATTTCAAATATACTCCTTTTAATACACATATTTCTCATTTGTGAAGCAGCAAGAATAGCCAGAGGTGAATGTGCTTGTCTCTGTAAATCACTGTATAAGTAGATTAAAAACCTGCCCCAAGGTATTTTGCTCGCAGAACTTTGTCTTACATGAACTGCAGGCAGTAACAATTTCTGTTATTTGTGCTACAGAATTTAGAGTTTCCCTGACAGAGGTGGAGAAGGTTAAGCATCAGAAGCAAACCTGAAAATTTATCACCACGAAGAGCTACGAAGCAGTGAGATCAGCAACTGTGTCAGGACTAAGTTAATGCAAGATTATCTGGGGTACAGCCAGAAGCACCTGTTGGATGAGCCAGATGCTGAGTGCTCATCACATATTATACGTTTAAATAGATAAAACAGATAATTTTTAAATGAGCCCAGTTTAGAAACCTACTAAACAGAAATGGCACTCAAACCAACGCTCTTGGCTCATGGTTTGCAAGTGTACAAGAAACAAAATTTATCTTCCCATTATTTGCTTCATAATAGACTTTTTATGATTTCTCAGCGCTTGCCAAGAAGAGACAGGATGAAAAGTGTTGGCATTTCAGATCTGTTTTATTCAGTATTCCATGTTGTTTGCCTAAATTAAAATAAAGATCTGAACTAAAATATTTTCTCTGGGTCTAAAGCAATGTTCTATATTAAATAGGCAGAAATATTCCCTGTAGTTTGGCAAAGCATCAGGCTAAAGACTTTAATGTTTTTATGTTAGGAACTATAAATTATATCCTGTTTTACCCTAAATTATATCAGCCTGTTCAATTCCAGTCATTATTAAATTAAATTACATTTTCTCCAGATTAAACTCCTTTTGACTCCAATGAGGCTATTTAACTTTGTAAAGGAAAGCTGAAACCTCAGTAAAAATATTAAAATCCACGCAACTATTTCTAATTTCAAAGCCAAATAGTTCAAATGAAAACTTCTGAACTTGAACTTGATGTATGTGATTTTACTGACCTCGCTATGGCCATATTAACTTGTTTTCATTCAGCTACATCTTGAAATTTAATTAATTTATTATTTGTTGCTTGGTTCTATCTTAATTTCTATATTTTTATTGAAATATTCCATGGAAAATTCGAATATGATTCTATATAAGTTTATACACAAAGCTACTGGTTTTGAGTTACAAGAAGAAAGGATGCCTCCCTCTGACTGTATTTTATTTATTGCCAGAGTAGCAATCAGCTTCCAGCCAGAGTCAGCACCTTTGGAGAACGATGCGAGTGCTGGTAACAGCCCCGTGAGCAGCAGAGAGGGGCACCGGGTGGTGGCAGCAGAATTTGCATCACACAAAACAACACCTATTTAAAGACCAGGAAAAGCAGTTTGGTTTCCTCCTGTTTCACTGTGCAGCAAACAATAACGACATCAATTGAGGGGTTTGGCAGTTGCTGCCAAGGCTTTTCAAGAACCCCGGAATCCAAAATGCAACCTTGGCTCTGTATACAGGAGCAGAGTTAAAGACAAATGCAAAGATGCTTTTATATCAAAACAAATCTCCTAATATCTTACAATAGATATTCAATACCAATCAACTCCCTGTCACTAGAAGCAATGGCCACACAATTTCCTCAAGTGTGATCAGATTAAAAGGCTAAAACAGTGAGAGCAGCACTGGCACAGTCTACACACAGCAACAGGTGCTTGTTGTTTCTCTAATGCTGTTACAGCTCCAGCAATTACACTGTTTATTGTAGTATTTTTTGGAAAGTGTAAGAGGGGGCTTGATTTAGTAATAAACACCTTGTGCTCTCAGCTCAGAAACATTAACCAGAAATTTGTCAAAAGGAGATATTTCAGCATCTACTGATTTTCTGCTCTTTTGATTCCAATTAACTCTTTAAGCACCTACACCTGTCTGAATCACAGAATACTGTGAGTTGGAAGGGACTCAAAAGGACCATCAGGTGGCCTGCAGACTACTGCCATATAAAAGAGAAACAAGAGGAGATATGCCTTTTTTTTCAGATAGAATTCAAGCTATCTCTAAGTATTCAAATAAAGCTACACATTTCTACCAATAATTGTAACAAAAAAAGTTTGCAGGTAATTAGTTCTGTAGCAGAGAACAAACTTAAGTTTTGTCTTATAATCTATTAAAAGGACAATGGAGAGTAGCCAGCTAATATGCTGAAGAGACTCATTCAAAGTTTGCTGCATGAAAATAAGCACTCAAAGGAATCCTTCAATGATCTGCAACTAATACTGCAACAAAACTAAATTGTATAATTTTTACTATGTGCACAGGCAGTCAAAAATCATTTGGACAATTTTTTTAATAGTAGTTGTATTGTCTAATTTTTATCACTAATGCTTCCATTTATGCACCACTGCTTCCCTAAATAAAAAATCCATGCACATGAAATTTAACTTAAAGTGTTATTTGGAAAGAGAAAGAAATTAAACAGCACTAACCTATTGTAATGCTACTCAAAATGTTGTCAATTTAAAATGCTTCAAAAACAACTGCTTCAGCTGTACAGTCAGATGGAAAAAGTTGATATACAGTGTGACAATAAAAACTTCAAATACAATGCTCTCTGAATAGAATTTCGACCACATAAGCCAGATCTAAAATTCGCAGTTACCTCAGCCATATTAGTTTAATTTTCCTTCCAACGTACTCTGCAAGGAAGTAAAAATTGAAACTTCTTAAAAATTCACAAATAAGACACTGTGTCTCAAAAATGTTCTGTGACAACAGCAGAACAGGAAAAGATAGCTGATGTTTAGGGTCTTTAGACATTCAGGATGCTGGGAAAGACAACATTTTTCTAAATTAGCTTTGTATACAACAACTATATTTAAACAAAACAGATGAATCAGCAAATAAAAAAATGATTTTTTTTTCAACAATGTGAATAGCCTAATAACTTTTAAGAAAATCTATACAAGACTGAATTTATACTTCCATAGCAACTGCCTAATGGGTTCATCCACCCAAACAATACATTACTTTTTGCAAGTGTCACATTGCAGGAAGGATTCACCTCCATGCACGTGTCAGTGAAATGCTATTCCATATAAATTAACCTTCCATAACATCTGTAGCAGGATTCCCTGAGGAAATAAAGGCTCGTGTTGTCCTGCTGACAAGGACAGGCATCAAAAGCTCTGTGAGCAGCCCTTCCTGGCAGAGGCATAATGAGACACAGGCAGGATGGAAAGGTCACACACACAGATATTTTGCATCTGTCTTTCCCAACATATTAATAGCAATTAACTACTCACTTGCAATTATTCTCATTAATTAACAACTGCGGGGTCTCTCTGAGCCCTCCCACACCAGAACTCTGACTTTCATCCCTGAGGAGGAAAATTCTGCCAGATGGGCAGGGTCAGCAGCCACAACTGCTGATCTCCATCAAGAGCACAAGAGCATTTTCAGTATCAGTTTCTGAGGTTAGGCTTCAACGTGGACAGTAGCTCTTTCCAATCTGACTGCAACGTAAACTCATTATAGATTTGGCCATTGCAAGAAAAATTAAACACATCTCCAGGGAAGACTCACATGAATGATTTGATGCAGATCCACCAGTAAATGAACTTTAAGATTTCAAAGACCTTTCCTCATATATCTGAAATAGAACTTAATCCATAATGCTGTTGGAGGTTTTATGGTATCTGCAGTAAGGAAACCCAACCACCCAATCACACATATGTCTAGTTCAGGATCTAAACTGTGATTTACCTGGCAAGCAAATCCCACCAAAATCAAAGTATTTTTCTTCAACAAGCACAGGATAATTAGATTATCTTTGGGCAACAGTGCATTTCCTTCCATCTGTCACACAAATAAAACTAAAATCACATGAGTTTTGATTGAGTACACGAGTACAAAGAGTGAGGTATTCATTCCCAACTCCATCACGCCTCAAAAAACTTTATATCAGTTCATACAAATATTTATTCTACTTTTAAAAACATTTCGAATGCAGCTCATCTTGTCTCAAGCAAATTTTTGAAGCTAGTGTTTCCTTACCATTTGAAAACAAAATACAAAGTTTAACAAATAGCTCCCACGTTGCCCAACTGGCCAGCCCCACTGATACGTGACACGAGATTAATTTACCAAGGAGGAAGAAGAAATGCTGAAGCAAACCAGACCCTCACCAAGAAAGAGTAGAAAAAATTAGACCATGCAAAGGCTGCCAAGAACTCCAGGAGCAGATGGGATGCAGCCTGCATTTCTAAAAGAAGGAGCAGATGAGATGAAAGAACCACCAGCAGATATATTTAAGAAAGCGTGTGAGAACAAGGGGATTACTGATGGGCTGAAGAGAGGTGAATGTAGCACCCATAGCACACTCTTCACTCCAAGCAGCAGCAGCAGCACTGGGACTGGAACTGGAAAGTTTCTTGCAGCAGAAATGTGCCAGCAGGAGCTGCTGCCATGGCAACACGATGTGATGGCAGCAGCCAGGGAAGAGTAGGGGCTCTTTAAGGGTAATTATGAAGTGCTCGTTTAGAAAGGGGCAAATGTTATGACCCAGCAGGGTTTGTCTGTCTTCAGGAAAAGCTGCTTGTGGTCTTTGGAGCTCTGCCACTGGGGACAACTAATTAGCACATGGATGCTCAGCACAGGAGTCTGGAGTCTCACATGAGTGACAGTTGGTGGCAGCTGGGGCAGGAACAGGCAGCCTTGTCAAAAGGCCATCAGAGAGATGCACACAGAAACCTAGGCAAGAGAAAGCTTCAAGAAGTGTTAAGCTGTAAAAGAGGACTCAGAATGTTCATTCCAGAGAGATGCTTCGCCCTGTCACAACTTTTCTCCACCACTGCCAAGATTTCCCTGATTCACTTCTGTTTCCATCTCAAGTGCTGTTTCTTTCTCACCCAGTTCACTACTTCACTGGGTCATTCTCCATTTTTTCCCCTCTTCCTTTTCTGCCTGGTCTAGTCTACTGAAAGGGCACTGGGGGTAGGTTTTTTCTGTCAGTTGTTTCACAATATTAAAGAAGAAAGAAGGGAATCAGCAGTCTAAGTTTAAAAAAAAGAAACAGCAACACGCAGTGCACATTTTAAAAACTAAATGGATGTATTACCTTACCTGCAAAAAAAAAAATGGAACATGAATATAATGACAGACTAAAAACTCACAGACTTTTAGCACAACCCCAGCCATGCTGCACTAGTGTGCAGAGACAGATGATGCAGTTTGGTGACCAGAGCAGTACAGCCACATCAGGGCTTTATACAACCTTCAGTGAGGGGAGAACAGGGAGGCAAAAAGCAAAGAAAACTTAACTATGTTCCAAGTATAGGACAACACTATTTACAGCCTACACTTCTTCACTGAAATAATTCAGAACTAAGATAAGAATCTATTGCAATTCAGTTATTTATGGTGCTCGAGGCACTGAATCTCCGAAACATCAGAGATCCCATTGTATGATTTCTTATTGATATGGTTTGGTTCACTTCTCTCTGGTCATCTAGGTCCTGTTCTTCTCAAATCTTCTGATGTCTATCTTCCTTGTGTTGCCAGACTCACATTTCAATTTCTCCTTCCTGTCCCAGTCATCCACAATTCTCTTCCCCCTGATTTAGTTAGCATTGAGCTCCTCTGAATTTGGGTTAGTTTCCTTCCATGCTCCCAGAAAAGAGGTCAAAGAAAAAACACTCTGCTCTCAATGCCAAAGCCTGGGTTCACATCAGCTCTGAGCAAAATTTACAGCTTTACATCTGAGGAGCTACTTTTTGAACCAGCACAGGTTTCCAAACAGAAGTTATTGCAGCCTCCCAAGTTTCTTTCTGAAAGCAGCAATACCCAGCATTGAAGCCGTGCCCAGTTCATTAGAAACCGAGAAACATGTCAGATGTTTGGGCAGGGTAACCTCAGGGTATGTAAGATGCCCTCGTTTTCACCCAGTGTTTTGTTCACCTTTAAGTTAACGCTTCCGCCTCAAAGACGAGTGTTTGTCTAATAGCAGGGTTCCTAATGAACATTTTGATCAAGGAATTCAAAGAATGCTCACGCTGAAATGATACTGCAGAGTGATCAAGGGATGTGTGAAGGTACTGGGATGTGCTGCAGCTCCTCTCAACATCACACAGGTATCAAAGCCAGCAGTGACACACGAGGTGACAGGTGCCTCACTCTGCTCTTCTCCCACTCTGTGCGTTCCTGCACTTGCTTTTCTCCTGCAGTCCTGACCTCTTTATGCTGACATTGTCTCTCCACTACACAGATCATCTCTTTATTCCAGGAACCAAACACCAATCTCTGCTTCAGGGTGGGTATTGGAGGGAGGACAACGACTTTTTTTTTTTCAAATTGAAAGATTTCTCTCAGATTTCCTCTGAAAGGAAGCTGTAAATTCTCTTACAAGAGTTTAAAAAGACTTGTCTCATCCCTTAAGCTACTCTTGGGCCTCAGGTTAAGCAGCACGGCCAGGAACATGTCAACACTCCTTCTCACTGAGCACAATATAGAAAACTTGCTGTTATATAATACACTATATATATATAATACTAATACACTATTTCTATACATTTTATGTTTCATCTGTTTCCTCAAGTTTGGTTATTCCTGCTGTAGTCTGCAATGATATCTAGTGAGAGGAGATAATCAGTGAGGAAAAACATTTGACTCATATATGCAATATTCATGCATCTTGTGGGGCAAGAGTATATGTTGATGTATTGATTTAAAATTATTAGTAATTTCCTTTTTCAACGTAGATATTTTTCTAATTATTTTTACAGAAAAAAAGGAAAATATTAAAGTCTGAATTTCAAATAATTCAAGTTTTTCACTGTAACTCTAGAAAGAAAATCTCTTATTTCACAACAAACTACCAAGCTGACCCAAGATGACAATTTTTGTATTAAACTGAGTCTTATCATGGGTGCAGCCTGAGACTTTGCACAGCAGTTCATCCTTCTGCTTGACATGCACGTTGAACTGCAGCTATTTAGGGTGGCTTCTCTTATTTTTCTCAAATGAAGAAAATTGTACATGCTTATCAAAACCAAAAAAGGCTTGAAATAATGAAGGGATAACTCACTGAGTTTTACATGCAGTGATTTGCATGTTCACTGGTGCACAGAACTGGATCTGGAATGCACATTTCATAGTAAATGCTTTTAACTAGCTGTTCTGAGTAACCAAGATCATTTATTAATAAGTAGTATTATCTTGTGCTCACAGACTTTAAGAAACCTCACACTGATGTTCATTGAAAAAAATATTAAATCTATCAGTTTTTTGTAAAAGCTTTCAGTTAGAAATATAAAAATATTTTTCTGGGGTCACCCAAATGCCAGATGGCAACAGAGAAGCTTTCAACTCAATTCAGAAGCTGAATTAATGTCCTTAGCACAAACAGATTTGCAATTACCATAGATTAGATTGTAACAGAAAAAAATAATCTGACTGCACAATTTAAAGTTCTTTTCCAAGTTCACAGCCTCAGGAGCTCCATAAGCTCTCTCCCAGTTTTCAACCACTTCCATAAACCACGAGGAAACAAATTCCTACTTTAACACTGCATTTTAACACTAAGCAGTGGTAGTGACACAGCCAACACTTGGTTTCCAAAAAAGGGACTCTTGAGAGATTTTCCCAAAGCACTTCCAATACTCTGAGATTTCAAAATGAAAATAGAGAAAGCTTAATGAGGAAACATCTGAAACATACAGAAAATACTCTTCAAAATCAATGTGTGAGCAATTCAAATATCTCCTTTGCCTGAGTGTTTCCTCTGGTTCCTTGCATGTATAGAGCATTTTGGCAATATATGCAACTGATGGCTAGGAGGTGACCAAGGAAATTCAGATAACCTAACAAAAAATCTAGTGAATTTTCCAGATAATTAAGATTTGCAAAGACACTTTAGCAGGAGAACTTCTAAATTTCTGCACATTAATATTACAGTAAAATGTCCTCAGTACATACACTTCTGTAAATCTTTGACTGAATGCAGAATAGAAAACAGCATTCATACTAATAGCTTATAAATACACAACTACTCTCAGTTTTGACTTTGGTTCCAAAGTCTTAAACTATGCAACAACACACTCATTTCTACACCAACACTACATAACACGTTTCTAGTATGATACAGCAAGAAATTAATGGTTGATGAACTCTGTTTAATGCTTCTTCAACTGCCTCTGTTTGCCTGCAGAAAATAATACATTTGCAAAGAAAAGACACTGCATCTGTGGAAAAGCCCTGTCTGATTACAGTGCTGAGGAAGGCTCATCCTGCAGTGAGGGGGCTGACCCTGGCCAGCAGGAAATCATCACACTGCCACCCACTCACTGCCCCTTGCAGCACGACTGCAAGAGAATTAGAAAAGCCCAAGCGAAAAAAACTTGTGGACGGGGATAAAGAAAGCTTAATAAGCAAAGGAAAGAGGAAGGGAAAAGCCAAAGCAAGTGATGCTGCGTGGGAAAACCAGAAAGCCTTGATACTGCACAAGTGCTGCTCAGCAATAGTCAAAACACTGCTTATTATCAACCAGTTTTAGCCACAAATCCAAGATATGCAGAAAACTGCCACCTTAAAATATTATCACAGTTTCAGCAGTTTTCAGGACGTCACAGATGGTGCATGGTTTAATTTTATATAACTTTATTCACAGCTTCAAATGATAGAGCTATCTATCTTTCTGCTATCACTCTTGGCAATGCCACATTTGGTAACACACTGCCACAAAAAGACACCTATTGTAATCGATTATCTAGCTGCTTATAATCCTACAAAATAGGCTAAAATGTAATTATTGACCACATGTATTTGGCATGTGTGTTGCACAAACAGATCAGGAGAAACGTGGCTCATTAGCATGTTGGTGGCACTTTGTGCTGGGAGGTTGTAAAGTTGCACATTGATTTCTAATCAGAACAGTCACCCTGCACATGTGGAGTCCAACTGCTCAAAGGTATTCACAACTCAGCAAGGAAAGCAGGACATTATGTAGCCACTGCAAAACCACTACACAGCCTAATCACACACAGAAGTGAAAACCACCATCCCTGTCCCCATTCTCCAGCTGATTATTGCATCACCACCAAGGGTCAAGGGGAAGATCAGATCTAACTCAAGAGCATTAAGCTTACTCTTGGAAATAGATCATTTCCTAGAGCAGATTTTAGGAAGACAAGCTGTTCTGCAAGCAGTAATGTTTCCATTACTGCTCCCTCCCTTTCATCTTTATTTCCTTGAATTACACTGACCATGGCTGCCTCTTTACATTTCACTGAATGAGTCGATATTAGAAAGCCCAGGTGAATTTACAACATGCAGCTGAGTGTTGAGGAATCAGAGAAGCCAAGTCTCAACGGGCCTGGATAACATTTCTGACGTGTGAATATCATTCATTCCAATGATGTGAGCTCTGTGGTAACTGTTCAAGTTCATAATACTGAAAGATATATCCGAACTTCTAATTAAACTTATTATTATTATTACAAGACTTTTAATTTCATACTGTCCATTATATTCTTTATTCTGGGGGCTATCCTTAGTACTATGCTGCAAATGTTTCACATTCCTCTGTTACACATGCACATTGTTTCAAAGGCAATGTTTATCTGCCAACACATCCTTATTGACACAGTCATCACGTGTTTTTAGTAAGATTGATTTCCACCTAATTCTGCTTTACATTAATAGGCTAACTGAAACTCTATTAGCATGCACACACAAAGAATGGATTACTGTTCATTATTAACTACATGAATCTCACAACAGAAATAATAATGTAGCTGAAAATCTTTCTGCAGATGAAAACAAACAACTACTAATTTGGAATGGGCTTTTTTCCATCCAGATACCTGCTAAAAGGATTGCTCTGCAGTGCATTTTTAGGGAAATTAAGTTAAAGGCAAAGGTACTAGCAGACCAATAGTCTGTGAGACAGTAGAAAAATATTATATTCACACAGGTAGTTTATACATTCCAACTTCAAAGGCCTTCCACTTTTTGTACTGTGTGTTTATAAATATTAGGATACACAACAGCAATGCAAATCATCCCCACAGACCATCAGGCTTCTCTATAAAGACAAAAGCACTGGGAGTTGCTCACCACAAGGGACAGGGGCCTCTTCCATGAAACAACACCGATCAATCCTGACAGCAGCACCTGGAACAGAGAGCAGAGTCACTGAAGAGGCACGAGGGTTACACCAGCGTCATTAAAAACACAGTAGGTAATAAGATGAAGTTAATACACAGTCATGATGTGTATTTCCAGAATGCTGGAAACCAAATGCTTAAAATAAAATGCTTTCCTTTTATTCTGAAGGGAAAAAAAAAAAAGCCCAACAAATAACAAAACTAGTACTAAGCTGTTTTTAAATGAATTTCAATCCAGCAGCCAGGTTCACTCAGTTCTGATCAGATCACAAGTAGTCATTAAAATATTTCTTTCCTCCCAGCCCCAAATGTAATCAACACTAAAGGAGAATAAATGTTTAGGGCAAATTTTCTTACCGTCTCTTAGCACAATTGAAAATTAGCTAAAAAAAGGCGGAAAGAACAACCACAAAATCATCCATGTATCCTGATAAAAAGAGGTTTTTGTTCTGTTTCAGTCACCCGAACAACCTCCCCACTTGATCTTATGTTTGAGAGAGGATCCATACATTTATTAAAACTTGGATTTCCCATACAGACACACTACTCCCTATCCTACAAACAAAAAGCAAGCAGGAATCAGACCTTTATACATCTAAGCTAATCTTAGGTATTTTAAAATAACATGCAAGTTACAGTTGAGACGTCATAAGCTTTACATGTAGTTAAAAATGGAGAAAAAGAAACAAGAAATGAGGTGAGGGATATCGACCCTGATGTAAGAGAAAAAAAAAAGGGGGACAGGAACTTTTTCATTAGAACACTGAATTACAAAAATAGTAAAGTAGTACCCAAATGCAGAGAAAAGAATGCACAATGTATTTATTTCAAGAGTCCAAGTGTCATTTTTTTCACCTCAGCTTGTGCAAAGTCTGTGTAACAATAACTCCTACACTTTGCTAGTCACCATTCCCACTCCATCCTGCTTTCCTAACAATCTTTTGGGGTAAAAATAGTAGAGTATAATAAACAAAAAAGCATCTCCATCTAGCCACTGCAGAAGTGATGCACACTGCACTGGGAACCAGGCTGGAAACAATCCAGCCCAGTGATGTTTGGTGTGAATGTGGGACAAGGAGCTGTTGGTTATCTGGAGCAGCATATTTCAAGCATATTTCACAATCTGACAATATCTACAGCTGCAGCAGCTGTTGAAAACATTGCTCAGAAAGATATGTGGAAAATGCACCTTTTGGGATTTTCTTCAGCAACTATGCCATCCCCTCAAATGAGGTATTTCAGTAAAATCTCAGTGTTAGTGTCTAAGTGAAGAACAAATGCAACGTTGCATTTGCAATGCAGAGAGATAAATGCACAGTAAAACTGAACCAAGGCCAGGATATGGATATCAAAGACTGTCCAGATAATGTCTACATGCAAATGTGCATAGTTTGTATTCTACAGTGTTTCCTACAGCAGAGAAGTTACACACTTCTGGATGTTGGCCAAGTGAAGGAAAAGCTGAGAATTCCATCTTTGCAGTTAATTAAATGTGCTCACACAGCTATGTTAGCTTATTATTACTGTATGATAACTTGGCTCTAGGCTGATAATCCTGTAATGTGAAACTGCACTCAGAAGGTAGAATGACAGGGTTAGCTAGTTTATCTGCTGGCTAGACAGCAACATGTTCTCAATTAAATAAATGGGCTGGCTGGAATTGGGAGGTTATTAAAGAAAACCCTTTAGGAAAAGCAAGCAATTGCATTCCAAACCAGAGCATGTATTGATATGTAAAATATTCACACCTAAATCAGTATTTCTCAGTCACCAAGTCACATGGTCAGAGCCAAGATACTGTAGTGCACTACCTACAAATCTTTACTCTCATTTACTGTGTGACCTCCCTTCCATGAATTAAACCTCTACCCCTCTTGTCTCACTTGTGGCATTGCACAGGGTGCAAGAAGGGAGCTGATCCCTTTTGTTCAGCTGAACTACAACTGTGTTTGACCTTTACAGAGGCCTTGTAAGATGAAAGAGGTACACGTGTTTTGGTTTGGAAAAGGAGAGCTTCGTGGCACTCACTGTACTGGTTCTCCATGCAAAAGGTCAAGCACAGCCAGGCCACTTGATAAACTTACACTGATAATGGACACAAGAACTCAGTGTTTCACCTGTGTCTTTAATACTGGCATTATAAGAGGTCACCTCAACAATGCTGTCATTTAATTTTTCAGCCCCTATTAGTCCCCTGTGTCAGTCACAAATTACCCAAACAACTTCTTTTGCTTTGAGATGCAGCGACTTCCAGTGCCAAGCACCTCATGTTACCCCACAATGTGCACAGCTATACAACCAGGAGAAAAGCACACAGAGCACAGCACATGTCAACATTTAACTACAATACACCAAATTACTATCAAAATAGAAATCTACAGATTTTTCTTGATATTGAGGATGACCAGGAATTTAAGAACAAAACCAAATCAAACAAGCCTCCACAAACCCCAAAAAAGAAAAAGGCAAAAAAACCCCCAAAAAACCCCAAATCCCAACCAACCAACACCCAAAAAACCCCCAGCCTTAAGGCTTTGTTTTCTCTTCAGCTCATACTTCATATAAAACAACACTAACATTAAATACAGTGAGTAGAAACCCCACTTTATTTCTATACAAAAGTAGCAATTATTTGAAAAGCAGTATGTAATTTACAGGCCCAAAATATCTTACAATAATCACTCAGAATATTCAATAGCTAAACATTGCAATCCATACTGTTTGTTATGCTTTTCAAAAATCACTACATCACATGTATTCTGTGCACAGGTTTTTTCTTTCTTAAAGGAAAAGTAAATTGGAGTGTGAGGATTTTAACAATCCCTTAACCTTGGCAATGTGTGTGATTTCAGAACCTGCAGAGTACGTTTATCTACTACCTCAGACCCAACTCCCATCTGCTGAATTGTAGTGAACCTCCCCGTCACATAACAATTGAAATAAATGACAGCTACTAAAAACACTCCAAAGAGTAGCTTTGCCTGATGCCTTAAGGAGAATTCCCACAGACATATATAGATACATGTATCTGCTGATGATCACGACGCTGATGCACAGAGGAGAAAACAGAGTACCCCAGTGCTGATTTCTGCAGAGTTAGAAATGCAGGAACTCGACATGCATATGAAAACTCCATTAGCCTTAGTGCAAGTGGTGCTCATGCATGACAAAGATGCATTTACTTTAACAGGCACGTACTGAGGCAGGATAAAACAAGAAGGTAAAATTATTTTCCAGTACAGGCACTGCAAACAAAGGATTAGCCCCTGATGGTGTCTTTCCCAGCATTCTGCCTCCACAGTCTGGTGAATCCCTAGAAATTTAGAGGCTTCTGACTTTGAACATGGGACAGATCAGATGATGCAGCCTCTCGATGTATCTTAAATCATCTGCTTTCCAAGTCTCCAATCCCAAAGAGCCAAAATGGATCTTGGATATAATAGATTCTCTGACCAGATTCTCTGGTTCCTTTAAGCTTCTTTTCTGAACTACATAAACACTGTATTTATATAAATACTAATTAAAGGCACATTAAGTGGCTTTAAAGTGAAACACCATCAAGATACACAAAAACTATAGAAATTTAAAATCACTGACATCTATGTCTTAATTTGCTTAATAAATTTTTCCCCCCTTAGTTCGACTTGTGATCTAAAAATGGTTTTCTAGTCTAATATAGAGCATGAGTTATAGAAAACTCCAAGTTTTATTCTCTATTCTTATTCCTGCTTCCTTGCTCAGCCCGGTACAACGTATATCAAGTAATTTGGTTATTTTCTACTAATTTAGGGGTTAGTCACATTTTCAGCTTGTAAACACAAGACCAATTCTCTAGTCAATAGATTCAGTCACATGAAAACAAGCATACAAGCTCTTCACAGTAATTGCAGAAATTCCTTCTCAAGCCTCTCGTAAGAGCTAAATGCACGATGTGTTTACAGATATCTGACTACATGTTTCCAAAAGCCTGTGTTGTGAATGCAGGTAGATGAGGCAGAAACCAGAGAGCCTGTTTGTGACAACACACCAGACAAACACCACCAGGACGGGCCAGGCAGAACAGGCAGGTGAGGAAAGAGGCAGCTGAGGGCAGAGGGCAGGGCAGTAACTGGGCTGCCAAAGGGAAATCCCAGCACCCACAGCACAGCATCACCTGTGCTCTCTGCCAGCCAAGCACAACAGCAGCTGTGCTCCTGCACAGGGGCCTGAAGCCACTTCCCAGGGCTCCTGACACTTCCCAAGGCTCCCCTCCCTGGTCTACAGACTACTGCAAGGATTAATTCTGTCACCTCAAATGCTCCTGGAAGGGTGAAGTTCAATTGTACCTCAATAAATAATATCCCCAAATGCCTTTAGGTCTAGGTGTACCTCAGGGAGCCTAAAACAATGGCTGAAATATCTTCCAGGGTGATGTTGCTGTGAAATCTACCATAGCCCTTGTAAAAGGTAGATAATTATTAAACAAAATGCAAGCATTAAATACTGTGAGTAATGTCGCAACTATCACATACTCAGAAACTATAAAAGCATGACACATTACTACCAGAGCATGAAATCTTCTCATAATAACACTCTCTGAAGCATCTGCAATCCATTAGTGCAAAATGCTGGTAGAAGTTAAATAGACACTATAAGAAAAAGAATTATGCTGCACGGGAACTAGCTCAAAAGGGACTGAGGAGAGCCCACCAGTACCTGGAAAAACAGGAAGGATGAAGATCTCTTGAGATAAGGGTAGTATGAATTTGTTAACAAGTACTAGAAGAAGAAAAAGGTTTATATATTTCTATATGCATACACACACACAAAAACTGTATGGACAAATACAGAACAGTGGCTTGGTTTTGGAATGGTCTTCCAAGAAAGTCATCCTAAAGTGGGTGCTGATAGAAATCATACCATTACACCACATTCAAAACACTGCAAAAATCAGTCATGGGCTAAAGAGTTTTTAAAATAGATAATATCAATATTTATTAGCAAATATGCAAACTGACTGTTCGACATGCAGCTATCACTGGAATCCAGGGACTGGTTCTTATTTAAAGGCTACATCCCTATAAACACAAAAAGCACAAGCGCCACCAGACTGCAACCACAAGCAAAAGATCCAGATGCTGAAAGATAAATACAAGCAAGTCAACAGCAACCAGAAAACCACAATGATTCAAGCACATTTTTGGGCTACTTTAAAAAAGACTCAGCGTGTTCCTGACTCGCAAGCACTACATCACAGCTTAGTCACTCTCATTTATCCACTGTGAACCTAAAACTAATCTAATTCTAATTGCCATGGAAACAGGAGCAGAGAAACAAAATCCCTTGGTGCCCCACAAGAACAGGACAGCAAAATTACCTATACATTGACACAGCTACCAGAATGTATTAAGAGCACACAGTTTTAATCTCGTTTCAAGCTCTAGGGTGAGCTTTTTTTGGTTTTGTCTTTGTATTCCTACCAAATATTCTCCAACCCATCAGAAATCAGTTATACATCTGTAATTTGTTTCCAGAAGGAAAAAAATTGACATACAAAGAAAAACAAGAACTGATGGAGCAAATATCCATTAGAATAATACATTTTTCAATTATAAAAAACTTTGTATGCTCTGTATCTCTTCCTCTTCTGAATGGTTCAGAACTGTTATGCTCAACTTCACTAAAATATGCAAACTGTATTAAAAGCTATGGACAGGGATTTAGATAAGATATTAAGCACAGAGCTGATATGTCAGTGACTCACAATACAGTCTTAATTCTAATCTGGTTTTTATTAAGCACATTCACAGAACACACTATTACATTATCTTCTATGCCCCATAATGTGATCCATAAGCAGTAATAAGGCACACAGCCATTAGCATAAGAGTATTTAAACAGAAAGGTAACTAAACAGTTTGGAACCAAACCTCCAAGCTTTCAAATGTATTAGATTATTTGTGAACAAACCTGAAATAAACAGATGACTGAAGAGTGAGCTCAATACGTGCTGTTTCATAGGGGAAGAGTTTGGACTCAGAATAAAGTCTACTGAGATACTGTAAGGGATAACATAAGGAGACTTTGTAGCTCTTGGACAATTCTCTGAAATTAAAATTAAGCTCCCTCACCACCCAAGCAACTTCCCTTCTCCAGAATGACCCATGAATGAACCAAAAGAACACAAGTGCTTCAAGTAACACCAGCAGCAACACTGCTGCAGAACCAGCTGCCGTGTTCCACAACATCCAAAATGAAATGAAAGCCAGACCAAGCAATTCTTCCACAAATAATTGACTGAAGAAATGTGCTGCCCATACATGATATTCAGCATCTCTACAGTAGCTCAGATGAAGTGTGGATAGCTTATCGATTCTGTGAAGCAGGAAGGGTTTACTGAGGCAGCAATCAAAAGCTTAATTAAAATGCAGTGAACCAAAGAAATCAGTGAAATTAGAAGCAGTTTGTCCAATAAGATAGATCTGTATGCAGGTGTTGTAAACTCCAGTGTCAATTCTTTCCTCATCTGAATATTTATTTTCTTGGTTTTTATGTGCATTCCATACAATAGATTTACAAAGATGACTTCTAACAGGGATGAAACCTCCACACCTAAAACTACACTGAATTTCCTTTCCAAAACTACTGACACATCTTTTATTGTTTGCAATGAAACAAATAATGCACTTGAAATCATTTGAAAGCTACTATGAGTCTATAAAATAAATCATGCTTTATTTCTTTCATAATAGTTACATTCCTTCAAGGGCTGAAAATGTGAAAACTTTATCTGAACTCCAGTAATGAAGGATTCCGTATTTTTCCATTACTAAGGCAAAGGTATCACCCAGCTATCAGAACTTCACTTCCAGAATTTTCATTTTATGTTTCATTGTACTTAAAAAAAATATATATATATATCCATAATGTTATTGTGAGAAACAAAAAAAATAGTGATAAATTTCTTTAGACATTCCCTAATCTGTTTTCACACCAATCTTGACTTGTATCATTGACTCAGTACAGAAAATTATTCTCGAAATATTGTTTCCCAGTAGCATTAGGAAATTACTAATAAGATTTTTGCTGCTGGGCTCTTCCAATAATTATAAGAATGAAGACTGAGATTGTTTAGATAACTGGAATGAGACAATGGCTCTTTCAATTACTGACACAATTTCTCAGGGGATGAAAGCTGAAGTGTATTATGAAGTGATCTAAGTATCAATAACAGGAGCATTTTCTTTGTCTCAATCTCAGAAGGGTTCCCAAATGCACAGAAAATACAAAGCCTCTGCCCATCACTAGTACAGAGTCAGCTCCACTCCTCCAGTTCCAGGGGTCTTTTGGAGCTGTATTTCAAACTGCAGTGCCACAGGGCACATGGAGAGAGATTAATCAAAAAGCAACAGACCTCATACTCCAACCATCATGATCAGTGATTTGCCTCCAGGCCATGCTGCCAGACAAAGGAAAAGGTTAAAGATGCACAGGCGGCCAACAGAGAGAGAAAGGAACAGAGTAAATATTAAATATGGTCAGATCAGATAAACACTGTCCTCAGCCTACGGACTCCTGTCACCACCTTCTTGGTGAAAGCCACCTACACCACTGCAGTCACCATCTTTTGGTGACAACCCTTCCTAGGCAGCTGTAACCACCACAGCTGCTCACCACATCCAAAACAGCATTTCAGAGGGAAAGGACAAATGAACTTGGATAAACACTGGTTTAATTTAAGGATGAAGAGAAGCTTTCCAAACATGCCAACAAACCAGAGGTTTGGAAGATGAAGTTCATGGCAAGCTGAACATGGGCCAGGCTTGTCCTGGGGGGCATCAGGCCCAGCATCACCAGCTGGGCAAGGGAGGGGATTGTCCTGCTCTGCTCTGGGCCGGGCTGGCCTCACCTCCATTGCTGGGGGCAGCTCTGGGCACCACAATATTAAAAAAACCAAACCATTAAGCTGATAAAAAGTGCCCAAAAGAGGGCAAGGAAGACAGTGAAGGGTCTGGAGGGGAAGCCACACCAGGAGTGGCTGAAATCACTTGATCTGTTCAGCTGAAAGAAAAACAGACCTAGGGGACACCTTGTCACAGTCTACAACATCCTCAAGAGAGGAAGAGGAGGGACAGGCACTGATCTCTGCACCACAGATGGGACTTGAGGAAACAGCATGAGGCTGAGTGCGGGGAGGTTTAGGTTACAGACTGGGAAAATTTACTCCCCAGAGGGTGGTTGGGCACTGGAACAGGCTCCCCAGGGCAGTGGTCACAGCACCAGCCTGACACAGATCCAGAAGCATTTGGACAATGCTCTCAGGCACATGGTGTGATCTTAGCAGTGTCCTGCACAGGGCCAGGAGTTGGACTTGATGATCCTGGTGGCTCAACACCTGTCCCCCAGTACCAAATCTATCTGAACCATTTTTCTACTGAGACAAGATCAGGGAAAATACCCGCACCTGGTCCTCTCCAGCACAGAATGGAAATCCAGGTGCCATCAGCAGCCAGGAGCCACTGTCCCACATTTCAGCCTTGCCCCTGCTCAGGATCCCCACAGGATCCCTGAACTCCAGACACTTAAAGCCTGCCAGCAGCAAAATGCAAAAATGAAATCATGCTGATACAGAGTCAAAATAGACTGAAGAACATAATGTGTTCAGAATAATTTAGAGCATTACCTCTACTCTTAATTATAATAATCTCATTAGTTACTGTTAAAGACTTAAAATACGTTATTTAAGACATGCTGCATATAAGTTGTAAGATACCTGTTTTTGACAACTCTTGAGAATAACTTATAAACATCTCCAACTGGTTTGGAAAGAAAGAGCAAAGGACTTGGGCAAGTAGAAAAGAGCGTATCACTCCAGCACCACAAATCAACCATGAAGTTTTACAATGCACCCACAAGAAAATGAGTTTTTATTGCCATCCCATGGAGCAATGAAAGGCATCAAGCTTTACAGAAGAGAAGGCACAAATTGCAATGACCCAGGGAACAGCAGGAGCTGTTCTCACACCAAGCTCTTGGGGCAGCACAGTGACAGGGACTTGCAGCTCAAGACTGCAGAACTACTTGGCAAAAGCATAGCTGTCTTCTACTGAAATCTGATACATGACATGCCCCCAAAATTCAACCAAACACTAGACAAGAAGTAAAAGCACCAAAAGCTCTGTAATCAAAGTCTAATTCCACTGCAGAGGCTTTTTAACCTGTCAGCAGGCAATAGGTGTGGGGAGCACACAACATGCTCTTTCAGTAATTTTAATACAATTGATTATTTGGGCAATAATAGTCCAAACTCTGAATGAATCAAAGTGTAACCTTAGTTCCAAAATCAAAGCCCAGAGCTATTTTAAGTGCAAGGAGAATCCTCTAAACAGTATAAAGCAGCTAAAATGTTGTCTATTTTCTCTTCATAAGAGATTCAAGGAGATTACTGATGTATAACACTAAACTCATTTGCACAGCAAGTTGTAATTTATAATAAACATGGTCAAAATACATGAACACTGAAGCACTGCAGACAGATAAACATCCTGTATAATTCTGGTTACAAAACCAGGCTGGATCATCAAATTGAAATGTTTTCCATATTGGTTTGGAAATAAAGTGAGAATAAAACACCAGTCTTCATGTGAAACCTCATCTCACACCAGACCCATTTGCCAGATTCTGGTAGTCTGCTTTCTAGGATTATTTAACGGCCATTCAACTACAAACCACACTCACTCTACAGAAGCCCTTTTCCCACAGAAAAATTAAGCTCAAGGAGTCCAAAAGCTTATTCCACCCAACTCTAAGGTCAGGGCTTCTAGTAAATATAATGGGAACTTTGTGTCAAAATTAAGAGGAAAAACATCTTATAGTCTTAAAAGAGCACTTTTGCATTTTTGCATTACTGCTAGATCAAAACACTTGACTCTAAGAATTTGTTCCTGGGGTTTTGCAGAATCATTCATCATCAGAAGAACTACGAAAGTAGTTCCTTAATCAAATAAAACCTGCATTGTACAAGATACAGTGGTATTGCCACCTCTAGAGGTAAAATCCACACAAAGTGATTCCCACTGCCATGTAAAGCATGCTTGTTTAACAAGGATTACAGATTAACCAGCATTATGTCTGACCCTTAGAGGTGGATCCATCATGACCAAAATTAATAAAATGTTAATTACATATGGTACAGCCATTCACATACAGGCACTAGGCTGAGCAGGGTTTTATTCTCTTTAAAATACCCTCTTAAATACCTCCTAAGAAATCACAAAACTTCATATAATATTAAATTGCTAAGTTCAAATATGATCATTTTCCCACTTCATCACACGGTCAGATGTCTTCATTTTAAAAAATTCTGCGGAGTCAAAGGCAAAGAAAACTGAGTAAGCAGTACATCAAACTCAATTATATTTCAAAGACAGGACCTCTTTGGTTTGTTCTACTGGTCTCTGATTGCCTGCAAAAAGCTCACAAAGAAGCTTTGAAATTACCATCCCAGTAAGATTCCCACACTCTCAAATGTTTGTGTTACTGCAGCCCGGCTGACCACAGACTCAACAAAAGCCTAACATATTGACTTTTCATAAAAGCAGCTACAGCCCTACTGCAGCTGGAGATACTTTATTCATTAAGACAGAATAAACTAAAAACAAGACAGAGAGACTAATACTGACTCCCAAATGATTTAGGGCTATTACATTTTATGCACACAGCCTAAAAACACAGCCTAAAAAGTTTTAACCTGTACCTTTGGCATTTAGATTCCATCTTAATTAAATAATTTTGAAAAGTAGCTCTCAGAACTCGAGACAGTGGGATGGTATTCCAGAATACGAGGTGTCACTTTGTCTTCTGAAATAAACATGCTTGATTTTACTGAACATAGGCTTATAATCAAATAGGATAGTGACATTGCACTCAATATCTGGTTTTGGAACCATCTTCTCACTATTTTTCCACATTAACGTTTCAGAATCACCATCTGAGAAGCAAAAGTTTTATTTTTAAGGTGAAGAATGCAGAGACAGATCTCTCTTCTGCCCTGGCCAGCCGCTTTCATTTTGCAGACATGGAGAAAGTTGACAGGAAAACAATGACAACAATGGCTGTTCTGACACAAGTATTAAAAGCACTTACCAGAGAAACTTGGCTTTCTAGCAATATGGAACAGACCAAGGACCATACTGAAGCTTGCTGATTAATGGATAGGAGAAATTCAAATTTAGTTCACCTCAAATACCGAGCTGGCATCTGATGTGAAGAAAATCAGCCTCAGTACTTCAGAGCTGTCAAGGAAGACTCTCTCAAGTTATTGCTATTGATTTGTAGGAACATGATGAACTGTGTTGTGTTTCAGGGAGTCACTGGTTAGGGGGTGTATCAGACACTGGTGACACTGGGAAATATTCTCTACAGGACACTTTGTAGTAGTAATCACACCCTATCTTGTACCACAGTAAACACATCTAAACATAAAGACCACAGAACTGTGGCAATTCACTACAAAATTAGCAGAACAACAATGTTCAGATATTGGGAAGAGGGGGTCAATTTCCTTGTTTGGGATTGTTTTCTTTATTTGTTGTTGTGGGGTTTTTTTTCTTTTTAATAAGAAAAAAAAATCAATGCAAGTATCAAGGAAGCTGAAAGAAAGGACAAGGGAAGAGAAAATATAGCAATAAAAAGAATAGCTCTACACACAAAAAAAAGGCACTGAAAAATGTGAAAGTCACATTAATAGAAACTACATTATGCAAATAGTCTGCTATTCCTGTTTCATTCATCAACTTGGGAAACGTAGATATCAGAAAGCATCTAGAATACTACTGATTTTCATTAGATGAGAAGTCAGTTAAAAGATTCAAAGCTTGCTAAATGGGATCCAGTTTTCCCACAGCTTCCATAACTTTTCCATACACAGGTATCTAAGAGATCCCAGCTCAAATCAGCCTCAGGTACCTGAGGTGGCTCACACATACCAGCTAAAGGAGGAATCCAGAGCTGGAACTCTCCTGCTCTCCCCACACAGATCCCAGCAGAAGGCGAGTCCCAGACTCAGGGCCCTGCAGGTACAAGAGTTTGTGCACTGTGCAGGCACACAGCCGAGGTGACACTGGGCACTGTGTGTCCACACAGCTGAGGTGACACTGGGCACTGTGCAGGCACACAGCTGAGGTGACACTGGGCACTGTGTGTCCACACAGCCAAGGTGACACTGGGCACTGTGCAGGCACACAGCCGAGGTGACACTGGGCACCGTGTGTCCACACAGCCGAGGTGACAGTGGGCACCGTGCAGGCACACAGCCGAGGTGACACTGGGCACTGTGTGTCCACCCAGCTGAGGTGACAGTGGGCACTGTGTGTCCACACAGCTGAGGTGACAGGGGGCACTGTGTGTCCACACAGCCGAGGTGACACTGGGCACTGTGTGTCCACACAGCCGAGGTGACAGTGGGCACTGTGTGTCCACACAGCTCAGGGGACTGCATGGCCATGGCTCATCTGCCAAGGAGATGCAGCCGCATCATTCAGACCACACAGGCACCAGAAACGAAAGGTCTGTGCAGCCAGTACATCCTGTCTTCTCTCTCCCCTCCTCCCTTAGCTGATTGCTGGATCAAGCAGTTCAAAGAAGATATGAAATACCTAACTATAACACTAAAAATAATAAAAAAAAAACCTTTTACTTCTTTTATGTAAACTTTAACGAAGGAAAAAGCAATCTTTTATTCGTCTGATTCTAGGGTAACTGAGTAGTCTCAACAGGATGAACCTTTCAGAAGCCTTTTTCTCTCGGTAACACAGGTGAGGTTACTTTCACATGTTCTCACTGTGAAAGTAAACTCATTCACAACTACAATATTCTTTTCATAAGGAAGTTAAACACCAAAACAAGGAACTTAACTAATACTTCCAGGAAAAAAAAAATCTACACCAAAAGAAAAAGTTATGACCCAATCTAAAACTAGAAAAATTTAGAAGTGAGAGGAACTTCTGAGTTCATGTCAGTAAAATTAAGCTCTTCATCTAATCAAAACCTTTTGCTGACTTTTTGCCAAGTTACATACAACTACTGCTACATTCCTTTCCAATCCAAAAGAGAAATGCAGATCTAATCTACAGAAAGGAGAGCAGAGATCCTAACAAACAGCACTTGTCAACATCACCGCAGAGCCAGAAAATGAGTAACTTGTCCAGAATATTTCTCTGAGCTATTTCCCCTTTAGAAGTCACCTTTATTTATATAGCACACTGTATAGTTTCCCAGGGAATTTTTCTTGGTGCAGGAATGAAACACAGCAACTCTAAAGCAATCTGTAAATCAGTTTTTAAAAAACTCACCCAGCTCCTATAAAGAATCAAAATGAGGCTACAGAAAACTGCAATAATTGAGCCTCAAACCAGTCCATGGGTGCACATGCATAATTTGGCATTTGTATTTAGTTTTTAAGTGCATTTTGAAAAGCTGACAAGTGCTAAATTGGCCTGAATACAAGACAGTCCTGAATATCAAGTGACTCATTCTGCAAGAACAAATAATGGGAAAAAAGAGGAGTGAATTGCACCAGAGCATCTAAACCTGGCACATGTCAGTCTTGCTGAACCACCCCAGCAGAGTGCCAGTGGAACATGGGGAAATTTTAAATGTCTCAGTGCAAAATCACTTTAAAGGACCCAGCACAATCCACAGCAACCCACACTGCAGTGCCTCGAGTCCCAGCTGAGGAGCTAAGCCAGAGCTGGACAGCACCTGCATGGATTCAGAGCCTGGGTATCCTAAGCCACTCCAGCAACACCAGAACTGGTGCAGGCTCTCAGCTGCAGGACTGGATACAAGATTAGCCCAGAAAATGAGATCAGAATATCAAAGACTCAACAAAACACACTTTTGCTGATTCTGGAGTCAAAGGGATCAGGAGAAGAGACCTTGGACACACAGAAACTGGGAATTATAACAAATTCATTTTGATCTCAAAGTTGGCATGGACATCATCAATTAATCACAGCTTCTGCTTCACTAAATAGTCCTTAAAGAAAAAGGAAGAAAGAAACTGAATTGGAAGGAATGACGAGGGCTGTCAAAAGCAAAAGACAATATCCAGCATTCAGTAAGTATTAATGTGGATTGGGAATGTTCATTTTAACTATTCTCTCAATAAATAATTCTTGCAAAAAACTTCAATTACTCTCTTAAAAACGACACTGATTTTGTTCCCTGGGATAGAAAGAAATCATCATATTCTCAGTCGTTTTTGTGTTTCAGCATATAAAGGAACTTTCATCTATAAAGGAACTTTCATCTACATCTTCTCATCCCACTTCCTTCAGAATTTTTTTCCCACTTATTGTAAAACTGTTCCCAGGCATTACAGATCCTTCATAACACCACACAGCATTAAGCCTGGCTTTGGAGCAGTAGCACACCCCACAGTATCACGGATGGTTTTTCATAGGGTTACAAACGGTCAGACACTCAGTGCCTAAAGACATCACCTAAGGAAAGTCTAACGACATGAAGAGAAAAAAAAAGTAACAGACTCAGAAAAAAAAAATACAAAGAAAAAAGCTGGAAAGCTTGGGTCTTTTCACAAGGAGTAGGTTTCCTGACTCTGGAAAGCACAGATCTTTGTCACTTAAGTAGGTCATCTCAGCTTCCCATGTTTCAGACTCTCTGCAAATTAAGACAGCTCTTTGCTAATCCACTGAAATGTTGCAAAATTTGATGGACTTAGAACATCTTATGCAGCATGCCAGAATCTGCTTGTAATATGTTGGAATAAACAAGTTCTACTGTACTTTTTCAAAATAATTTTAGGAAAGACACCTTTAGAGATCCATAATTCATCCCTGCTGCAGTTACCTGAGAAGGTTCTTAACTCTCTCCTGACATCCTCCCTAAGGAAACTGCCACAGAAATGTGGTGGTGACAGAGGGACCTTCACTCATGTTTTAATTGTTTTCATTTGCTTCTTACACTGCTAATAACTGCTTTGGAGGACAGAGGACTTCTTCATCCACAACAAGTAATAGACACACCCTTCATTTTTTTCAGTCTTTATCATACAGAAAGACCTCAAACCCAACTTGTTCCAGAATTCCAATACAGCTTCACAAGAAACAGTACTGAGAAATATTATTGATCATTTTGCAGAACTGTTGTGTTGGAGCACAAAAAAACTGCAGGAGAGGCAGCAAAATTGTTACTGCTGTTCATAACAAGAAGGAAAAAAGACAAAATCTGTCCTATGTCTTCCCTCTAGATTTCCTATCCTACTTCCCATCTTGAGACATGGAAATCAGTAGCAGCATCAAGGGGATTATCAAGGCAGGAGGTAGAGCGCATTGTCAGTTCTCAGTGGGGTTTGGTTTTGTTTTAGCAGGTTTTTGTTTGTTTGATTTTAAATTTACACACACACACAGAGTAAAAGCAGATAACTGCTAAACAGGGAGCTCTGCAGCAGACAGGCACTGGGGAAATGGGATATGAAAAAGAAAGGACCAGAGAAGTGAAGTCAGAAAACGGTCAGAAGTCAGTAGTAAAGTCAGAAAAATGTAATGAAAATCAAATTTAAAAACGTCATTAAAACTAAAAGCAATACTGTAACTATTAATATAACTGCAAACAAGTGTATAATTTTTTCCTAGCATGCAGCCAAAAAAGAAATAAAGCACTTGAGATATAAAAATACGATAGTGAAATTAAAAATATTCTGTTGTGTAGTTGATAATTTATCCCATTTAAAGTTTAGCATTCGACATGAAAGCTAAGATATGTCTTTTGCAGATATATTCTATAAACTTCTGAAAATGTCTGAAGGATCAGTGAAACCATGGAGAAGCAACAGAGACACCGCATGACAAATGCACAGTTCACAGAGGAGTAACTGATGCCAAGTGCTGCAGACTGCAAAACTTTCTCATTCCTGCTCCAGCAGCTCTGCAGACCATGCTCAGTGAAACGTTGCCCCCCTGCCTGCCCAATTAACATCTTATTTTATTGTCTCAGCAGAGAAAAAAAATCACTGCATTGCTGCTGTTAAAACACAGAAATAATCCCCTGCTATATCTCAAAATACGATGAAGTGAACAGTTTGTTACTCAAGTTATTACTAAATATAATAAAGGGCATTCTGAACCTTTATTTTACACATCAAAATGCTGAACCATTTGCATATTCAAAGATAATGAGCCATTTTTTTAATTTTTAGGATGCCTTTGGGCCTTCCACTAACTACAGACACCCTAGGTTTATAAAATGGTTATCAAAATTAAATCCCCAAACTGACAGAGAGCAGGCTTAGGTTAGGTGTCAGGTAAAAAATGTTCCCTGCGAGGGTGAGGTGGCCCTGGCACAGGTTCTCAGAGAAGCTGAGGCTGCCCCATCCCTGGAAGTGTCCAAGGCCAGGCTGGATGGGGCTTGGAGGAGCCTGGGCTAGTGGAAGGTGTCCCTGCCTGTGGCAGGGGGGAGGGAATGAGATGAGCTTTAAGGTCCATTCCAGCCCAGGCCATCCTATAATTCCACTACATACACTGTGCTCCAGAATCCATGATTCTTGCTATCCCACTGACAGCAAACTCATATAAAAAGTCATCAATTTCTTTAAAATATCTTCCTGAAATATAAGACATTTAAAAGCTAGGATCTGGTATTCTGTGCCCTTATCACACTCAGTTTTGTATTCACTGAACTTCTTGTCTCCCTTCCTGACAGAAAAGTTATGAGTACTCAAAAAAATTAATAAAATCACATGTACGATTTTGAAATTGGCACTAAGCTACCTATTTAGCACTTGTAACCCAGGGACACAAAAGTGTAATGGTGCTGGTTTCGAAATACTCAAAGAAAAAGCAGTTTGCCACATTCTTAAATATTCTCTAATCCATCAACCAACTCTGTAAGCAGTAATAACAAAACAGAAATGTTGTCTGAAAAGCTCCTTCAAATTGATTTACATCTTGGGTAAGTCAAAGAAACCCAGTCTTTTTCTACCTCAAGATCCCCAAGAGAGGTGATCAGCAAGAGGAGCTTTCTCAAATCTGTCACTTGCACAATTTTATTTTCCTTAAATATACAACCTCTCAATTACATTTCCCCCCCAATTTCTCACCTTTTCTTATTCCTTTGCAGTCTGCAGGATGTACTTTTAACAGTAAAGAAATCCTGAGCTCTAGGTAAGCCTTCATACTGAGCATTTTAGAGAGTCAGTCTGTGCAGGGCATCACAGTGCTTTCCTAGAACTCACTGTCAGTATTTGGAAACTAAAACAATGGTATTTATTGCTCATTTAGTGATTCTACAGGGAGGCAGTAAACTATCTTTCTGTTTGCTGTAATGGCTTGTCATTTTTAAGCTATAAAATCCATCTCCACCTTATACATGAAAAGAAATCACTGACATATGAAACCTTGATATTAGCTGGAATATAGTCCTAGCCTAGAATTTTCAAAGCAGATGAAGTAAATAAGATTCAACACTGAAAGGAAATCACAGTAATTAATACTTCCAAAACACCCTGAAAATCTGAATCTTCGTTTTTCCTTCTCCTGAAAATGACAAACTATATACATTTATGATTTTACAATACCACTTACCTGTCAGTAAAAGGCTATAATTTGTTCTCTGTTGCAAACCAAATACCTTTAAAATCAAAGCAGAAGACTTTTAAGTAGAAAACTATTAAATATTCAAAATAATTTTCTGCTATAGCTTAAGTCAAACATGACTTGAGCTGCATAGCACTGGCTTCCAATTTATAAATCCTTTTAGCAGTGTTATATAAACACAACAGAAAGTAATTTTCTCCAAGTATTTGTACAGTAATTCCTCTGAGGAACAATAAGAGGGAGAATAGAACCAGAAAACACGTGCAAGTGTTAATAACAGGCAGATTTACAAACACGAAACATCCTACATACTTATTAAAAAATCATTTCAATGACAGCTATTACACCTACTACCAAAAGCAGCTCTAATGAACCAGACACTGTCAGATTGTTACAGCGTGGCAGGAGGATCATACACGGACTAAACCAGAAAGACAAAACTGGCTGAAGCCAAAGAGGGACGTGTAAAGCTTGTTCTAGCAGCACGAAATCACAGGACTTGTCCATCAGATATCAGGAAAGCCCCTCTCATGAAAAATTCTCCAATCTTCTCCATAGAAAATACCTTCTGGGTTTTTTCAAGAAGTGGTACTTAAGACCAATTGTTCAATTCTTTTAAAAGTTCCAGGGTATGAATGTGAATCAGAATCAATAAAAACCTAAGCTGAATTTCAGTCCTTCAAGTAGGCACGGCTTACCAAAACACACAGCACCACAAAGTGGCACCAAACCCACCCAAATCTCCAGCCATCACCCAAGAGTTTCTACCCCTCAAAAAGCTTCTTCTGTGGATTATCACAGGGAGCGTGTGCAGTTTACCCAAACATGTTTGTAACAACAGTGTCTACACCCACAGCAGTGTAGGCCAGAGCTGCCGAGGGAACAGATGCTGTTGGGAAGGTGACATCCACACCATCCACGGCTCTGGAGCACGGCTGCTTTGGCAAGGTTTGTTTTGGCTGGGTGAATGTGGGGGTTTGTTTGTTTGTTTGTGTTTTTCATTTGCTTGTTACATTTTGTTTTGGGGTTTTTTTGTGGTAGGGTGTGGAGGTTTGGGTTTTTGTTGTTATTTGGGGTATATTTTGGTTGTTTTGCTGAGCATTTAGAAACAAGATCTAGCTCGAGTCTGAGCCCATGGATTTAAATGCCCATCCAGAGCCAGGCAGCATTAGCAGTGCTGTGGAAGCACACTCTCCAGGTTAGTGTTATCCAGTCTGCAAGCTCAGAGAGCTTCAGAAGATGAATCAAAGCCCAGCGTGCCAAATTCATTCAGCAAGTGCATATTGGAGCCCCTGCAGCTCTGCGGGGACACAGATAACCATCCACACATCACCTGAAGCTGGGAGACATGTGGGTACCACTACCAACCTAAGAACCTTGAAAAATGAAAAGCAGTTTCAAACAGGAAATTAAAAGACATTTGCAAATGAGGATGCTCTAATGCTGCTGAAAAGTAACAAACTCAAGAGAAGCAAGGTATTGATACTTCAGTACATAAGGGGCCCTGTCAGAAAATGGGAAAATGCAGAAAAGGACTGGAGGATCAGTTTAATCAGGAATCAAAATATAAACAAGAAAGTGACAGAGGAGCACAGGGACACAGACAGCATCTGGGAACAAATTAGCAGGAGTGTCATACAGATTGCACATCCATCCTTCCTGCTGCAATAAGCACTGGTGAAGATTCTCAGCAAGAACGCTCTGCCCAGCTTGCCCACATTTCATTAAATATACCCAACTGCTGTAGAGAATCTAGGTCAGAAATAAAGATGCAAAGAGATTTAGATAACTTCTTATAAGTGAAGTTAGAAAGTTCTGTATGGTTTACCCAGGCTAAAGAACAGTGGCATTTTTCCAGTAGGTTAAAAAACCTCAACAAATGAATAGCAACAAAATAAGTTGCCCTTGTGTCCACTGCATATGCATCAAAAAATATCAGAAGCTCAACTTGCAGAAAAAATTTACATTCCATATTAGGATATATAGACTTAATGTAAGAGATCCATACTAGCATTGGAGTAGTTAAGTGCTGGAAGATGTAATAAAGGTTACACAGTTTCCTTTATTACCTAATTTTAGGAACATCTAAACAAACACTCATCTGGGGATGCTGCTGTTTATAGATGGATTTCACAGTGAAAATAGAGTAGATGAGCTGTTCAGACCCATGCCAGGTGCACATTTCTATAACTTTATGATTTCTGTAAAAAAAAATACATTCTTGATGTTTTATTTTAGTGTGTGCACATATAAGCACAGAATCAGAATACGTTTGCAATACTAGTTTATTTTCTAATTTACTTATCTTAAAAATGTGTATATATTTATTGGACATTACTATTAAGAGAACCTCGTAATTCTCAGACAATGCAGTTTACCACTCCTTTGGTACATTTAGGCAGCTTTGCTTGTGCACTCACAGTGAGCTGGAAGCCAGGAAGGTTTCTGTGTACTCTCCATCACCAAGTGTTTAACTCGGGGATTTAGTTATTACCATGTCCTTCCTAAATCTTTATCAATGCCTACAGTTAAAACTTCTGAGGCTCCCAAATTCCTTATCAAACAATTTAATGGTGAAATCCAGCCTAGGCCCACAAGTTAAAACACAATTATCAATTAATCTCTAAATATAGAAAGACTATTAAAGGACCAGCTGGCATTTTAAAGGGATGAAAGCCAAGACTGTTCTTTGGCACCAGCACTAGCTGATGTTGCTAAGCTACTGCTGCTGCCCAGTTAGTTACACACCATCAGGTACTAAATTCATGCAGGCCACTAGGCTGCAGGGAGAGGAGAAAAAAATTAAAAAGAGGAGAAAAAACCCACACTCAAAATGTCTTACATCAGTAAAACTTGCAGGCCAAGTCTGATCATCTGAGCCTATGAAGTGCAATATAACTTGTGTCCATGATGAAATCAAATACAGAGAAAAACAATCAGCCTCTGGTGCTGTTTTAGAGTCCGTGTCATCTTTACTTACCCTGTTAATTACTTCAACCTCCTTTTGCTATAACACAGCTAAGTTTTTATTGTTTTGCTATAACGTAGATAAGTTTTTGTTTTGTACCTACATTTTGATGAGTGAATTTTTATTTTTGTCAAATAAATGTCTTGATTTCAGGATATTCTGCTTCTGTGGGTCAGCAGGGGCAAATGGTAGAAACTGTCAGAAAGGACAATTGTTCTGGCAGTTAATTAGAGCCCATGAAGATAATGTTATTTAGTATGTGATCACTGTTCAAAAAATTTCTTTTGAGTTTCTGGCAGTTTCTATGAGATTATAGTAGTAGCCTTTTCCTGATTCTTTCATCACTGACCACACATAAGATCTGCAGCTTTCAAATCCAAACCTGCTCTTACTCTTAAGCAGCCTAGGCAGCCCAGGTTGCACCATTACACGATTTAACGAACTTGGAGAAGCCTCCAAATATCTTCCTAATCACAAACATCATCTCCACAGTGTTTTTCCTCAGGTCTGATTCCATTTTTATTTAGGACATTAATTTCACACCCTCAGCAAATCTGCATCATTTGGAAGTCAGCCCGTTACCTGCGTTGGTGCAGGAGGATGTATTGATAGAAGACCACTAAATAGTCCTGTCCTTTCCGTCATACACTGCAAGCACTAACTTCACGACTGTTCTATTTCTTCCCTTCCTCATACAATTAAACTGGGAGGAACGTTATTAAAATCAATTAGAAAGTTAATGCTTTCTGGTTTAGGGTTTTTTTTCGGTGGGTTTTGGTTGTTTCCCTATGGGGACTGCATAGCCAGTTAAAAAACTACACAGAATCATATTTAACCCTTTTTTACTCTCAGTCAAGAATCAATTGGATTCTGCAAACTTTCCTCTGATCAACACTTTCTACGACGGAACTAAATGAGAGAGAGCAGTGGAAGAGATCCCAGGTCTGCAGAACTCAAGAGAAAGGCAGGAGGTGTTTGATTCAGTGATGAAGGGACACACAACAGCTGCACTCAAGCACAAAGGTGAGCTGGGAGCCAAGGAAACCTGCCAAAACCACCAGGGCACAGCTCCCAGCTGCTCAGGGCAGGAACTGGAGACCCTCACTTCAACAGACAAAGGTTACTGTCAAAACTGTCATATTATTACCTCATCAAGCAAAATTATTTAAATCACTTTCTGGCTCTCACTTTTTTTCCCTTCCTGAATAATCGACCTCTACTTTGTAGGAAAACAAACAAACAAACCCATCCCCACGTGCAGATTGGCTGTCAGCTTATTCTGTTCTAGTTTGTTTCAATACCATATTATGAAATCCCCACATTATATATTAAGAAAACCCAGCTCAAACAACAAAACATAAAATCCCAGCAACCAAAAAAAAAAAAAAAGACAAAAAAGAATCCCCACTAAGCAAAAAAACCACAAAATAAATTAGCAAAAAACCAAACCAACAACAAAAATTAAATACCTATGCAGAACTTCCATTTATATTTAAGGGGATTAATTCTATATGTTTGCTATTCCACGAGATTATAAACTGTAACTCGACTGTATGACTAAAGTTACTTTTACAATCCTAGATTTCCAGGAAATATTCCTTGCATTATCTGCTGGCACATTCCTTAAAGCCTTGCCATACACTACTGGGTCACTGAAACTACAGAATTCATTGCCCCTGCAACATGCTCTAGTTATTTCTTAAGAACATGGGTAGGTTAAGCCAGAAAAGTTTTAATTTCTCAGGCAAAGAAGGGCAAGAACTATTCATCACTATTATGTTTATTAGAGCTCCCTCAGCGTGTTTGTACAACCTTGTTATCCAATGGTGGGGCATATTTAGAGCTTACTGAAGTAACAGATCATCACTTGTCAGATGTGGAAACACAGAGGGAACAGATAGCACATTTCTTAAGAAAGCTCTTTGGGGATTGAGGAGGTGTGAATCCTGTCTGGGAACACACTATTTGCTTATTCTCATCTTCCCACTCCTCAGGCATTTCAAGTGGCAAGTGGGGAAGCAAACATTTCTCCCAATTAAATGACCAAGGTATTCTTTAACAGACAGCAAATACATTGATTTTTAATACATTTTATTGCCTTACACTGAAGTTAGTGTCTGCTTCTGAGAAATCCAGTAAACCACACCCCATCCAACTGTAACTTTACTAAAATAGCTATATGAAGTATCTTTTTCCATGCTAGAGAAACCACCTTCTTTAATATACAAGCCTATCTTTTCTTTCTCAAGCTATGCACTGGCAATTTAATTGGAAAAGAAAGGAATCCTTTTTTGCAGATCTGTTTGTAAAATTATAATTTTTCATTTTCTTCAGGATGATCTCCTCAGAAAGTATTTTTTACTTCATCCAAAATATCATTAGATGTATTTATACCATTAAACCTCTCATTTCCACAAGAGTCTACTGATTAATGTAATCACTGTGCATTATTGTTAATCCACAGGCTTCTTGTGGGCTTCTAACAAATATAATTACACTGACTGTTGAATTTTCTGCTTTCAGAAAACAGAACACTCCACAAAGCCTCATATTATTTTTAAGTATAAGCTTTTCCCATGCCATCCTGTCCACCTTTGGCACATTCCACGGTCTGTGCCTAAGTCAGAACTTCTGATCCATCAGCTGTGTTTGGTGCTGCTGAACTGCCAGTGAGGCAGGGTTTAATTATTATAACACACAGAGCCCAGCTCTGGCAGCTCCTGCAGGGTCCCAAGGGAACAGGGGCAGGGCTGGACCTTCCCATGCTGGCAGGGGAAGCTGTGAGACACCTCGGAGCAGCCGGGACCTCCTGAGATGTTCCCCTGCAGACGGAACTCACTGCCCAACTGGCTGAAACAAAGCACAGCTTCAGTGCTGCAGTCTGTAATGTTTCACCCAAAACCAAAAAAAGCTACCAAAAAAAGCTGCTCCTAACATTGGTCTCATCTACCTTCTTGAACTCTACACAAGAATTACATCAAGAACAGCTGAAGTGTCTAAAATGCTGATTCCTGAGGCACTTAGGCTGGAGGCGAAGGAGGTCAAAGGGAGGTCTAACATTTTTGATGTTATATGGTAAACAGACAGACACAAGACACCAGAAGTATTTTTAGACCTTTTTGAACCAGGGAAATATTGTTTAGAACATTGCTCTAATTTCTAAACGATCTAGTTTTCAAGAATTTGGGCTACAGATCATTACTAGAGAATTCAATTTGACATCAGATTCTTTTTCTTGATTAAGTCAAAAACAGTAGATCCAAGGAAAATATATTGTTTGGGGACTCCCATATAATTCCTAAATATAATGCACCTAACTATAAACAAAAAAATTAAATTGATTTTTATTTTCCAGGAGCTCTAAATGTTAGTGCATATAGAATTACTTTTCCATGGGTAAAATTCTTCACAGACCTCTCATTTCATCAATACTATATAAATCAAATCAGACACTGATGAAGGGAGAAATCTTTAGAATCCCAAAATAACCAACCTCCAAAAAAAAAAAAAAGCCTTTTCCAATTCAAGACTGAAAAGTAACTGTAACTCTCTCTCAAACTGATTCCTTTTCCCCCCATTATTTCTTATCTTCTTTAATTTTTCAAAATAGGTTAATTAACAAGATAATTACTTCTATAGTTAGGAACCAAAACAGCTGTTTGAGGCAAAAGCTCAAGCTAACCCCAAACAATTCATACTGGAAAATAAGTTTTTAAACTGCCAGGACACGACAAGCAACTATCAAGTGGAAGGACATTACAATTTGCCTTGTGATGAATTCTAGTCCCACGAGCAAAAAGCACATTGCTGCAGGGGAAGATACACAGCCAGAAGTAGAAAATGGTTTTGCTTCCTCCTGCCTTCTTGCCAATTACTTTAGGTTCACAGACCAATGATGGGTACAGCTGAACCCTTCAGACAATCCTCACCTGGGACTGACAGGCACTGTCACTGAGGACCACTTTTCCTCATGGCTGCTTTGGTATTCGGTCTTGCAGACACTTGATTCACAGCAAGGTTGGTGAAGGAAGGTGAGCACATGGTCTCTGGTGGACACCAAATGCCACCAGATATTGGTTCTCCTTATTATCTGTACAACACTTTATTGTTTGTACTGTCATTATGGCTTTTACAGTAAAGGTTCTTCTCCCCTCGAAAGGGATCAAGAGAAATGAGTCTGTCAAACCACACTGTATTTTAAAAACTCAAAGGAAAAGCTCATTGAAGAATTAAACTACTTAGGTAGGAAAGAAAATATTTACTGAATTAACATGAACTTCAAAACCAGCAATGTTTTAGTATTGTTGCTAGTTACTACTTATTGTAATGATATTTTACAGGATCTCAAAGTGTGGTCTGATTGTGAAGCTTTATTCCAAATTTCATAAGGAATGAAGGAAAATTTTTAAGGGAGGAAAGGGAGTAATTCTAAACTATTATAAATTCCTCAGGCCCAGAACAATACACATCACACAAGAATAAACAGGACAAGAGGTGTACCTGTTAGGAACTCCTTAAAAAAGTTAATGTCTCCTCTTGTGCCAGATGTGTAGAATTAATTATGTGAAGGGCTTAAGTCTATACATTCAATCTGGCTCCTACTCATTACTTCTGTCCTTCTGCAAGGACAACCATTGCTGGTTTATGGATAAAAGGCGACGTGGCCAAGTTGTTAACATCTTACCCAAGGTGTGCAGCGTTGTCAGGCAGACAAAGTGCACCCGTCCCCGTCTGTCCCACCCTCACTGACCTCTCTGGTTCCAGCAGGTTCTGGGGGAGGAGTGGCAGAGATGCATCAGAGGAATGATGTGGTGCAGCTGTAAGGGAGTACTGCAATTACAGACACAATGATAACGTGTCTCAAGGGCATGAGCCAATATCCTGCATGTATTTTCCTTCCTTCCCCATCCCCCCCCACTCCAGTGGTGTTTTCTGGCTTGCTTTGTTCTGGTTTTAATGTTATTTTGAACATGAAAATTATTTATAATATCCTGATGTATCTAAATAAATCTCTGCTCCCCAAGTCAAAATTTTTCAAGCATCCTTTATAACCAAATATTCATGACAAACTCAGAATTATTGTTTTTGATGCTCCCTTTTACTCTTTACATGTAACAAAAATTTATTTCACATGAAAACTCCATTATGTTTAAAATCACTGCAACATGAAAACTCAAATCTAGCACTTCTTGAATTAACACTGCTTTTTGGAAAGCAATTTTCAAGGCAAAAATGACTACAAGAGCATCAGTTTGGTTTATTCCCATTTGCAGTAGACACAATAACCTTTAGATACAGATCATATCTGTATAGGCAAGCAAGAGGAAGCTCATCTGTTCTTCAGCAATAGATCTCACACTTTCATTAGGAGCTTTCTAAATCCATTTTTTACTTTCAGCTCACGAACATAAAAACTGAAACTTGCCACAAGAATGCGTAAGTGGTCTTACACCCACCCAGAAAATTTCTGTTTAAGTGGGAACATGTAAAGAGTCAAGTCTATATTTGATACTCTGGATGACCCGAGACACATAAAACAGACTCACATCAACACAAACACAGGACAGGAGCCTTTGCACTGCAGAGTGTAAATTTTTTTTTTTAGCCATATATTTCACAAGTTTTCAAAAGGTTTTGTATTTAGCCTCTGGAAAGATAAAATTTGTTTGAACTACAGCTGCTTTCAAAATATGACAAAACCATTTTCTACCAATGTTATTTTCAGAATGACATAGCAGTGTCACACATGTTCACAGCACCATCAAAGTTCTTGATGATTGTTTACAGAGTCAGGACTTGAAAACCTCTTATTTTAGTAGCATTAGTCAACAAATGCTGTCATTGCTATAACAAAAGCAAACCACCGAGTTTAACTGTTCTGATAGAGCCACACTCACTAGAATGAATAATAGTGATATAATGACTTGTGTTTACTATTTATAAATTATGCTGTCTCTTGGCTCCTTACATTGAAGGCTCAATGCTTGTTGGGTTGGGTTTTCTTTAAACTACAGAGTAATTTAAACCTTAATTTTTTCAGCAGACAATAAAATCTGTCACAAATCTGAAAAATAGCTGCAAACAATTTTTCACACAGATGAAAAAAGTTTCTTCCCTGAAGAGAGTGAACACAAAAGAGACAGCATAAAGCTACATGTTTATTATCTCTCAGTGCCTCTGGATTAAGCGTGTTCAGTTTAAAACCACCAGTTTTTATCTTGCCTGGCACTGAAAGCTTATCTAAAATCTTCAGATTAAGCCATGCTCTTTCCTGCTAAAACAGTAGCAAACCCCTCCCCTCGTAAGTACATTATATCCCACACATGAAAATAATTCTGCTGAGATTGACTCTTTGTAAGTGACAGAAACAACAAACTTGTATAGTTATCAGTGAGGACATGATTTGCTGGTTCTGCAGAACAGAAATTACTCATGATGATGGCTTCTAGGTAGGAGGAAAGCTCATACTCAAAACTGAAAGCATGTTTACAAAGTAGAGTAACTCCTAGTTTATAAATTAGACCCAGAAGTTTAAAACTGTGCTGTTGTTTCAACTATCCATGTTTAAATCAAGCTATTATAAAGATCAGAAATCCAAGAGTTAAATTCAGTTTGCCTCCTTTAATAACAAAATACATATTCCTCAAAGCGCTTACATTTTCTCATTTTTATTGGAATATGAAAATAATAAAATCAAGCAAGTCTAAACATTTTAGAATATTGTGAAATTATTCCTTTTGTTTTTAAATCACAACCTATTGGAAAACAATGTCTCATTATGAGTGATGCAGCAGTAATTCAAGTATTTCTCATTTACTGCAAATTAGCTCCAAAGTACTCCACCTACTCAAGGCCCTTAAAAGTAACACACCAAGCACTGGCATCTGCTCCTCAGAAGTGGCTATTTTAATCTGCAGACCTGCATCATATTACCAATGTAGATGTAACCAGGATGGAGGAAAATTCTGCCCAGCACTAAGCATTTCTAGTAATTGGTAGGGAGTTCACATCCTCTGCACAATACAGGAGCTTTCAGATTGGCCTTACAGCTTTTACCTGAATTACCAAAGAGCAAATGGAACGTGAGCAAATCTGTTTGCAAAAGAATCTGGTCTTGGGAGCATCCCCACCATGCACTGCATGGATGAGTGACTATTCAGGGTCTGGTCTGGCCCAGGGATTTCACCCCTGTGTGCTCTGAGAACACTCCCTGGTGTGCAGGAACACTGAGTGGGAGAACACACACGACCACAGCTGGAACACTGATATGGACACATCCACACACCACCAAAAATAGCAACGATAAAAAATACTGGGGACAGCACTGAAGTTTCAAACAGAACAAGCAAGAAGTTTTGAGGGAATTATCAACAGAGTGTCCTTATAACCAGATGGTAGCCTCTGTTTATGGAGTAGACAACAGTGATTCTGTGACTTTGCCAAAGATGGAAGCTTTAGGGCACTTTGATCTTAAAATGTTGCCTGCACATAAGTTAGGATGCTCTGAATGTATAAATATTCCTCAATTATAAATTCCCTAGGTTTGTCACATTTGCATAACACTCCTCTAAAGCAATGTGGTTGCTCCTAAAGAGATGAGGTAATGACCCCACCACCTGCTTGTAGAAGAGTAGCTTTCTCTAAATGCACCACTGAAATCATTATACTCCTGCAAGTTACATATTTTCAGGCAGTTCACACCTTACAGAGTCCCATTATCTGTACTGCCCTTGGATCCCAGAAGGCACAGGAGTGAGCAGAAAAGTGAATTGTGAAAGAATAGCTAATTAAACATGATAATTCACAACTCATTCCTTTAGTAAGTCACAACATACAACTAAAATGAAGGTGTAATAAGTTCAGCAGCTGCAAATAACTAGATTATTGACCTTAGAAATTCCCACTTCCACCAAGATACTTAGTTCTGTCCAAGTTTCTCATCTGTTCCTCACAGCTAGTTCTCCTAAGTTCCTGGGTAGTATTTGCAGTGTTTTACAGCAAATGCTCCTACATTTCCAGCAAAAAAAAAAAAAAAAAAAAAGGCTGGAAAAGACAATCAGCATCCAGGAAAAATATTTCATTCCTAACGAGACTGGGATATACACCTGTCTTTCTGCTACAGACAGAAACAAAAACAAACCCACAACAAACAAACTAAAAACTGTATGCTGACAACACTAAGAGACTTACTCAAAATAATATTTTTTATTCTGCAGTCTGGCTGCCTGCAGAAAAATAAGGATTTCAGACTACAGGTCACTTATAATAATGTGGGATTAATAAAAATGATGCTATTTCTTCCCTGCAGACAGAACATCTCCTGCTTCTTATCATAATTATCTTTGCTTTCTTCCACTACTCCTTCCTGTAACACAGGAAGTTTTTTAATTAAATTGCTCTTAAGGCTAAGGCAACAGAACATACTCAGAAGCAATAAAAGCTGATGTGCCTCATGAAACAAATAATGTTGCCTTCCATGAGTCTGCTATTCTCTAGTGCACTGGAGACAGAAATCTCAAGGTTGTACTTAGCCCCAAAACCTCAGGAAGTTACAAACAGTTATTTTACCACGCACAGTTCAAAGAATTAAAAAGGAACACTGTCATCTTTCTAACTGTTCCTCTATCCAGCTGTCTGATTTGCTATCATTCCATCAGGCTATGGAAACATTTTCACCCATGAATGCCCTGTTCCAAAGCCCTGCCTGACCGCAGAGCACAGAGGATGCACCCAAGGCTCCTCAGTTCTTACGTTCTCTGATGTGCATGAGCTCTCCTCGTGCACCACTGCCACAGGATTTCACTGGCATCTATTAACAGCCTCGGGTTTTCTGGGTGGGATATTTCTGGGGTTTTTGTCTGTCACACAACATTGTCAGGATGCACAAACCAAGAATGCTAATAAAATTCCTAATGATCCATCACCTAGACAAGACACATTGCAATCCTCGTGCATTTTATGAAGGAGAGAAGCAAGCCTGAGCAGGTGACATTGATATTTTTGTACCAACACCGTGTACCAGCAACACACACCCCTAGCAGCCTTCCTGAGACACAAAGTTCCAGACAGTTGACTTCCTTCCACAGACTGCTCACATTTCAAAGCCCTGACAAACTTACAAAGGAAAGGAAAGGAAAGGAAAGATGTGCCTGAGGTGTTAACAAATCCAAAAAAAGAAGTCAGAAAAAACCCCAGGGATGGTAGTTAATAAAGGATACAGCAGCAGTCAGTAACAAATAATGTCTCAAAGAACCAAAGTTAGTGTAATTCTTTTGCAAGTATGTATAACTGAAGTTTCCACTATTTGCAATTAAAACTGTGACTGCATCTTACAATTCCTAACTGAGGAGTTACCAGTGATCAGTCAAACGTGCCAGTACTACTTTCTCAAATGCATCATCCCTTGAGCTGCTTTTACTTCGTGACTATCACACTGGCAAAAACCTTCCATGACTTATTAGCCAGACCGTGAGGAGGCAAAAGGTTACCAAGTCACTTGTAGGATTTTTGAAGTGATCCATTTCCTGGTCTTCTAAATTTCATCAGATTGAACCAAGGAACATCAAAGTAATGTCCTAATGTGTGGATACATCATCCTTCAGGAATGACATAAGATCTTCAACAGCCACCTGGACAAATCAGTTTCATTTGCTCCCTGGGTCTGACTATTAGAGATCTGCCAAGTCTCCAAAAAACATTTTCTGTGTGGAAATTTACCTATTCAATTCCCAAACCAGCAATACAAACTCCTCCAAAAGAAGCCTGAAAGTGAATATTTAGAGCTATAGAACATTGTCTGAACCAGCAGCAAACTTCACAGAATAACAAACTATCCACAATAAACTAATCATCACGGCCATGAGTCCACAGATTTGAAATCTGCTATTAGAACAATCCTCTGCAGAGAAGGGATCTGGTCACACTCACCCACACAGAGCTTCCTCCAAGGAAGTTTCAGGCTGAGCTCTCAGGCTGTGTGTAAACTTGGAGTGATCAACTAAACAACCCATACTATGGGTTCTCATATTCTCAGAGAGTATCTAGAGCTCTCATAAGAGAATACTCAGAAGAACAGTGGATATTTTGTGAAAAACGACCTGATAACCAGAGTTAGAGTTGCATTTATACCTCTTGTCCTGCAGGTGGACAAAAAAGCTGCCCTTTGAGTCCTAGACACGAAATTATCATCACCAAAACAAATAAATGATTCTGTCATAGGTTGTCCCAGTTCAGTGAACACTGTGTCACACAACAGGAGCAGTAAGGTTACTTTCTCTCAAGGAGCTTCACTTTGCTTTCACAGCCACACTTTTGGCAAAGGGTTCCTCATGCAAACTAAAGTTCCTTGCCCCAAGCTACAGCTATCATGCCATTCCTCCTGACTGTCCACAGGCAATAAAGGAAAATACCAAAAGAGGACAGAACAGGGAAAAGGAGGAAGGAAAAAAAACCCCTCTAGCTGAAATGGAGAAGAGAAATCACAATTTCTAACAAATCATTATCATTTCCCCTTCACTTCCACAATGATTCTGCATAGGAACATGCCAGGACAACCTGCTGCATGTGAACAGCCAGAGTCACAGACAAGTGGGAGTTTTTGAAAGTCAACTCCTTTAAGCATCACCTGAAGTTTTAAAATCTATTTTGTACAATGTTGTAGAAAAATACAGAAAAGGCTGCTATATTCAGCTTTCTCAGTTAATAACATAGACAAGTATATACCATATTTCCCATTTTCCATAAAAGCAAAGTTGGGTTTGAGTTCACACCAACAGTCTCCCCATATATCTATTTCCTTTTTCCAAAGAACACAAAAAGCACGCATGTCATGAACCTTGAGGACATTCTACATTAAAGATGCTTTTAAGCCAGAAGAATCAATCTGCTCTGAACATGGGATATGGATGAAAAGAAGCACAATTGAGAAGGATCTTCATAAAAAGGAAAGGCAGCACAAGATCTTTCAGCAACACACTTCTACACAAGAACACAACTGCCAAGTAACTATACGTAAAAAGGGAGATAGAAGAATACACAGCAAGTACGTGCTAGGATTTCTAATGTCAGAGCAATTTTGGAAATCTGGGTAATCTTATGATTTAATTTACTAGTTTATTAATACTTTCCTCTACTAGAGAGAACTCTGGTCTCTAACTAAGCCTGGTAATTTTCTTAAATTGCTGGGATCAAGATGGGGGGTAGCAAGATAAACATCTTTCTGCAAACTTCTAAATAATTTCATGAAATTACTTCACAAAGCGAGTTTTGCTTTTGCAGTCACATAACCACAGCTCCATCAGCCTGTGGTTTGCTACTGTCCCAACACTGACAGGAACCACCAACATCAGACACACTGAGCAGGAGCACTCCCTTCCATCTGGGCAGGTACACAACACACTACAAACTGGCACGTGGTTTGCATTCTAAAGGGCAAAGGGGGTACAAATATTTTCTCATATTTCAAGCAACGATGGACCTACAGGAGAGACAAATAACCTTGTCACTGCTTAGACTTTCAGTGCTCTACCAGAACAGCCTAATTTTGAGACCTATTCTCCCATGATTAAAGCAAGACTGGTACTCTGTTCTTGATGCTCTTAACAGGATCAAAGACACTTAGGCTCATCCCCCTTACATGAAAAAATATTTTCTTTTACACATTTGAGAGAACGTGAAAAAGAAATCACCATTTTCTCAGGAAACTGCAATGGGAACAAGCTGCCAAGCATTTCAGCACACAGATTGCAAGGTCTTGCCAATGACTGCTGCCTATGCAGAGAATTAACCAGTACCTGCTTATCTAAGCTTCAAATTTCCTTCTGCTCAGTGTGGGGCTCTCTGATTAATTACCTTAAAAATGTCTTAATACAAAATATATGAAGATACTTTTTATCTTCCTACTACGATGCCATGAAAGATAAACTGTTTAAGGTATGGGATGATACTTCAATAAGCTCTGAACTCTTCAAAGTTTTATGGAAATTATGGTGCCTTGTTCTTTAAATAAGCTCTCACTTATATGGTCACGTGATTTGATTTCAAAAAGAAAGTGAGAAATCAGAACCTTTCCTTGCATTTAATCACAGAACTTTCTGTGAGTCTAATATGCCACCTAATCCAATTTTTAATTTTTTTCAACCAGCTAGACTGTTACAAACACTAAGAAATTATTTTCAGAAACATTTGAAAGACTCTTAAAATTTTTGCAGCCTTCATTTATATTGACAGGCCATTTGGTGTTGAAAACTGCTGAAAAGTACCAATGCCAAGACTACTCTTTTAGGATCTGCATTTCTAATGACTAAAAACTACAGCATATCACATAAACACACCAAAAAAAATAGATTCAGAATTGCTACTTTAATATCAAATGACTCAGTTATTTACTTCCAAGAAGTGAGGGGGAAGTTGCATGAAGGCAGTGAACATCTAGCTGTGATTTTGGCACCAAATAAAGAGGGGAAGGATAGTTCCATTATTTTTCTCTCACATCACTTAAACCCACCTGTAGGTATTTCCTTAATCGTACTTGACAGAAGCAAGCTAAAGACAGACTCTTCCACAGAAGCATTTTTCATCTGTGAGTAATGACATACCTAGTGTTTGTTAAATTCACTAAATACCTCAAAGGGCTTTTAGAAAAAACCATGTAATCAAGTAATTTCAAAAAGTTTTTAGGGCTTATCATGCTTCAAACACTGCTCTATTTTATCTTAATTCTTGAGACTTAGTGGTAAGGATAATAAGAGGAAACCAAGTTTATTCTAATGCTCGGACAGAATATTTATAAAGCAGAATGACTTTTTCAAAAAGTAAACTCTTAGTTTAGGAAACAATGTACACCTGCCTCATTCCAATAACACAGGAACATAAGGCCTTCCAGTCAACAGTCTTGCAATTCTCTGAGCCCTCCACCCGTCCTACCACAGGCTGGAATCACGGGTTTGGTGTCTCTAACATAGGTGAAATCTGAGTGGGAAACACATTTTCTGTGAAATACACTGCACAGAGAGAAGAGTAGAAGGCATCTACGGTAAGAAAAGCAGCCTGCCTATCTTGGAGCGTAACGATAAGCACCAGAAGTGTCTTTGCACAGAGAACACAGGAGGTGGGGGAAAAGGTGCTACTGAAAAAGTTGTGCTTACTGGAATCCACCAGCAGTTATGCACATTCCTGCTCACTCTGTCAAGGTAAGAAACAAAGGCTGTGGTGGTTTAGTAGCACATTAATAGGTAAGCAGCCAGATTCTGAACCTAAAATCCACACCTCATCACAACGAATAATTGCATATTATCTTGCAGAGGACCAAATTCAATAGAATTACTATTACAATACCAATACTATTAGTGTAAACTCATATTTCTTTTCAAGACTAAAATAAACTACAACAAACCCAAGAAAGATATCTAAATAATTAATCCAGAATGACTCTTCTGCTCTGAAGGACTCAGAAAAAAAAAAAGTCATATTCTGTACAAGAGCATAATAAATAGTTTAAGTTTTTTTGAAAATTACACAATTTCCACCACATACTCAGAACTAAATAACCCAAAATATTTTATCTAACTTTTCTGGTTTCTAACAAGCATGTTTGAAGTTGAAAACCCTCTGGTCCGTTAAAAGAGCTGAAGAGACATAATTGAAACCAGTAATGCATTAAATTAAATGGAGCAAATCTTCACCAATAACACAGAGTCTGTTACCAGTGCCCTCAGAAATGCCTAATTCTTCATAAATGTCAAGCCCCATTTCACTGCTTATGAGAAAAGCTTTCATGAAGCAATATTATCCTAATGTGTCCATGTGTGCACTGCACCCACACACAGATGCAGCCACTCGTGATCAGCACTAAATGAGACCACCTGAATCAGACTATCAACTCTTTTTTTTTTTGGTTGGTTGTTTTTTGTTGGTTTTTTTTCTTTATTTGTTTGTTTTAAATTTGTGCTAGCAGGACACAATGGGAAGTGAACAAGGATCTCACAAAGGAATCAGGAGGACCCCTATTGCGTCCAGAACAAACAAGCTTTTTCCTCAGAGCAGCAGCCTCCCCTGGGACGACCCCAGCCTCCCTCAGAGCAGGGCTCTCTGCGTCCCAAACTCGGCCTTTCCAGCCCCCCCGACGCACTCGCCCTCTCCTCAGCAGAACTCTTCTATGGCGTGTGTGTACCTTGAATCCCACCGCTGCTGTGCTCGTCCCCTCTGGTCACCTCAGCACCACTCGGCTCGCAGCTGAATTTGCAACCGCGCCAGACCCTGAGCGGCGGCCGCATCTCAAGGTGAGCCCAAGTCGGCGCCGATGGAACGGGCACCAGCGGCTGAGGCAACGGCACAGGCTCATTTGTCATCCCAACTTTCACCCGACGCCGATGATAAAACCCAATCCAGCTTGGCCAGCCCTTCCAAAGGGGAGGTGGAAGTGCCACCGCGCTGCTGCCGGGCTGGGGTACCGGCCGGGGCGGGGGTAGCGCCGCAGCCGAGCAGAACACGGCGCAGCCGATCGAGGAGCTCACCTGCCTGGCCTCGGCACGGGGAGGGCGCCGAGGCCCGGCATCCCCGCCCGCGTCCCACCTGTCGGGCGGCCGCGCATCCCTGAGGCGCCGGTCCCGCTCGCCCCCTCCCGCGCCCCCCGACTCACCGAGAAGCCGGCCCAGAAGGGGCAGGAGTGGCGGACGCGGGCCGAGGTGGTGAGCGCCAGGGCGGCGAAGCTGACGGCCACGATGAGGCAGCCGAGCACCATCTGCGTGACCCCCAGGGCCAGCATGGCCCGCGAGCGGGCGCGCTGCTCGCGCAGGCGGGACAGGCTGCGGGACAGCGCGGTGGGGCTGAGGGAGCGCGCCCCGCCGGGGGCCCCGCCGCCCGCCGGCATCCTCCGCGCGGCCCCGCGCCGCCGCCGCGCTCCGCGGGGCAGCCGGGCGCATGGAGGAGGAGCCGCCCTGCGCCCGGGGCGACCCGCGCGGCCCCGGCCGGGGCACGGCGGGCGAGGGGCAGCCGCCGCCGCCGCCTCCTGTCCCCGCTGCAGGCGCGGGGCGGGGGAGGCTGCGGGGCTGCAGCGCGCGGGCGCGGCTCAACCTCAGCCGCCGGCGGGGGCGGCCCCGGTCCGGCCCAGCCCCGGCGCCGCTGGCCGGGCGCGCTCGCTCCGGGAGCGCCCGAGCCCCTCCGCTCGGCTCGCCGGAGCTCCCGCCGCTGCCGGGGAGCGCCCGAGCCCCGCTGCCCGGCGCCTGCCGCTCCGGGAGGGGAGGGGAGCGGGGGAGGGCTGCGTACGGCCAATGGCGGGTGGAGGCAGCGGCCGGAGCATCAGCGGCGGCCGCCGGCCCTGCGGGCTCGGAGTCGTGTGCGAGGAGGGCGCTGGGCGAGGGGCCCGGCCCGAGGCCCCCGGCACCCGGACGGCGCCCGGGCAGCGGCCCTGAGCCGGCCCCGCTCCTGCCGCCAGGGCCCTGAGGGCAAAATCACTCCCACCTGGGCTTTGTGCGGCAGCGGCACCTGGCAGCCTCCCCGTTTGCTCTGTGTGCTCCCGTCCAGCGGCGGAGGAAGGGCAGTGCAAAAGGCATCTTGAACGTTTTTCATTTTTTAGGGCTTTTTTCCTCACAGCCAACCATAACCAAGTCTGAAGCACAGCATCCCTAGTAGCAGAAAGATATCAAGCTTCTAATTATAAAAACTTCCCAGCCCTGCTGCTGCTGTCAACAGGGTCTAGCATGGTAAGGCTGCCCACAGCACCTGAAGCCACTTTTCTGCAGAAGGGAAATCACAGTGATTAGGTATCAACTGCAAACAGCTTGGCCTACTCATGAAAAACACACAAACAGAACCCAAAGCCCAGATAATCATCTCACTATACAGCAGGATAGTTTAAGTAGTAAAACTATGCCAAGATTAACATGTTTGTAGCACTATGATCTGCTAAAACAGTATTTTTTTAAATACAGGAATTGCTACATGTAGGCTATGTACGTGTAATTCTGTGATACTCATACAAAAAACACCCAACCCAAACATCACACATACAGCAGGCTTAAATCTTTGTATGTGAAACTCTTTTTCTTTTCTTCCAATAAGTTTTCTTAACATTAAATAGTTTCCTGGGGAGGTAGTAAGTAGTGAGGAAGTGTGCCTTGACAGGAAACTGTCAGAGAGTAGGTCCCCTCTTTTCATACAACATCCAGATGTTTTACTTTAACAGAAGAACACAAAAAAAGCTTGCTGCTTTCAGCTTAATTTATTGTCTGTGTCACAAAACATCACAGGGTAACAGCTGCCGTCACCCCAACATGGCTGAAATGCTGCCCCAGCACATGTGCAAGTCATATTTTAATCAGAGACAAAAGCACCTGACAAAAATCTGGGTGACTGGGCCTGATAGCAAATGGGAGTCAGCTAGAAACAACACACCAGTACACATTCCCAACTGATATTCCCAAATTGACTCTTGGCACAGGTGTGCTACCTCCCACCTGAAAGCCCAGGCAGAACAGATAAATGAAGGCAGGTGGGAATGTGTGGTTATAGATCACACTGAATTTTTGCTTGTACCAGTTCACACTACAATTAACTTCCACTTGTATTTATTTAAGTAGAACTATTTGCTGTCCAACACTGGAAATATTACTTCAAAATACCCCTTGCAAAGTCAAGGAAGAGTCTGTGTTCCAGTGTTCTGCAAAATAGAGTGAAAGGTTCTAGCAAAAAGAAACAAAACCAAAGCCCAGATGCAAACTGAACCTGTGCAGTCTTCATGACTAAGTAGCTCATTCTCCAACAAGGCAGAAATGCTTTAGGTTATTCAACAGCAGGACAATTAGAAACCTTAATAAATGCATTTAAACCTCTATCTGGGTGCTCTCATTCAGGAACAAGATGGCCCTAGGGCTTGGAGAAATTAGGACACATTACACTGGGGTATGAATTTACATCTCACTAAGTCCCTGTGCTGATATTCCTGTATGCATTACATACAAAGCAATTTACCTTCAATTTCCAAGGACTTTCTAACTTGTATGTAAAAAAAAAATAATTTACTAATCCACGTTTGTGGGTATTCCAGAAGAGGATCTGGCACTGCAGATCCACATGCTCATCTGCTGTCCATGAACCTCAGATGTGGGTGAGCTCTCAGGTAATCAATACTTCCAGTGCTTCCAATACGGCCAACTAAGGCTACCAGAAAACAATTATTTTGGCTTCCAGTAGGAATCCACAGGACTTTAGATCGTGTTTTGGCACCTCAGTATTCATGAGCATTCAGATGTAGATACTGTTCAAGAGCTGAATTAGCTCTAGGTACACTTCTTAGTTTTCTTTGAAGAGTCTTAGTTGCTGGATTTGTTTGAGAAGTATTTGAGAGCAATTTGGAAAGTAGTATTGTCCCTAATTTATTTTGCTGAAGAGACCTTTTTACAATACTTCCACTGGTATATTTTCAATGCCAGATCACTGTGTGTGACTGCAAGTGGCATGTGGTACTGAAATTTCTTCCAGAACTGTGGCCACAAAAGCTTTACAATAGCCATGTTTCTATGGGAACACTATAAACAACTAATTTTTAATTTACCAAGTAATTTGTTTCCCAAAGGCAGCAAGAAGGGCACTACATATCAGACCTTATTATTAGCCTGTTAAAACCCATCAAAACTCAGAAGCCAGTATGATAATGATGCCACTTCTACAGTAACTGTGTTAGTACTGTCAGCCTCTACTGGCTCCCACCAGCTCAGAAAGCAGCTTCATACTCAGGACTGTATTAGTGGATAGAAGTTTGGTTTTATTCTACCTCACTTTGCACTGCAGTGAATTTCATGCATGTGTCTCTTCAAGTGTTATTTGAGATGAAGCAAATGGCATTTTCAAGTCTGACAGAACTGGAAAAGGAGCAAAGAGAAGTAAATTCACAGTTACAGTAAAGCCTCTCGTGCCATTACAAAGGTGCCCTACAGGGTATAGATATTGAAAACATGTCCAAGGGCCCTGCCACTGCCACTTACATACAGCATGGCTCAAATCTGCACCCCTTACATGAGCTCCTTATTTGCAGCAGCTTTAAGGCTTTTCTTACTAAGCACTAACAAACCAGGCTGTCCCACGCAATGTACATCCTCAAGATGTAGTGGAAATTGGTCAAATGTCGTATCAGTCTTGAAAAATAAAATGTAAACTTTATCTACGCACAGACACACAATGAGAAAACCCCACAAAACCTAATGTATCACCTTCCATATCCCACCTTCATCATTCATCTTGATATCTTTACTTAAAATAATTATTCTAATATTTAACAAGTAATTTCTCAGCCATTCAGTTGTTGTTGCATCCCTATAACACCAGCAGTAGTAATTCCACTTCCTTTGTCTACCCTGTTGATGCCTCAAAGGGAATCAAGTATCCAGACCATAATATCCAGGATAAGTTCAATTGAAGCATATAATAATTTCTTGGCACATGTATATATATATATTAAAAAAATCAGTTCTCTTTTTTCCATGGCTACACTTTGCCCTGTTCTAAAAATAATTTGTAAGGCACTCCAACATATTTTATCTCAGTTTACCAGGAACCACCCTAATATATCTAATTTCTACAGAAGTAATGAAGTGTGTTTATGGATATAATAACCTAAATTTAAAGTCTGTATCATTGGCAGAACTGAAGAGCAACATATTCTCACATGCCAACTTCTATGCATATAAGGATATTTGATTTCAAAGGCAACAGAAGCTGGTATTTCAGTACACTGAAAAAGAAATTTACATTTTCTTGCACTTGACAGTCGATCTTCCTTAAGTTTATCTTCCAAAGCATTGTACTGGGCAGGGACAGAAAGAAGGGCAAGACAGCAAATAAAGACTTGTTTATCTATGCACTACATCCATAAAAACCCTCTCATAGTAACAGATACCAAAATGTGTCAAAGACAACAAGACAATACATGCCAGTGCCCACCAGTATAAGAAGGGAACATAGAGTTAAATCTGTAGACTTAAAACCTTGTGGTGGCACTGCTATCTTTGGTATTCTTTTGCTTCCTGATGACTCAACAATTTTCTCAAAATAGGATAACTGCCTCTGACAGACTTGTAGTTAATCAATGAACCTCAAGAATAAAAATCCTCTTCCCACCTCCCTACTTTTATACTAATAAAAGTATGCACTGTGTTTTCACTTGGCAAATCAGATGTATGATGACACTCCCAGTCCCATCTTTTACAGCGATTTATGAAGAGCTCACAGAGCACACCAATAATGTGTACAAAAATATTATGAATAAAACCTTAAAAAACTACTGTGAAGATCAGCAGACTTTGACTAAACCCTGCTTCTGTGCTTGAAACCTACGTGCCTATTTATGAAAGCTTTTAAAGGGATGTATTAAAAACAAGAGCATCTGCCTCACAATCATCAAGAGCTCTGTAATGAACCAATGCCTGGACAACAAGGGGAACTGTCATCTCTCCACTGTAGGCTGCAAAATCATCCTTGGTGGGGTGATTGTGCACAGAGGAACCATTCTCTCACTTTTCTCTTTAAGGAATTGGAGTTCTATGTGGATCCCTGAATATCTCAGCTTTTCTGCACCATCTACTACCTACGAATTGGTCTGTTACCCCAACCAGTCACCGACCTGAAGGAGACAAAGTTCCTGCCATAACTTTACGGCCATTACTGTGGTTCCTCCTGTTTTGACACAGAGGATAATCACAGATTAGTTGGTTTCACGAAAATAGCATCCTTTAACAACAATCTAAGCATATATAAAACCACAGGATTTACTTCTGTATGTAAGCCAAAAGGGTTTTAAACAAGAAAGCTTTGCAGATAAAAAATGAAAGGAAACTCGATTTTCATGCTTTAATCTGAAAACAGTGTGTGTCTGTTCTTCAGAAATACCTACCTTGGAATGACTTCCTCCACCTGAGTGTCCTGGAGTGCTACAGACACCACTGAAATCAAGATAATTGCTCTGCATTTTATGACTGCTTGAAAGTTCACATTGGGTACACGTGATTGGATCTGAAAAGCAGATTGCCCTGTGGTTTTACAAAAGGCAAGCTAGAACTCAGATTTTTTAAAATGAGACAGATTTCTTTCCCAGATGATCACCCCTTGGCCTGGTCCTGCAAAAAAAAACCCCAAACACATAAACCGAAGAAGTACCTGGTATTTTCTGTCCAAGCCTTAGTAAAAATAAAACTATTTTAATCAGGGCTTCAGTCTAAGAAACTAAAACATAGAAAAATATAAATCCAATATTATGCAAGAAGTTTTAGACAGCAGGTTTTTGGTACTTTTTTATTCTTTAAAATCATATCACTTTTCTTCCGTAAAACTTTAAAATGTGCAACACTTCTGTATATAAAGTAACAAGTAATGGTGATCACATTTCTTATTGATCTCATTGCCAAGAGTAAAAAAAAGTGGTAAAATTAGCCAGTTCATACTGTCTTTTAAAATGACCACACTTTACAGGGCCAGAATCTACTAGATAAAATATTTTCTACTGTAGAAATTAAGCAGCTGAAATTCCCAAATAAAACTTAACAGAATCACTTCTAGTAGTGCACAAAATCAACCTTTTAGCTAAGCCACAAAAAAAAAAGCCTTCAGGGAGAGACAACTTCTGCATAATTATTTATTATATTATTTATGATTCAGGTACAGTCAATATATGGAGAAGCCTTTATAGAATTGTAATCCACGTGTACCAAGAATCTTTATTGTTGTAAGTCTAAGTGGCTCATTTATGCACAAAACTATAACTTCCCTTTCAGCATAGAAAAATACAGAGCAAGTCAAGAAATTACATTTGTTCTGTGAAAAGCTACTCTTAGCTGTCTACTTAAATCAATATAAAAATGCAATATTCCATTTTTGACAGTGTTCTGAATGTTGGGTGTGCTTTTCTTTTAACAGCATGCAAAGCTTTCCTTGCTCCTCAAAGTGCTTTTAAAATAGGGCAGTCATTCCTTCAACGTTGGTGGCACTCCCTAAAACAGTTTTCACCTGCTCAGAAAATACATGGCAAAGTTTCTGTCGGAATTAAGACTCTTGTGTTGGAAGGTGCAAAAAACCATCATGGGACCTATGATTCAGCAGATCTCCAGTCCAGGAGGAGCAGATCACTCCAAGCAGGATACCTGAAATACACAGGCTGGTTGTGGCCAAGGCAATGGGACAGACACTGGCTGATTATTTATGCATTTAGAAGGTTCTGTCACTGTTCTACAAACAGTAAATCATACCCATGCAAATGACTGCACCCAGTGACACTTCTGGAAGATGGTTTCCTCAAAAGGAAAATAAATCTTCTCTGTAATTTCCCATAGTGTTCCTTCTGAAAGACAGGCTCTCGTTCTTTTTAAAGGAATACTGCCTATGTATTTTCCAAAGTAGCTTACAGTTGGCCTGAGGGAAAATAAAAAACATCCCTGTGGAATATCAGTGCATAATGAGCAGTGTACTTTGGTGGCTGCCTAGGGAACAGTGCTGGCAGCATCACTCACCAGTGGCCTGAGGTCTGTAGAAATGACAGCTGGAATGAAAGTCTCTCTCTGGCTTTGGCAATATCGAGATGAGAAGGATTTAATATACTGAAGAAATATATTCCAATGCCGGTCTCTATTTTTTGGTTTTTTATGTCCCTAAACGGAATATTTTTGGTGATAATTAAAAAAAAATGAACAAGCAAAAAAATCTTACACATCTCTCTTACATTATGGTGGTTGACAGAGACTAATACAGGGAAATCTGGCAAAAACGATATAGGTGGAATGTAAGCCAAGGATATAAAATGGTTTGGCAGAGAGAAAAATTCCCTGCAGGATTTATAATAAAAACAATACAAAAGCACTGAATAGGGAGGTGTACATACAGAAAAAGCAATTACTCTAACAGAATATTAGTTACTATGACAAGTGTTTGAAAAACAGACTTATCTCAACTGCCAAAAATAATTAAGCAGATTGTCTCACTACCCTTCAAATAAAAGAATTAGTGAGAAATTTCACTCAGGCTTTGTGCTTCTTTCTCTAAGAACCAGGAAAATTAACAAGGTCAGCTTGAGTACAGCTAGGATTACTCTTCAGCCAGTATTTTAGCACAATCCTTAATAAGTTTTTTTTTTTAAATCTCCCTCTTGTTAAAGCATTTCTTCCCAAGGGGCCATTTGGTGGTTTGCAAGCCTGTTCAGTGCCCTCTCGTTCACCCTGCAGCAAAAAGCATTGCTCCCCCTGGCACCAGAGTCACCCCTTGCTCAAACTGGTACCACTTCACACACAGCTCCTGCAGTAAAGCGATGCTGCTGAAAGGGCACTGGGGCCTGACTTAGCAAGAGCAATTTGGAGGCAATTGCTCCATTACACAGAATATGAGACAGTTGGATTATTATTTCAAGTTTTTCTCTGAGTATTTCAGGCCCCTGGGTAGGAATCTATGTTGTACTGTGGAACTGAATAATTCAGAAGGGAGTCCCTTAGGGAGAACAGATGTTAGGTAAACACTTCAGGAAAAACCAAGTTGAGTAAAGGCCTTTAAATTATATTTTTCTTTCCCCACTGAAAGCCTAATTATCTCTTAGTAGTTCAGAAGATTTTGTTTCAACCTAACAACCACTTAATGCTCCCTGTTCTCCTCACATTACTGCCTGAACAGTTTCTGAGTAGTATCACATAGTCTCTAATCATTACCAGGTTCCTGGGGTTGGAAAAGTAACTTTCTAAGCTTCAAAAATTGAGAAACAATGAGAGGAAATATGCTATTCTGCTTGTGTATTCTTACCCTGACGAATTCTTAAAGCTATTCAAGCAGAGTTCCGAAGGCTACAGGTACTTCTCAATCCTTTTCCTTTAGTGATCTGCATTAACAGCTAAGGAGGTTGGCACCTGTTGGAGAGTCATCCCTTGGATTCGCACTGGACATGCAGATCCTGTCAGTAAAGTTCATCCCCAGGCATTTTGCTGCTCTGGGTCACCACACTTGGTGTCCTCAGAAAATTGTCTGCTGTGCTTCCTGCCAGGAGAGCTATGGCTATGCTCAAGTTTTAGGGTGGTTTGTTTTTAAGAAAAGCATTACTGTAAGTTTTCTGCTACTATTAAAGATAAGGAGCATTTTAACTTTACATGTAGAGATAGAAGCTGATAAAATAGCATATTGTTCACATAAGGCAGGACTGAAATAAAACCATTCTGGCATATAAATATTAAATAATGTTTCCAGTATGATCTGTGCAACTGAAGGACAATTACAGCCCCCTATTCCCTCTCCCAGATAAAGCTACTGGAACAATATATCATTTTAAATGAAATTTTATAGCATTCTGTAATTTATTCTTACCTCTGTATATTACAAGCTACTTTGCTTTCTGCTGTGTGTGTATACAAGCCTATTTTTTATATTTATATTTTCAGTTGATTGCTGGTAAGTATAGAATTAAATATGTAGCCTAGGCCACTGCAGAATAAACCTCAGGTGCTACCTTGGAGGAAAATAAACTCTAAATTAAACTAAAAATCTACGATTAAACTAAAATCTACAATAGAGTCACTTTTGGGGAGACAAAAGTCATCCAAAACAGACACCTACTCTGTGTAATTCAGAACTTGGGTAAATTCCAGGTCTTCACTGTGGTTCTCAGACTGCAAAGGGAAGGATGTCTGTCAGGATACTCAAAGAGCCTACCACGTATTTTTTCTTCAAAAACCCATTAAAATTGCTTCTTTGATCAAACTCTCAGGAAACATTCTAATTTAAAGAACTAGAGAGCTGTGACTTAACAAGTTTTGCACTCTTCTAAGAATTACTTCACCTTGCCCACTTCCTCTTGCCATTTTCCTCTATGAAAATTATTCTAACCTCAATCTTTCTTCTCTGTCTCATATCAGCCCAATGATAAATAGACTTAATAGGCCTTGCAAATCACAAATAGACAGGTGGTGCAGTGATGGACTTGCCATTAGCTGCATTAGCACAATGTGTTTTGGGAATTTCAAGAAGGTATAAGCACATTGAGCTATTATAGGCTATTTCAATAAATCACTGAGCATTTTATTTAATTAAGTTCCTTTTAATAGCAATATTAAAGCTACAGATAGAAGTGCCATTAGTACAAACAGGTTTGATATACTAAACAACCTAAGGTTTTTATTATTTTCCATCCCATAAAAATAACATTTTATAATCCAACAAAAGTAGGACTTGGTTCTTTGATTGACAGTGTAAAATGTTATGGTTGGTAGCCTTTACGTTATGGGCTCATGGCCTGACAGCTTCCATTCCCTCACCTGCCATGGTCCTTTTTCCAAATCTTAGGACATTACAGCCATTGAGGAACAATAGTAATTAGCACAGCACAGGCAGCACGACAGGCATCAGATGTTGCTGTGCAAGAGGAAATGCTCTAAACTGAAGAGAACAGCTTTGAAGGAACAAGGATAATTTTGCTTTACCAAAACAGGGATATAGAAGAGGATAAAGTGAATATTCAGAGTATGTATTATTAGTCAGCAATGACCTTCTCAGTATTTCTTTTTAATTTTTTATTTTTACTATGAGGGTAGTCAACCACTGGAACAGGTTCCCTGAAGCGGTGATCTCCATTCCATAAGAGGAGATGGACTGATCATTATTTTAATTATTTAGGGAAAGACTACAAGGGACCAAGAAGAAACAGAGGTGAAAAGATTCGAGCTGTTGTATGGAGTGGGAAGAATTATAAGGCTGAAACCAGAGCACATCTGCAGCCTTCATCTCAGGACACACAAAACAGGAGAATCTGTCTCTCTAGCACAACCTGAGATCGTGGCACTGGGAGCTGACAGCCAGGGAGCTGGGAAGGGTGGTGCTGGGGGCTTGAAAATAAGCCTGGATATTTACACTTTGGAATTAAAAAAACCCACAAATGAACAAAACTCCATTTGAAACAACCAACAGACGAATGATTCCCCCATATAGAATGGGAGTGTGTAGGGTAAAAAGCATAGTCAACACAGTGGACCAAAGCCATATATATTGGAATGACTCAATTGCTTCATTTCCTGGGTTTTGAGAAGATCCTGATGTTAGTGAAAGGTGGAAGATGAGCAAACTTATGAGCCCATAATAAAGCTTTGGGCTGACACTAACCAAAACACAGCATAAATCAGTATTTTTAATATCCTAGGAACTGATCTTATTATGGTAACCAGTAAGTTATCCCTCCTTAATCTGAACTGCTCCAAACTGTATTTTGTCTGTCAGTAGGCAGCAGCTTGCTCACAAACTACACTGCCTACTGAAGTCAATCTATACAAAAGCTGCCATATACAAGAACTTACCCAACTGCACAAGCTATTTGAACAAATCCTCTTGGCCAGCATCAGAGTGCAATTTCAGTACAGCACAGCCACTCCAGTCCTCCTTAACCCAAGTTCAGGGCCTCTTGTGAACCCTTCTTCACAGATGGGAAGGTTCCCAACAGAGCAATCTCCTGATCATCTCCCCATAAAAGGGTATATTCAAATATATTCTAATGAAGGATTTGAAATCAAATGAATCACTACCACAAAGTGCAGGAGATTTGGTGTTTGCTGCTGAGCTCTGTTTCCTTACATGCCCTTCAGATATAGCAGTTATTAGACACAGCAGGTTTGCAGAGTTAATGGTTCTACACAGACTACTGGACATTGGAGCTCCTTGACAGTTTAAACCATTTCCTGGTTTACATTTGTTAATGAAATAATTATCCTTGAGAGTCAACTGCTGACATTCCTACACATAATAAATGGCACATAAAACCCATTAATCTCTCCCAGAAGTTGCTATCTTCAGATTTGGGTGTCTTCATGACTCTCTGTGGAGGGGCAGATTCATTAACTGGGGAAGATTCAGCAAAAAATGTTGTTTGAAACCCTTTTGAAGCAATGCCTAAAACAAACAATAAATGAAAGTGCTTCACTTTTTGGCTGCTATCTGCCATAGTCATTTATAGCTCGTTTTTCTCCTCCCGTGGTGTCTTAGAGCAAACTGAAGTTCTAAGCATGATTTGCTGTTTCCCACAGCATTCCTCAGTGAGCAGCCAGAGCAGCAGTGACAGAGAAGGAGGGAGGTGGGGCTGTGTGTGCCAGGCACCAAGTCAGAGCAGCACAAGCCCTCCAACAACTGCATGGATTATTAGGCAACAGCTTATTTGCAACCATCCATCATTCCTCTCCTAAGCAATCTCTACCCAGGCATAACAACTTGATTACACAGCTCCCACCATATGTGCCCACAGCACAGCATTTCAGAACTGCTTAATTCACACATGCAATGTATGACAATACTTTTATCCATGTCACTCTGGCATTTTATGGTCTGTTGCCTTCGCTGTCCTTGTCTTTGGAGTAAGTGTGGCTCATCTGTAGTATTCCCAAAAAAAGCCTGTAATTTTAAAATTGCTGAAAATTTGACCAACTGCAATGTCAAATTAAGAGCAGATTTTAAAAAGTTGAAGCTAGACAAGTAAGAAGTTGCTACATTCAGGTGATACAGCTATTGTTTCCCACCTGTTCCTAATGTATATTCCAGATCCACAATAGGCTTTGTTGTGATCTCTGAGTGAAGTAAAGCTAGTTCCTGCTGTAGGTTTTGGACACCTGTTAGAAACCTGAGGCTGGAAAGGGTAGAAGAGAGGTATAGTTTGGGGGTTTTTTTGCATGTCCAGCTGATAAAGAACTATTTTGACTTCTTATGTTGATATTTCTATTTCTTCTAGTCTCCTACTGTAGTCACTTCTGATACATCCCAATGTCTGTATCGTGTTCATAACAAGACCCTCCTGTGAGAACTAGGAAAAAACCCAAAGCCTGCTTTTCCTTTCTTTTACTGAAAACCATGACTCCTTACACATCATGTAAATTTTACACTACTCAACACCAGTACATACACAAAGGCTGGATTAACAGTATGTGCACACACATTTCAAACTGCTGGCTGCAGCTTTTCTCTGCTTCAACAGAGGATCACATTAACAATTATTAGTCAGACACAGTGGGCAGCCTATTACATGTTAGGAAGGATCTGTCATTTAAATGGAGTGATGGCTACAAACACACATCTATGGCATTTATTAGCTCTGAGCTGCCATCCCCAGTGCTGGGGAACAGCTGAAATTAAATCAAAAGTCACTTCCTAAATCAGAATGAAAATTATTTCTTAAAGAAATGCAAATAAAATCCAACTTCAGTCATCACTTGAAGCTGAACAGTCCACAGTTGTGACCCCACACAAAAACTGATGAGGCAAAATAAATCTTAACTGTGTACAAATGGGAAAAGTTTCTGCTCTGGAGGTCTCTGGATAAATGGGTTGTTTCAGCATCCAACAGCTGGCCTGGCAGCTTTTGCACTGCGAGCAAAGTGCGAATTAACGTCCTGACAGGGACAGTTCATAAATAAAGCAATATTCTAGAAGCTGAAATCATTTCTGTCATGTGCTGAATCTTAGAAGCACTACAGCAAAACACTCTAAAGCCTGAATTCTCTAACCTTTTCCTGTTGAATTATAGAACACAGGCTGTAAATATTTAACTGAGACAAAGGAGGCTCTTGATTGTAGGAAGAATAAAGTGTTACCTCCTCCGTTAGCCTCATGCCATTTTCAAAGGTATTCCAAGGTTCATTGGGTGGCAAGAACAGATTTTATTGTCAAACATGAAACCTTCCTGGGAATGTTCACTGAAAAACTGTTCAGGTGAGAAAAGAACAATGGAAAACATAGCACAGAGCTGTACCTTGAACCCTGAAGTTTCACAGAGCAGAGCAGCTGAAGACCTGCATGACCCAGTGTCCTGTTTGTGCCTACTCCCCCACCCACAACATGTCACTGTGTCCTTGCTGCCTGCAGGCAGCAAACCAACGATTTCCAAGGCACACAGAGGCAGCTACAGCATTATCCAGCTGAAAAATGACTAGGCAGCAGGGCTACTACTGCTGCAAAAAACAGATCACTTCTAGTATTGGAAGCTTTTAATACCTCTTGACATTGAGCACCAAATACAGGTGAGTTAATTTACCTTCTAAATATGGCAAATACTGTGTAAATAAGGAAAGCTTTACAGCATTAATGTCTGCAGAGTGAAAATTTGAAAGTATTACATGATGAGATTACATTATAGGATAAAAGCACTAGCAGCAGGATCCATTCTATACTGTGGCAACTTTGCAGCCACGTCATTCAGGAAGCCTCAGTGAACACAAACAATTCAGCTAGATTAAAGTAGAGCTATGGACAGCTACAAGTCCATCTTGTTCAATTAACAGCAAGAATATATAACCCACCCATAGGGATTTTGAGTTAGAACTTACATTTATTTGCTTCCAGTCTTCCACAAACAGTATGATAGCAGAGCAGAGGAGTAACAGCAACTGAGCAATCTTCTTCAACAATTTTTAAACCACACTGGTGTCTTAGAGAATGCTGGCTCTTTATGAAATATGGTATTTTTGTCACCACTTCTTTCAGACATGATCAGATGCTCCATAAACTAGCAGGTCAGAGAAGTTCACAGATTAGAACTCACCTAGACTCTTAAAAATGAGGGAACAGCTTCACTGGGGTTGGCACAAAGTTCTGTTATCTGGTCAGAAGAGTTGTAGGATGGTTAAGGCTGGAAGGAATGTCCAGAGGCCACCCTTGTCCAGCCCTCACTGTTCAAGCAGGCTTACCCAGAGCCAGGTGGCTTTTGAATAACTCCAAGGATGGAGAGTCCATGACCTCCAGGGGCAACCTCATAGCAAATAAGTGGTTTGTGATGTTCAGTAGGAACCCTCTGGGTTCCATTCTGTGCTGTCTTTTTAGTTGTGCCTCTGGACACCACTGAAAAGAGCCCAGCTCCACCTTCTTTGCACCCTGCCTTGTGGTAGTTGGTTTCTGCATATATTGAAGATAAAAGATCCGCCCAAGCCTTCACCCCTGCAGGCTAAACTGCCCCAGCTTTCTCAGCCTTTACTCAGAGTAAAGCTGGGCTCCCTCCACCATCTCTGCAGCTCTTGGCTCCACTCTCTGCAACACATCCACATCTCTCCTGTACTGAGGAGCCAGGACTGAACAGAGACCTCCAGGCCTGGCTGCAGCAGTGCTGAGCCAAGGGGAAGGATCCCCTCCTGGAGCAGCTGGCAATGCTGTGCCTAATGCAGCCCAGGAGAGCACTGCAGATGCCTTTGCTGCAAGGGCACACTGCCAGAATGGGAGCTGAATCTCAGTGAACCTTCCTGCCAAGACCTTCACAAGGTGCTCTGATGTGAAGGCAACACACAGCAGGGAGGTTTCCACATGCCCCAGTACAGCACCACAGTAAAACACAAGGCATTCCATGAGGCCACATACCCACAGTACAACTTCTTACCACAGCAATTTGCCTTCTGTTAGTGCTGAGGAAAACATTTCTACATCAGAATCACAATGTGCAGTAAAAAACTAAGATGTTGAATAAAGGTATGTATTGCAACTCCTACTACTGGGATTGAAAGTTAACCTGGTTTCACTTCTGCACTTAACTCCATTAGCTCTGCATTCAGCTACACTGCAGCTGAGCAGCATGTCTGGTCCACAAGAGTTATGACTGTACAAGGTACACTTTTTTTGCTTTTCCTTTCCCAAATACATTGAGGATATTCCTGGAAGCATATTTGAACTGACACTGAAGAAAAAAGCCTTGAACAGCTACTACATGCAAGACCTGGACTGTTGTGGAGGTTTTGGAGGTAATTTTGTTGTGGAACTATTTTTTCCTTCTCCTTAATTACCTTCAGTTACATGTTAAGTGATTGACCTAAAAATCTTGTCCACAAATTTAGTTTTACTATGAAGAGTCACTTTGTATTTAAGTTCATTATTTATCAGGACATACAGAATGAAAGAAATTACTTACATCATCTCTCTTTTGGTCTCTCTCCTTACTCACTGATCCCAAAATGGCTGTTCTTAATGCAAAATAAACATCCAAACGAAACTACTTAGCAAATGCCATGCCCACAAACACAGGGGCACAACATTCTGGAATTCTGCACATGTGATAAGCAAATACTATTCTACATTGTTATATTTATCCTTACATAACTCTGCACCAGAACCCCAGCATCCTTCCCTATGTATTTTTAGAACTTAACATTCGCTAAGAATAAAATGATGCACAGATGGATCCCTGGATTTCATTGCCTCACTAAACCCTTAAAATATCTGTTCATTCTAGTCAAGAGCAGAAACATTTTTGGAACATCAATTTTTTGCTTAGCAGAAAGAGATTTCTTACTCAGCTGTGATTGCTGCAAGAAATGTCTGATGTCACCACCCAAAATTAGTACATTTTGACAGAAAATTAGAGATAAGTAAATCTTTCATCTTCTTGGACTAAAATATTTTAAATTTCATGCAGATTTTTCCAAAATCTATGAACCTACATGAAGGTATTCATAGAACATTTGGCATTTAACTTCCATTTTATTAATAGAAAAATTATCATCTATACTCCAAATAACTATTTTCTTACAACAATTACGAAAGCAAGGAGTTAAAAAGGGCTTAATAATGAATTGTCCATTTAAAGCGAAAGTCTCAAATGCTGGGAAAGCCTTTAAAAATTTCATTTTCCTAACTCCATATACATAATTACCCAACAATCTAAACATGAATTTTGTTATATATTCGCATGGCACAAAGGTCATCTCCTTCTCCTGAAGAAAAAAATGTTTGGGAAAAAACCTCAAGACCTAGAAAATCCTTTTATTTCAGAATTTGATCCAGATTACACCATCCAGACTGTTGTACAGACATCACACTGCTATGAAAAAAAACCATTCTGAGATAGTAAAAAAACCCCTAGGAGTATAGCTTACACAGACTGTTCTTTAGGAAATTACTCTGTACTACACTGAATTCTTTCCTAAGGCTTGTTTGCAATTTGGTTTGAAAGAGATAACAGTTTATGCAAAGAGAACATGAAAAATGAATTAAGTGCAGACTAAAAATGTCTATTAAAGTTCATAATCTCTTGCTGGGTATATTACATCAGAGCATCCTTCAGACATTTCCCCTTTCACTTTATTAGTCCGTAAAGAAAACCCACAGTCCTGGAAAAATGACAAGGCAGAAAATACTGTGCTGTAGCACAGTGAGTTGGCACAAATGCAGCTGGCCACAGTGAGTTTGAGATTCCTGATGCAGTCTCTTTGCTTTCATAGCTTCCTAAATGAGAACATCTGTTTTGTAACTACAAAAGCAGCCTTCAAGCAACCACTGCTTTCTGAAAGCGGCAGACAGCAAGCCTCAAAAAAATTAAGCCAAGCTGCTTTGCAGAAGGAACATGATAAAGGACTATTTCTGCAAGTGTCCTTTACACTGAAGGGAACACGGACACTCTTTAGCTGTAGCAGCAGCTCTGGGCTCCCTATTGCCACACCACTGAGGGCCACGCCAGGCTTTCTGATCACTGAATTAATACCCTGGACTTCTTCCCCTTGGCTGCCTTCTGTAGGAACAGGTCCCTTGTTTATGAGCTCTGACAGTAGTTTTAAATGACAGCAGGGACACCTGAGGTTCTGTACTGATGTCACTTTCCCTGTAAATCAGAAGCAATTCCATGGAGCTCCCCTGGAGCCGGGCTGAGGCTGTGCAGGGCAGGCAGCAGCTCTGGGTGCCCGGAGCTCTGCACAGCTCAGGCTGGGCTCACACAGCAGGCACAGCGCTGCCACAGCTGCCACACATCTGTGCACAGCTGGAACCACAGCCCAGACCCAGGCTGGCACAGTCAGTGCTTGACACCCTACCTCTAACAGATTCCCAAGGCTTACAGAAGGCAAATTTGGGCAGGACTGCAGCATCCTAAGTGGCCACACGAGTTTGACAAGACCAATTATACAATTAACTCCTTGTTAGTAAGTTTGAATACATGGCACTGGTACAGTCTGATGTGAAAATGACTGGAGAATGAATAAAAAGGAAGGGCCACCACACTTAAGCAGCATCTTTTGGCACTCTGTAAGAACCTGCTGCCTTTCCCAACATCTCCCCTCTCTAAAGCTGTTTGCTGTTTCCTAGGTAAGACTTCCCCCCAGTGGTTGTTATTTTCACTCACATGTGAGCTCAAAGGCTGCCACAGCTCCTCAGCCTGCAGAAAAATAAACAGTAGCACTTGCCGGTATTAAGACTGATAAATCAAAAGGAGTGGCAAGAAGCTGTCAGAAGTTAAGTGTGATTTTCTATTAACTAACCTGTGCTACATATACACTGCACAGGAGCTCTGATGGAATTCTCACTGTGCAGAAGCCTGCACAAAGGGAATCTAACACAAACTGTTGATCTGAATTACTCCCTTTTAACTGAAGTGTTTTTAATTATATATTCATTTTCTTTCACAGTATGAGAAAGCAAACTTTTTTTAAGAAGTGCTTTTTTTGTTCACAAACAGGTGATTACCTTTGTTTTTCCTGTTTGCCAAGAACAGTCCAATTACATACACATTATAACGTGATCAACAACCCTCAAGACCGTATGGTAAAACTATTCCTGATTGCAATGAAAATCCAGCAAAAGTTCAAAGCATACCAACTTCTGTGGCAGATATGCATTCTGACCACCCCAGAATGTCCAATGGATCCTATGGGAGGTGAACAAAACTTAAATACACAAGCACACCTACAAGAACACCTCCCCTGTAACCTGCAAAGCTCAGACTTTGCAGTAGTGGCAGGTATGTATATACATAAAACCAGACTGAAAAGATTCACTGGAGAGATAGAATACTTTTCTAGTTTTCACTGATTTATATTTAGATGCATTTTCTGTTTCCTTGAGGGGTTTTCAGAGTGTTCTTACTGACAGTTTCTACCGCTGTAAAATCACTTGCCTATGATGAAACAATACCTTTTTCTCTTAAAATGGGACTGAATTGAAGCACCAATGCACACAAGGACTTGCACTTCTCCATCTCCATTTGTCACATTTTGGCCTGAATTCCATGCAAGTATTTTTGCATGGCATTGTGGTGTATTTTCTATACATGGTTCAATGAGAAAGCCTCAGCTAGTTGCCTTTTATTTTTGATATTAAAAAAAAAAAACCCCATGGATCACATCTAGAAATGAGGAGTAGCACTTAATTCCTTCAGAATTACGTGCTTTGAAATCCACACACAGAGGGTGGCACAAAGCATGCTGGCTACACTTTAGAGAGCTACTGCCTTACAGACCACAGGAACAAAGTCATCAGCAAACTTCTAACTACCCCATCAAAAGAAAGGAGAAACAGAAAACATGCTGAAAGTTATGGCTGTCAGAACAGTGCTTGCTATTCATTTAAACAAAATGTAGTACCTTTGTGTACAGACTCTGTGCTTGCTCATAACCTACTCTCACACTGCAGAAAGGAGAATTCTGAGCTCCTTGCCTCCAGAGCAATGCCAGCCCCCCTCCCCTGCACTGGGGAATAGACACGTTTGCATCCTATACACAAATTCACCAGAAAACGGATCTTCAGGGAACTTTCCTAGTGTTTTTGGGGCTGGAGGTGTTTTTAAGCAGAACACTGCAGCAGCAGCAGCTTTATGGGCTCTCAGGAAACTCTTCTGCTCAGTGGGAGTTTTCAGCATTTGTGGAAAACTGCTCCCTCCTCTTACTGGCATGGTTTAAAACTGGGCAGCTGTTACTATCACAGGCCAAGACTCCATACCATGTATGCCCATTAAATAATGGAAATTTTGAAAATTTATGGAAATTATATTTAAATGCCACTAAAACAGAAAACAAGTCTCTAGTCTCTTGAAACCAAACCAACCCCACAGTCTTCTATAGCAGTGAGCTCCACATCAGGATGATGACTGGGGGACAAGTAAGCTTTATTTCAGTGAGACTGACACAGCTGCATAGATATCACTGCAATAACTTATGTCTGAATTGTCTTTTCAAAACTGCCTAGAACCATGAAGATGTCAATTAAGAAAAAAATGGAGGTCTGTATGTGAAATGTATCTGGGAGATACACAAGCCCATTCTCATCACTCCTGCATTCTCAGCAGACATGTGAAGGGCTATAAAAACCTTCAGTGTGCTGCTGATAGAAATAAAAAATGTGGTGCCAATACTGGCAGCACCAGTGGGACTGCCACTGCTGTTCAGGGAGAAGGGCTGCCAATTCTTCCTTCTGCCACAGGCCCTGGCTGATCTACAGGGGCAGCAGGTTATTGTTTATGTAGCTCATTTCACAGCATTGTTTTCCATACAGTAAAGTTTGCATCTGCATGTATCTTGTGCCTTTTCAAAGCTTTTAGACAAGACAAGCTGAAAACAATTAGCACAAAGCTTAATTTTAAGCAACTATTTCCTGAGCACTAAGCTGATTTCCCCGATGTCCTGCTTTACTAACACGCTACTTCAGTAAACAAATGTGTAAACATCTGTATCACCAGTGCTGTTAATTCTACCTTACCTTTTTATTTTGCAATGTGAAATACTTGGTCATTAATTCAGGAAGGACAGAAGTATAATTAGGAGGGAATCACTGCAGTCAGTTTCACTGTTACATCATCTATACTGGAAGCTCTCTGTCAGGCTCTGTATTATGAATGATTCTTCTAGCAAAGACATTTCTTCTCATCTTCTTTCTGCAAAGAATCATTTTCAATGCCAGGTTTCACTCTGGCAAGATCATTTAAATCTTTGGCAAGGCTCTTAAATGTGTGTAATTTAGTATCACCATTAGTATGCAAAGATATAAAAGAAGCTATCAGACTAGATACCTGATCTCCTTTTCCTTAAATTCTACCGTCTGTTTCTCTTAGATCTTCCCCCAGATCCTAAGCCCCAAAGCTGAAAGGGAAGTAGGCCATAATTTTTCTCAGGAAATATTGCTTATTTTTAATATAATTTAGAAACCAATATCTTAACCAAAGTGTTTTCAACCAGCACTTACCTTAACAGGCTGTAATTTATTTTCACAACCTACTGTGCTCATCATCTTTTGCATAAAACAGAGAAGTGGTGCAGAGTACTGTAAAGACAATGTATTTATTCTCAGATCCTTGCTTACAAGATCATAAGGCACAGTTTGGAGATGATGAAAACCATTTTTACCCAATCATTTGATATTGCCAATGGATGGAGCCAGAGAAGTCTATACATCACAGCACTCAGCAAAGCTTCTACAGATGCCTTCCTCAAGTGACTTAGATACTAAGAACACATTTTTCAGAGATGCTTACCAATATCTATTCTCCAAAGCTGTATGGCTTGTTTCCATCACCTGTTCCAGGTTACACTGCAGCAGAGAATCTTCAACCATACCCTACCTAGCACTGCTGATGTGCTTCACCTACCCCAGGCTGGTAGGAATTGATTACTTTTACAGATGTAACTGTTTGTGTGTGTATCACTGAATTAGCTATTGTACTTTTTTTGAAAATATAAAAATAAAAAAAGATTTTTACCAAAAACCTGAATCAGAGAGAAACAGCAATTCTGTATCCCCTGTCTGTTTCCAACACTGAAGGCCCTTGTTAAAAATGGATACACGACCTGAGATTTACATTTTTAACACTTCTGTACAATTTGGAGGGCCAAAGTTGACCAGGACATCACTGAGACAAATAGGAAGAATTGAGAGATGCAGTTTTTGAATTTCATGTTAAACAGTAAATAGAAACAATATTACAATGTTACAGGTGAACTTACCTCCTGCAGAGCCTAGCCTATATAAAATATATAAGGAATACAACCACTTGCAAGGATGAAGATTTCAAAACCACTATTATTTCAAAATAAATGTGTTATTTTAGCCTAGTTATTCTCACCGGCCATGTTTTAACCCAAAATAATGGGATTTAACAAGAGAGAAGGCATGCACATGGCTCATATCAGACACTTTGACAAACATTCCTACAGACACACAGCAAAGCACAGTTTTTCCAACAGGCTGCTTTGCAGTAGAGAATTGCCACATTTTTGAACAGCATCAGTTTCTCACCTCACTTATGAAATGACAACAGAGCAAAAGCTGGTTTTGTTGGGTTTTTTTTCCCATTTTGCTAGAAAGGCATAACCCTATGCTCTTTAAAAACAGAAGAGCAGAAAGATATTACCTGGATCACTACAGTAAAAATCAACACAGGACAGTTACACCTTACAGCATGCTGGGCTCAGGATGCCCCAGGCACAAAATAACAGCACTGTCAATAGTGCATGCAGTGTAAAGCCAGGATGCCCCAAGTGTGACTGACTGACTCCTGCTGTAGTGTTCTACACGGTCCTGGGTTTGGCTGGGACAGACCCCATTTTCTCCTTAATAGGTGGAACTGTGCTGTGCTTTGAACTTCACTACACCACTGTTGGTAACACTGACATTTTAGTCTTGTCAGGTAGTGCCCACCCTAGGCCAAGGGCTTTCCTGTGTCTCATGTCCTGCTAGTGAGCAAGACAAGCCATGAGGAGGAATAGTAGCAATACTAAAGTGCATCTTCCGGGCTAAGTCATGCCTGAGAAACAAAACTTCCTTGTAAGCAGAAGTACAGAAAGGAAACATCAGGGTTATGCACTGTTTTCCAGCATTTTAAAAAATATCTTTTAGAACTTACTTTCCCCGGTAAGACTAATACTAGTTAGCCATGGAATACTCCAATCAGGTAATGGGATTCTGGAGGAACAACTTTAAAACAGCAGAGCTTAACTATGTGCAAATCTACATGCTAGAACACTACGAAGGTTTTTGGAAGATTGGGTGTCACAGGTAAATTAGCCCAACATAATGAGTCAAGAGGGAAGTCTACCACTCCTACTTGTACTGAGTAATTCCAATGGATCCACACTGGAGTTCATCATTTTAGCAGCCCTGCTTGCGGACAGCTCCAACTGACTCCACAAAGGAGTTCTGCTACACCTATGAACATATGGCAGAATCCAGCTGTCTACTTACACAGAAAAAATAAAATCAAAATTGTGTAATGTACACATAAATGCATTTCAGAAACAATAAGGTACTACAATCATCTTTATTATTTTAAAAACAGTTTTATTCTGTATATTTAGAAACGTGTAATTTTTAATAACTGGAGAGAAAAAAAATCAGCCACACCTGAATAGCTAATAACTCATTAACAGAATGCAGTGGTATATTATCTAAACAGTAGTAGTGCCATTGTGCCGTAATAAATTGTCTATTAGTAAAAAAATACATTTCAGGGCACATAGTACAGCATCCTTATGACAAATTACAGTAGGGATACTTTTCAAGAATTTAATCAAAGTAGAGAATTCCGAGTTATATTCTTTAAATGCAGCACTTTAAAAGGTAACAACTTTGTGCATTTTTAAAAAATGTCCTCGTTCGTATATTGTAGAAATGCTGCTTTATTGCTGCAGATGTCAAAGTTCAAGGCTCAAAAGGTATGAGAATACAAAGATATCCTTAAGAAACTTCGTTTGTTTTTATATATATTTATATATATAAAAAGGTAAAGCTTATAAAAGTTAATTTACAAACCAAAAACAAAAGTGGTATGCACGCATTATATACAAGCGGTCTATAACATCTATAAATTTTCAAATGCATAGCAGAAAACATACCATCATTTTCTTCTGGTTCTCTTCTGGCTGATGAACACAAACAATGCTCGTTCTCTAAACCAAACTCACAATTTTTTGTGGTTGTTGTTCCCCCCCACCCCAGTCTCTCATGATATAATATCTACGTAAGCACAAAAGCCATACAAACTTAATACAGAGAACTATGAGAGCTAAGACTATTAAAAACATGAGGGTAAGGCATCCCTGCTGGTTAATAGGTCTGTAATAATGTGGTTAATTTACAAATCCACAGAGGCATCTGAACCATAGTCATCCCACATGCTTTTCCCCCTCCCCCCTGTTCTCAGGACAACGCTTCCATATACAGCAAATAGATGTGTTTGCATTACCTCTCAGCAGAGGAAAACATCTGAACTGTGCTACCCCAAGCTGACTGCCATTTCATTGGACATATACACCGAAAGTCATCGAAAAACCAGAGACCAAAAGGTAGCCTTGTGAGCTAAAAACACACAGTTGCAAAAACGCAGGCCAAAATCTGTGTTTTCAACACTGGAGTATGAAAAAAATTTAGTCCCTCTGTGTAGAGTTTCATTGGTACTTTCAGATAACAACAAAATACTACTAGTGTCCTTTAACAGAGAGAGAAAAAAAAAAAACAAACCAGCAACAAAAAAAGAAGAAACAAAAAACCCAACACACAAGAACAACCAAACCAAAGCATACAGAACCTGCAAAACCCTTGTTCCCCCTGTACACTCCCTGCTTGTGGCATGTATTGTGACCATGGTTCAAAGAATGTACTTGCTAATTCATTGTTAGTTAAAGCAAGATGCTTAAACACTAAGATCCATTATCACTTATAGAACAGTTAATACTTGATAGAGTGGTTCAGTTTATATGTAAGGTCCATCTCAGTTTCATATTATTTACTCAGTCAGCTAACTTAATATTTAGAAGTGGTCAATTAGGACTGAGACACAGTTTGCTCCAACAAGATAGTTTGGATCCCCGGGAAGAGACTTGTTCTGCCAGGTTTTGGGGTCACCTGTGGGAGGAAAACACAATGCTGGTGTTTAGTATCTGCTGTCACACAGTGTACATCTTGAAACAACCAAGCTTTTGGACAGGAGCTTTTAAGTTCTGAAGCAACACCTCTTTTGGTTTTTTCTTTGGTTTTTTTTTTTCCTTTGTTGCTGTTTAGTTTGATGGTTTAAAAAACCCTGCAGTTTGCATGTTATTAGTAAAAAAAAATCCCTTCATTTTCATATAACATAGGTCAGTTATTCAAAACAGATGCTGTGGCACTCAGGAACTGGTAAATATAACTCATACTACTCTACAGCACCAACATAGTGCTTCCCATTTGAGACTTGTTAACAGTGAATCAAGTACTCACTGGCCCCCTCCTAAACTACCAATGAAAGAAAAAAAAAAGAAATTTTAGAAGTTAATGTGGATAAGATGCATTTGGAGTATCTTGGAACAGTTCTGAGCACAGATGAGGCAAATCAGAAGTCATGTTGTAACTAAGCACTATGACACATTGGTAGTTTTATTTTCTATGATGAAAATAATTGTAGACAGGATTGTAGTCATTTTGCAGCTACATCCAGTGCAAGTGTTTAAAAGCCTGAAATACTGAAAGGTATTCCAGTTAACTGGTACATAAAAATCTTTACAACACATCTTATCTACTCATGGTCAAAGGTTCTGGGTAACAATCTGTTACAACAGAATGCCATCAGCTGCCATCTCACCAGACCAAAGGTTACATTCCCTCTGCACAGTCAATTGTCTCTTAAGTGGAGATGGTATTCTTCATTTACCCACCTAAAATCACTACCAAGTGTTGCCACTACACAAAAGGTGTGATCATCCCGCTATGGTAAGAAAGTGAAAAATGCACTGAACTTCTCTTAAGCCTTTCAGATAAATGACATTAAATAGCTTGGCCAAATAAATCTGCCTTGAAGAGAAACATGTAACAAGCTAAAAAACCCAGTTGCACACCTGAGGCCTCAGTATTAAGTGAGAATGATACAAATTCCATGTAATTTTCTTGAACTCATGAAAACAAAATGAATTACACAATGTACTGAGTGATGGCAACATCTAACATAGTGACAAAGAATAGAAGTGGCCGGTGTATAGTCAGAGAACACAAACAAATTTACTCCAACCAGCTGAGACTGCTTATTTCAATCAAAAACTTCAACAGTGCTGGAGAATTTTTCCTTTTATAGATTCAGCAATTTCCATTCCAAACTCATATGACCAAATGCATTAAAAGAGTAGAGCAGGACTGTAAGACGGTCGGGTCCTAGTCTTGCACATGAGACAGGCAGACTTGTTTCCAACCTTTCCTTCTAAATACATAGCTATGGAGGATGTTTTTCCCATATTTTCCCATGCAACTGCTTTGAAAAGGAAAATAAAGAGTTCACTCAGTATTTTTTATGTTCTAATCAGTGTGGCCATAAAAGGCAACTTTTTTTCCCAGTCAGCTTTAATACCAGAATCAGTTAAGCTTTTGCAGGGGTTTAAGAGTAAAATACCAATGTATGAGGCTTAAATGTGGCAGAAAGGATGTTAGTAAGTGCAAATGAATGTCACTTTTAGGACAGAACATGGATACATTGAGAAAAGATGAGGTAGAGCAGACGACTGAAGAAAGAAGAACCCCAGAATTGTATAAATTGTTATAATAAAGCCACCCCAAGAATCAGAGTCCCATAACCAACTAATTTAGAAAGAGAGAAAACAATTATTTATTTAAGACACAGTATGGTCTACTTACATATCATAAGACAGAATTGCCTAATCTTTAAGTTTGTCTCAAAAGAGCAATGTTATGATATACATCCCATTTCAGATTAACAGAATGTGGTGTTATATTTACAGTACAGAAAGTGTTAGGGTTTAAATATACACGCTCTTGCTTTCACCCACACATGCGCGCACACACACATCCCACTTTGGAAAGGGAGGAAAACGTCTCAGTGACTTCAGTTATTGTTTAGGTCATTTGAGTCCTCTCCCTTCACTTCAAGTAAGTTCATGAACAGGTGCTATTAGTTACAAAGGAAGTGCTGTGTTGGTTTTGTACATAGTTGTCATATCTTTTGGGACTCTATCGTTTGTGAGCCCGTGTTTTAACACTGCCATGTATACACACATTGTTAAATAGATGCATGCAACACATGCATAGAATAGCTTATAAAAAACAACTAAAAATTATTGCCATTAATACCTCTAGATTATTGACTCCCCATGAAGGGGATTGATGCTTTAATCTTTCAAAGCATCAGTGCTTTGGTGTTGACAGTGATAGATACATTGGTGAGAGAAGATATGCATACATGGTGGCTTAAATGCTGTATACAGAAATACATTTTTCACTCAGTACTCAGATCACATGTGCACATTAATGGCTTGAATCTTCCACCATAAATTTTGAAAGTAGCTGAATAAAACCTTAAGACTTTTTCCCCCAGATGTGCAAACATTCCTTTTTAAATCTCTGTAACCTCACAGCCGTTTCATGAAATTGCTTGAAACTTGCCCAGAATTCTCAATTAGGCTCCTCACCGACAATTTCAGCCAATACATTCTCTCCCTCATCCCAGAAAGCCACAGTGAGGTAAAAATGAACAGGTAAATAAAATTGCAACCTAGTTGCAACTTTTACTATCAACCAGAGACTTCTGGATAAAGGCAGTAGAGGAGAGATAGGTAGGAGCAAGCAAGAAAAGTCTTTTGGAAAAACCAGCTACATTAGAATAAATTGTAAATGCTTTTACTGAACACTATAGTTTTCTTAAATGACCCAATTGTTAGCATCAACTTGCACACATGGAAACAGTTAACAAGCGTTAAATCATGATTTATGAGCATGCAGATTGTTAAGATTTGCCAGAGTCCTATATGGTTAATTAAGCAACAGACAAACACCAGTTATGTTACAAAGGCCAATCAGAGGTACATATTCATTTCCTCTCAATTTTAGTGCGACTATCATTTCAAGTGTATTCAGCTGTAGCAGTCCTCAAGAAAGAAGACAGAATAGAAAAATATGGTAATATTTAATAGACTAGAGATATTACTCTTTTTCTGCTATCATGGTTCTAGCTATGATTTGCACCATGAGTAAATGTAAGAAAGACATTTGTAATGAAAGTGAAATGGGAGAGTTTGACACAAATACAATGATTGAGTTTTTATATTACACAGCATCACCTTTAGCCAAAATAACTTAAATTATACGATAGCACCCAAAAGCCCCAAAAGGACAGAGGGAGGACAGCATACCCGACGAGGAGTCGGAGGATTTTAGAGCAAAAGACCAACCATCAGGGGTCATAGACGCACAGTGTGGCAGGCGCAGCTCCACTGGCTTCAGGAATTTCAGTCCATGAGGCCCACACATTACCAAGGGGCTAAGAAGGGTTTCGCCTGAAGTTAAGAGAAAGAAAAATCTGTTACTGACTTTTCCTAAAATACATTCAAAGTATTACACAATTACATCACAGAGCTACTCAGTAACTCAATTTAGAAAATATATGACCATTTAGACCCATCAGAAAAGCACACGATTGTTTCTCACTCAAGTGACTTCTCAGTAGAACACACTACAATCTCAAAATGAAAGCTATTGAAACACATTAAGGTTACTTTCATGTTCTGTTTTGTTCTTGTTAGAAAATAATTGTATTAAATAACACAACAGTGTACAATGCCAGCTGTTACCTTTCTCTTTATCCAAAGGTGGAAGTATACTGTTGTCTCTGCAGACTTTGAAATATATTTCTTGCTCTATTCCCTCTGGAATGGCTCCTTGTGGTATAATAATACTAACTCCAGTCTCTATGGAGCTCAGTACACCACCATTGCTGTTAAATACACCTCTTGCTGTGGCTACAACAGTGTGTCCATCTTCCTCCTCCTCATCCTCAAGTGCTGTAGGGCTGAAAAGACAGAAAGCCTAGCAGTTCTATCAATATTTCCTTCCTGAAACTCTGTGGCAAAAAACCCAATTCCACCCAAGAAAACCCCCAAAACAAAGAAAGAAACCCCCCAACAAACAAAACCCCACCAAGTCTCACAAACTCTGAAAACATTCAGCAAGAAGTTAAAGCAAGAATTCATACCACCTGAATCTTGTGTTTCCAATTGCCTGCTTCTGGCATTACACAGAAAGAGCTTACCCCAGCTACATGTTGAGCTTCATAAAAGTAAATGCAACTAACATTGGAAAGTTTGTTTTTTGTCCTAAAACCCCATTCTGACTTTAATACAAGAACTAATAATTCTTATTCAAGTGACACTGGACCCTTCTACTTACATATATATAGAAAACAAAGCTTGTAAAAAACAAACAAAAAAAATGACACACTTTTTCCAGGTCGCCAGGCTACAACTAAAGAGAAACTTGTAACTTTAAGAAACCTTGATGAAGTTTTCAGAACAGTTTCAAACTAATGTCACTCAAAGAACCAGTAACTCCAAAATGTAGCAGTCTACAGAACTATCTAGCATAAAACATTTCTCAGGTGCTTAAGAACCTATAGGACAAAAGGCAAAATTTTAAGTCTGGTTCATGCACTGTTATTATCTTGAAATAAAATATTAATAAAACACTGTTCTGCAAAAGCAAGTAGTTTAGGATTGTAACAGCATTTGTAGCTCTTGACATAGTTCTTATGTTAAAGCATATTAGGCAAGCACAAGCTGTAATTAAGCAGCTGCTGGTTTGTCTCACAGTAAAGAGCACCTATATGAAATTGCAGAAATTACTTTCTCTTTTCACTAGTATTTTTAAAGTATCCCTTATCCACATGTCCCATGAGGTCTCTCTAAGCACGCAATGAATACAATTCGGTGCAATAGCTATCTTTAGAAATTAATTCCATCTTCTGGAAATAGATTGCAAGGACAAATTATTACTATCTACCAGAAAATTTGTAATTTAGTATGAGAAATAGGAAGTAAAAGCCATGCCACTTTCTAATAACAGAATGCAAGACAGAACACATTTTAAGTATCTATCCTTTGGCAGAATTTAGAATCTTAGCATCAATCTTTCAACTATAACAACAGAAATTGGAAGCAGAATAAAAAAAGCTGCATTTTTCACAGATGACCTATGGATGTACAAGGGGAAAGAGAAGAGCAGCAGCTCACCTTACAGGAATGGCTTTAGGCACAGCATTAACATTATTTGGTTGATATTTAGGCTTGTCGACCTGTACAGCATAGGTGTCCATTCCACTCTCAAAGTCGGGAGGCTGCGATGAGCTGTGTGCTTTCAAAATTGGTTGAGGAGAATTTGAAGACTTTGATGGCAACTCTGGTTTATGCTGAGATTCATTTGGCAAGAGATTGTGGTTGAATTTGGGACTCTCAAACTTGCGCTCAAAGGGCCGTGCAGCGCTCGTGTAAGGTTTGGTTGAGAAGCGGTTGTAGGAAGGAGTGACTGTTTTCTGAATCTGCTCAGTTCCATTAACAGGGCCTTTGTCAGGGAAGCTTTTCTGAGGGTAAAAAGTGGACTGCACAGTGTCCTCTCTAGAGGATCTGAAAATTGCTGACTTATTCTGAGGTGGAGGAGGGTCGGACACAGAGTTAACTGCAATGAAAATGAAAATACCCGAACTTGTCAGTAACCACCAGAAATGTCTCGTCATATTCACTGAAGCCTAAGAACACATTTTAGTGAATTCTTAATCTTCAGTGTAGGATATATACATGTCCATCTTAGCTCTCTTAGATCATCTGTCCTCCTATTGCATTTAGTACATCTGGGCAAGTTATCTAACATTTCATTAAACATGTTGGAGACAATGGTATGACCTTTCAATAGAAAGGTTAGACTAATTTATATCATGATCAAACCCCCAGAAAAACAGTACTGAAATACCATTGTGTGCTTGCACAAACTAGAAAATTCAATTGAACTGGGCAATCCCTTCAATGTGAAAGTGATAACTTTTTCTTTTGTGTTTAGAAGCCTACAACTATTACTCATGTCAGAAGAATTCTGGTCCAAAGCACAGGGAGTTTTACTTCATCTTTGCTGAGACAACTGAGAGAGTTATGGCTAACACCTGGAAGCTACCTGGTTTCAGAGAGAATCACAAAATAATTTCATAAAACTCCATCTCACTACAGTAAAGAACTATTTTCAACAATAATTATTCCATGTTTCAGTTAGAGAACAAGAGAGTTACCCATGTAGACATGCTGAAGCAGCCCCACAAGCACTTGACAAGCAATAGCTGCTCCCACAAAGGTCAGCTTTGTAACTGCTCACCTTCAGAAAGTGCAGGCTTGTGGTGTGCTGGGAGAGACAGGACAGGACTGTTAATTGACTGTGGCTGTGTGTACTGGACTGAAGGAGCAGGAGGAGGAGTTGTAACTTGAGGGATTGGCTCATAGCGTTTTTCACCAACAGGTCTATCCATTGATTCAGTATCAGTTGGTTTCCCCCTGTTGAAATAGAATTAAAACCCAAATATTTGACTGTTCAGTTTCCTCACAGCTCCTGCATTCACTGCTATTTTTTGTCTTCTATGATCACCTGATTTCCATCTCTTCCTATAAATATTAAAAAATTATTTTCTTGAATAGCCTGTCTCAAGTATAAAAACATTTACTGATAAGCACAAGAGATTCAGACAACATTGACCTTTAGAAGATTAGTAACACAAACCAAGGCAAACAAAAGGCAGATGACATTTCAGGTGTATTTGCATAATTGCCTACTAGATATTAATTTTTCATTTGGAGTAATTTCAATGACAGTGTTCTCTAATTTAACGGGTCTTTGAAAGAAAAATGCAGACCCACTTCTTTTTGGGGTTGTTTTTGAAAAGCATAATTAGCCAACAAGACAATGGATTTTAGTATAACTTCTTTAAATACACCTAGTATTTGAACAATGCCATCTTAATTAGAAATGTAATCAGCTTAAGCTTCACTAGCTTTATGTGCATAGTGTATGTAACTTTAAAATCTTATTTTCAAAACATTTTTCTTTTGCTCGAAGTGTTTATCCACAGGTTTACTTCAGAAAATGACTGATTTCACAAACACCTGTAATTTTGGACCACAATATATTTATTGCGCTTACTTCCAGAATTTGCGTGTTTCAAATTTTAAGTGCACATAATGCCTGTGATGAAATGTAACAGTGAGAGGACACCTGAAAACATCCTCACATCAACAACAGTCTTACCACTTGATGTTCCTTTTCAAGTAGTCATAGCTAGTGTAAGAGCCAAGAAATCTAGGTGATGGCAAAGCAAACAGCAATAGAAGAATGAAAGAAAACAGTCATTCTATCTTGAGCATATTATTTCTTCACACTTTTTATGTTAGTCCTAGCAGCTGTCATATGACAAAGTTGTTGAAACAGAGACACTATCACAGATGTTTCTGACAAGGCCTTTACCATATGCAGGTGTACAATGATCACACACTATACTCAATATGACATCTGGTCAGTGAATTAGGAGGTAGTCAGGATCTCATATCGGCAGATATTAAAAGTAAGACTGAGATTACACTAAGCCATTTGTTACAATCTGTATAAACAAAGTTATTCAACACACTGAAAGAAATTAACAACCTCTCACATGGTCCAATTTGAAACAACTTCTTCAGCCGTAACATTCACAGAATGACAGTTTTGTACAGTACTGCAGAACAGCTACCAAGGGCACATTCATAGCAACTGTTCCTCCAGCACTATCCGCTCATCCAATAGAGAGCCCTCACCATAAAATGCTTCTGGTTGTGTTCAACACTGTCTAAACTAGCTATGAATACTAGGTGAGACTAAACCATAAGTATACTGATGGCTTCCTTTGATTTTTAACACTTACCTTGCTTACATGTAGCAAGAAAATATATTGTACCTGAGGACAGCTTTCCCTCATCCCTTCACTTTATGCTCATAAACATTTAACAGGCAACAATTCTAGACACCAACCACCTTGGTGCTTCAGAGGAGTATGCTGTGAAACTAAGAAAAGGCTGGTAACTTTTGAAAGTCTTCATCACCACATTAATGAGAAGATCAGTGATCTAAACAGCACTTGTATGAACATATCTCTAAAACCGGAGTTGCAAAAAAGAGATTATTTTAGATCTATCTCAAAGCTTCCATTCCCACTGATTCTATCCAAAGTGACTTATGCAGCAGCCCGAGTCATTACTGTATGCTCACTCCCTATAGCCTTTATTCCAGGTGGGTAGTAGCTGCTCTCTCAGGAAAAGTGCCCACCTGAAATCACTGCTTCCCAGAGGGAGAGAGAAACCAGGGGAGGGCAGCCCTGCAAAAGCCCACAGAAAAACCCAACACACTCCACACTGATCAGAACTGCACGTCAGTGTCCTGGGGAACGAAGAAATGGGGAAGGGCAGCACCTTTTGATGAAGGGAGGAGAGCACAAAGTTGTGTTTAGTATGAAGCACATTGTGTAACAGACCCCTGACCAAGGGTCAGACACCATCCCAACCACACTGCTCAGAACCTGTGTGCAGCCAAAGTGATCCCCTACAGCTTCTAAGGGTATAAATGAAGTTCCTGTCATTATTGGTAGGCTGTTTTCTAACCTGTTTCCCACTTCATCTTCATTACAAAATCACTACTTTAATTTGAACAGAAGCAGAAATGAATCCCTAGAATGAAGCAGTGGGACCCAGGTTATAAGGCTATGGGTGCAGCAGCAGCTCTTTGCTGATGTTCCACAGACTGCAGCTAACAGACACACAGGAGTCTGAATGCTGTTCCTCACTGCCTCCTCAGCTGAAGCTGCAGCTGCTCGTGAGTACTCTAAACCTCACTCAGCAAAGAAATCTGCAGTCACCTCATTCTGCAGCATATCAAGCTAAAGCAGGTAACTACACTGAACCAAGCAACAACAAATCCACCACTCTCAGCCACAGGGATATCTGCCTCAAATTGCTTCAGCTAGATCCACTGAAACACACCCATTTACAAGCTCTACTATTTTCCCACATCAAGAGAAACTATGCCTTGTTCTACAGTTCTTGACAACTGTAACATGCAGATGTGGCATTATCCCTACAAAGCAGCTTTAGCAATGGCATAAATTTCCTAAATTATGAAAATAACCCCCCGACAAAATAAAAGAGTAAAATAATTTGTAATGAGAAAAATACGTACTGTCACCATACTTACTCAGTGGCAAAGAACTTTACATAATTTGATGTTTCACATTAATATTTAACACTAAGAAAGTTGTAGCTATTGCTCATGAATAAGTAAAATCTGTCCTCTGTGCCCAGAATACATTATAGGGATTATTCAGAAGCAAGAGATTGCATAATCAACACTTCCTGTATAATCCAAATTTAGTCCTGTTTATTTTTAGAAGAGTTTATTCACAGAATAGCAATTATCATAGAAATTCACTGGGAAAAAAGATTAATACCGAGCAAGTAACAGGAACAATGTGGAAGCTGGTGAAAGGAGAGTCCTAAACATGAATGCTTCCTCAAGACAGCAGTTGGTTTGTGTTTCCACACAAGGACACTGCAGTGTACTAGAGGCAGTACTGTCCAACTGAGCAGCACTCTTGTTTATCTCTTCCTACTTACATTAATATTTTAGTATTTGCTATTTGCACTGGACTACCCTGGGTAAATTTTCTTTCCCATGTCTGTCCCTTCCTGTTAAGGGTTACATTCTTTCACAAAGCAAAAACACAACACATGCTTGTCCCACATGATACATGAAATCGTCAGCCTTAAAACCAGCATTAACTTACTCCTCTGTGGCAGTAAGAGGTCATCTTCCCATATGTACAAGCGCTGAAGTTAGACACTAATTCATGATCAAAACACAACCACAACTGTGCAGCCAACGAATACAAGTGTCACAGCAGACAGAAGCAGCAGGTAGAAATATGGAACAACTCTCTCAACAATGAGCAGTAATGCACCAAGAATTAATAGTTGGGTCTGCCTCTCATGCTTTTCACCATGACAACACTGCAGAAAGTAATGAATGTACAATGAAAGCTTTTGACACTCTCCATCTGAAGAATTTTACAATCCTCACAATTACTCGATGAAAGCTCCCAACACTTCTCCCAAAGCATGACTTGCATTTTCAGTGGCAACACAATCCATGCCTACAGACCAAGATGGATCATCTGTGGGTAACACTGGGTTTTGTACATGAGAGGAATTTTGAGAATTAATGCTATGAGGCCAGTCAGGACAGTTTTCTTAGGTGTGTGCCCATGATGCCCAGAGAGCAGAACAGCTAAGCTCTCATCTTTCCACCAGAAGACATTGGACAAGTGAAAAGGAAGGATATGAAGCATCCTTGCCTGAGAATCAGAACTGATTTCAGATTCCCAATATAGACGTCATTAGGGGAAAAAAAGTGAAACCTTTAAAATCTATCAAGCTTTTCGGAGTATTCCAGCATTCAGGTCACAAAGACAGACAGTAGAAAATCATAGACAATGACCAAACAAATAAGAACTGGATTCCTAAGTCCCAGCTCAAATCCCTTAAGACAAGCACTGGAACATGGTGTATCAAGTACATGGAAGATCCCTTGAACATACACTCAACATTATAAAACTTCAGCTAGCTAGTTTATTATTTCATTCTAAGGATCTCATTTACATTAAGGCTGCCAGATTTTCAGCTTGACCTGAATGGTCCATGTTTCAAGCCGGAATACAACTAACACAACCAAAGCCTTCAGAAACATCCAATTTTCAGGCTGCCTGCAGTAAGCTAAGGTAGCTTTTCACAGTAACAGCGACAGAACTTGTTACAGTTTCAAAACAAATTCACAGAATCAAAACAAGTTTAGGTAACTGTGGAGAGTATTCAAAAAGTTTGTGTAAGTATCCTCCAAAATAGCCATCTCTTTACCTGAGCTAAATCTGTGTACGAGCTTTCACACAATTTCTGTATCAGAATGTTCCAAATCAAGGAAGCAAAACAATACAGGAAACAGATGTTTCCATCAACAGATTAAATTCTGGCCTCAGCAATATTCCCTAAAGGCTCAGTTTCCTAATGTCAAACATGGCTAACGTGCACAAGAACAAACGCATGCAGAACTGGAACACATGAAAACCTTTGCTTTGAAATGAGTAAGCACTACTGTATTAGACTAAGAAAATACTTTGTTACGTCCTGCTTATGAACAGAAACAGAACACAATCAACGATCTTGATGGGGGATTGAGAGCACTCCCCCAGTAAGTTCAGGGGTGACACTAGATAAGGTGGGGGTGTTGATTTGCTGGAGGGTAGGAAAGCTCTGCAGAGGGACCTGGACAGGCTGGATGAGTGGGCTGAGGCAAGCTCTGTGAGGTTCAGCAGGGCCCAGGCTGGGTCCTGCCCTTGGCTCTCACCAACCCCTGCAGTGCCACAGGCTGGGGCAGAGGGGCTGCAAGGCTGCAAAAGGCCCCAGGGGTGCTGGTCAACAGCAGCTGAACAGGAGCCAGGTGTGCCCAGGTGGCCGAGAAGGCTGATGGCACCTGGCCTGTCCCAGCCATGGTGTGTCCAACAAGACCAGGGCAGTGATCGTCCTTCAGTATTGGGCACTGCTGAGGCCACATCTCAAGTGCTGTGTCAAGTTCTGGGCCCCTCACTGCAAGAAGGACATTGAGCAGGTCCAGAAAATGGCCACAGGACCAGGGAAGCGTCTGGAGCACAAGTCTTGTGAATTGCGGCTGAGAGAGCTTGGGGGCTCAGCCTGCAGGAGGCTCAGGAGAGACATTATCAGTCTACAACTCATTAAAAGGAGATTGTAGCCAGGTAGGGTCAGTCTCCTCTCCTGGTAAGAACTGACAGGACAAGAAGAAGGGACTTCAAATTGTGCTTTAGGTTGGATATTGGGGGATATTTTTTCACTGAAAGGGTTATCAGACATTGGAACAGGCTGACCAGGGAAGTTGTGGAGTCACCATCCCTGGAGGTGAAGATGTGTAGATGTGGCCCTTAGGGATTGATTTAAGTGGTGGACTTGGCAGTGCTAGCTTATGCTTGGACTTGATCTTAGTGGTCTCATGCAACCTAAACGATTCTATGATTGTATGCTAGTAAGTAGTAAGTAAAAGTACCATGTTGAAGGCCCCAATACCTGCCAAAAATGATTAATTTACCAAAAGTTACAGAGGTACGTGTTTTTAAACTAAAGCTACACCTAAACAGAAACTTCAGACTTTATGAATACAAAATTTCATTTCAGTACCACAAGTCCATGAATTCCATTGAACACAGGCAGAATTTTTTCAGTCTTAGATGCCCCCCACCTTTTTCAAATTAAAAAAGCCAAAGAACCCAAACTTACTTAGAATAATTGCTGAAATTCAGCTGATTCTGTGAATGTATTGGTTTGGTGGGCTCAGAGTGATGGCTGGCAGGAACCTGCGCCGATGGCTTATTTTCAAAACTCCTGCGATCGAAGTAGGAGAGCTGCTTCCGGTAATACTCCTCGTCCTCCTCAGGATCATAGTGATTGGAACGCACAATATCTTCAGGAGGCTTCACTTGAGGTCTCTGTGGTTCTGGGGCCCTAACCAAGAAGAATAATATACAGTTGCCTTGCCCAGTTGAACAAGCATAGATGCCTAAATTACAATTTTATTTTATAGCCTAGCTAATAATAAAGCAATGAATGTGTAATTTTTGTAACTGCACACCTTGCCTTTTTACCTATATTGCATAGAAATTAGACAGCTGTAACACACCATCAGAAAATCCTTATTCCCCTTATACCTTACCTTTTCCCTTGCATTTTGCTTTCTAATTAGCTCAATTAAAGATAGAAAAAATTAGAACAGAGATACTTAAGTTTCTTCCTCAAAAAAGCTGAGAAATCACTGTATCCTTCCCCCATCTCCCAGCAATCACACCCATGAGAACTGACTTCCTGCCCTGCTTTACTATTGATACACAAACCCTACTGACACACTCCAACTCCTCTCTGCAGTTTCCAATTTGAAGCAGAAAGACGTGTTTCTGAATATTCTAAACTCATACTGAAAATTATATTTAATCAATTGTGCATCTACCTGTAGGTTTTCTCGTGCTCATACTGGCTTTGAGAAGTTGGTTTTGGACCACTCACACTTGTGAGTGCAGGCTTAGGTGCTAGTTCTGGAGGCTGTAAAAAAAAGCATAGCATATTCTCTTAACATTTAGAAAGATAAAGCACTTTATGATTAAAAAAACTAAGACTACTTTCCCTTCCTCCAAAAGAAAAAACAGCTACTAGCAAAGGAAGAATTAGAGGAGCTTCCAGTATAGCAAGACCCCAACAGGCATTTTCACAAGAAGTGTTTGGGTTCTGTTTTTAAAACATACCACATTTAGGTTGCTAAAAGGCAGTATTCCACAAGCAGTAAAGCTTTGTTTCTGAGACAGTATTTTACTTCTTGCAGTGCAGCGTCATTAGCAAAAAAGCACGATCTAAAAAAACTTAAATGACTTACCTTGACAGTTGATGTATCACTGGTATCCTTCATTTTTTCCAAAGATGGGGATCTTCTCCTTTCAAATATCTTAACCCTACTTCGCACAGACTGTGGTTTCATGGCTGGATCTTCTTCTTCCTCAGCTAGAGATGGTGGTGTAGGCAGTGGTTTACTGTTGGAAGGCAAAACTTCTGGTTTGGTTTGTGATGAAGGGGGAGGAGGAAGAGAAACACCTGAAGTGCTATGAGAAGGCTCATATTGTCCAGCTTTAGCATTATAAGCTTGAGGAGGACCTTGTTCATAGCCCCTTATGTGTGGATCAAAGTACTGCTTGGGTTCAGGAGACCGAGATATGGCTGACTGGTATGGCTGAGCTTCTGGTTTGTATCGGCCGTGGGTGTCGTATCCAACCGTGTGTTGATCTTCGTATCGCACTTGTGGTAAGCTGAAGTTTTTGGGTGCATGCTCATAGCGAGGTCTGCTGTCATAGCTCATTGCAGGGGGCTCCTCAAAACGAGGTTGTGCTGGGTAATAGCTGCGTTCTGTGCTCTCTTCTAGGTTTTGTCTGGAATCAAGATCCCTAGGAGGCTGGTTTTCATAAGCTGTTCTTGTTTGGTTATAGGGTTGTTTCTCCTCATAATATGTCCAGTGCTCCTCATAGGGAGGCACACGGTCATCGTAATGTAGGCGAGGGTCATAACCACGAGAAAATTGATCTACATAGTTTGTAGAGTCATACCTATATGTCGACTGTTCATAATCCCTACTCGGTTGTTTTTCTGCATATTGAGCCTGGGATTCATAGATCAGATTTGGGTCTCTTTCCTGTCTCTGTACTGGGTGATTAATTGCTGGCTGTTTTAAGACGTAGTTTTGTCTGGATGCTTCTTCATTAATGTATGGATCCTTTCGGTACACCTGTTAGAGAGAGACACTTCTCAGCTAAAATGAAGAGTAACTTCAACTGCAGGTGAAAGGCAGTATTTGAAACAAACCCAAGTTTTAAACATTGGCTTTTATTTTGTTTCAAAGCAGAATAATTTGATGCAGATGCTTGCAACCAGAGGAAGCGGAATTTGGTGATTCAAGAGATCTTTTTAGTCATATTTTTAAGAAAAAAAAGTAGATTAGAAGAGAAAGACAAAGGTAATAGCCTCATGTCTGGGGTTTGGCGTTGAGGGGTGCACAATGTGGAAAGAGTGGAAGTGAAATATATAAATACACTTAGATAATTCTAGCATTGCCGAAGAATGGACAAACTGGACAAACTGGACTCAACTTCATCATCAACGAATTGGCATGATTTAAATTTTAGGGAAATATGATTTTTCTTGAGGCCTCATTAACAGGAGAACGTTGACAAGCTAAGAAGTCACACGTAAAGTAAAATCAAAATACAGAATGCAGCCTTGTTTAAAAAGTCATGTTTTTGAGAAGTGAAAAGGATAGAGTTTGAAGCCATGCACACAAAACATTACATGATGCTTAGCAATTCAGATGGACTGTTTTTTGTAACCTCCACGATTCTCTTAGAAGAAAAAAAAAATTAGAAGGAATTCTTCAAATAAGGGCAAAACAAAGATCATGTGCTAGCTTGATGTACAGCAGGAAATCAGCACAACAACGTGGCACAGGTACCTTTGCTGGATCTATATGCGGCGATAAGGATGATGGCTCTTGGTCTCTTAGTACTACATGAGCTCCCTCAGTACTCGGTGTTCTTAAGGGGCCCGCTTGTGGTTGGTAAGAGTTGTAAGGAGCAGCAGTAGGCTCCTCCAGTCTGACATTACTTAGGTTTACATTAGCATTTACTGCAGAGGCTGATGAGGTTGCAGGGTTTGATTCAGGCGACGGGGAAAGGTAAGGGACTGCAGGTGAGGCTTCTGCTTTCTGTGAAGTGTTTAAAATATTTTAAATATACTGCTATTGAATCAATGTATGACTTTCTGATTTATATTAAAAATAATTTAAGTGACGCTCTGACCAATGCAGCTAGATGTAGAATGAAATGTACTGATAGTATCATGCACTAGCACTTCCAGAAATTCATTAGGTTGAGGATTATAAAAGCAAAACAATTAAAGTAGAATGGTACTTCAATCCCCCTCCTGTCAATGAGTCACTAAAACAGGCAGGACAAGCTGATTCTCCAATTCACTGTAATGTATTGTTGCTGATGACAGATTCTTGTATGCACACACAACACTGGTAAGCAGAATACAAGTGGACATTTCTTATTCAAGAGAACTTGTAACCTGAAGCGAGTGTATAGCAGTCAGCGTATAAAATGACTTTCTTACCGGCTGAGTAGTAGTTGTTTTAAATCCTGAAGAGTCTATTCTGAGATTTGGCTGTGGCTGAGCTTGAGATGCATAAGCAGGGTAAGTCTGAGTCTCATGATGCATTCCAGAAGAATCCTCTCGAACAGGTTCAGAGGAGCGTGTAATAGCAGATTCAGGAGGAGTCCCAACCTCGTCATTCAGAGTTTCATCCAGCTCTTGATCAGTGTAAGCACCTCCTTCTGTGTCCGTGTCCTCATAGTCAGACGTGTGTCTGCTGTCTGTGCTGTACATGGAATACTCACTGCCGGGAGCGGAGAGGTAAGAAAGGCGGTCATCGTGTAAATCAAGATCATCACTTGTAGCACCATCTGCCTGTGGCAAACAAAATCGGGGTACATGTTTATTGAAACACCTTTCAAAGAACACCCTTTCTCTTGCAATGTAGAACGTGGGAGTTTTATCAAATTCAGTATCAATATCATCACAGGGGACAACAAATCAGGTTTCCACCACTGAATATATTAAGCTTAGACCTTAAAGATTTATCTGCAGCCTAGCTATTTGAACTGTTTTACTAAGGGACCAGATGACTGGCCGTGTAAGGGAGGGGGAGGACAGTGCAGTGTCCACAGATACCGAAGTGCTTGGAAAAAGACAGAGCTACACTTTAAAGTGGTGTATGATATCAGAATCATTACTTTGCAGGTACATATAAGGAGCTAAGCTCTAATCCAGATCTCATTAAGAAACCCGTAGCAATAGCTGATTATCATTTGCTTACGTTTAGTTGGCACTTCACTTGACAATAGTTCTTCAAAAGGATGGATCTAATGTGCATAGAGTAACATGCAGCTCAAGAAGGCAAGTAGAGTTTTAGTGGGGAACATAAAATACTAACTTGTGATTTTGCATGTGTTTTCTCACAGCTGTTCTCAGAAAGGTCAGAAAGAACATGAGTATGCCACTTACTTTTATAATAATGAAAAACACATTCCATCATCAGGCAATCCCAGCCCTGGGCACCCATGCAGTGAAATTCCCAGAAGTTCTTTGATGAAAACCCATCCAATCTTCACACCAACCCACAAAATCTTCACAGCATTAATATATCCTCCAGTTAACAATGCCAGTGAGCAAATTCTCCCTTGCTACACTGCTACATGCATAAGGACAGCTCTACAGCTCTCATTAACAAAGTACTCTAATGTACTGACAAATCAGTTTTGAGCAGCTCACACAGCCAGGAGGCATTACTGCTTTAGATCTTCACAGAAAACCTCTCATGAATATTGTTTTGCCATTTCCCCCCAAACATTATTTCTTACCTTTCCTTCTGAAACCCACACTAGTTGGTTCTGTTGTTGCTGAATTGCTTCCTTAAGAGCTCCATACCATCCTTCATTCATTGAATTCAAGTTAATGGTAGCTAGAAGTACAGCAGATTAGTTTGACTTATGGTTTCTGCAGAACTACAAGAAGGATCTGTACCACGAGTAATAAAAGCAATATAAACTGGTAGGTTAAATCTATGAGATTTAAATAGTAATGTAAACATTAGTATCCAAAGCAACCTTAAGGCCTGATGTGGTTTTTGACGTTTTATCCAACAGGAAACACTGAATTAACAGTAGCTTAGAATAAAGAGAGGCTTGAGTTCAGCCACACTAAAACAATAAAGTTACATCATTTTCCTCTTTATTCTAGTTTTGATTTTGGCTGATGATCCTGCAAAGCCACAAGATCTATTAGAAATGTCATTCTGATATTTCAGATTGCTTTACATTTGTGCACTCATGTGCAAATGATGCACACACCAATTAACTACTGGTTATTGAATGGGGAAGCCTGAGCAAGTCCATCACTGCTTGTCCTGTTCCATTTGCAGAAAATTCTGGAGGTAGAAGCTTCTCATCTTGCCTCCCCTTCGCTCTCAGAAATTCTAATCCAGTCTGTCTAATTACTTACTTGTGAAGAGATGGTGATTATTTTTGCGGAGCTTGTGAGCTCTTTCATACAGCTTTCTGGCACTTTTTCGTGATTCTGGGCACAACCTCATTCTCATGGTCTTTACTCCCTGCTTAGAATCAGGATTTAGGAACACTACAATTGGATACCACTGGGCATAATTCAGACGGTCCACTGCATTGGGAGTGACATCTAATAAAGCATGTTTGTCCTGCAGTGACAAAAAGGACAAAGGCAAGAAAGTGAATCATTTATGTCCTACATGAATTTTTTTAACATACTCCACAAAATGATTCTGTATTACCTTTATAGAATTAATTGTTTCAAAGCTTTGATTTAAATCCTTCTCCTATTTGAATGAACAGAATAATAAAAACCAAACCAATTTTAATACCAGCCTAAATAGGCATATACATTTTGAACCGTAGGACCACTGTATAAGTCTAGGATTTTTACATTTAATTCTATTTTTAAAAAATCTCCTCAAAGTAAGCAGACACTGAAATAAAAATAAGCAGTTTCCTATCAGGATTCTGTAAATAGGAAAAACCCAAAAACTGAAACACAAGACATAGTCCCATTACACACTTCTTCTATCTTCCTTTTTACAAAAAAAAAGGAACGGTGCATGCAGAACTTGGCCAGCCTTCATTCAATACAATCAGGCACACAGCATGAAGCATACTGACTTTGCTGTTGTAATAGCTTTTTTTCCCATCATACTTCAGCATCTGAACACCTTCCAGTTTGTTTTTAAATAAAGAAATAAATAGGTGAGCCTCATATAATGCACTAATGGTAGAGATTTTAAGGATATTAAGGAAGGGAGATGGAAGAACCCTTGCTTTGTCCTCACACAAAAGAATTATGTCAAGTGATCAATTTGTACACCGGGGTGGGGCAAAACTAACAGCTCCAAAAATAAAGTAACCATTTCTAGCTATAATGTCACACCATGGCTTTAAATGAAAGAGGAAACAGCTTAAAAGAGCCTTAATGGAGAGAGGACAACAGCCTCTGGAACAAAGCCTAGAAGCACATCCAGGCTGCAGTCATTAATGTGGAGAAGAAGGGTAGTGCAGCTTTTCTTATTAACCAATAGAAAGATGAGAAAGTTATTTTTAAAGCAAACACAGTAACCTACCATTCTACATTTTAAAACACCCAACACTTAACTACATGTTATCAGTTTTACTTTTCTTGTGTTACAAGTCCAGTGACAATAGAAGACTTACTCTATCGATGATCTGCTTTATAGTGTGGAGACGAATAATGCCAGAACTACGTTGGTCAGAACCAGCATCTCTTGGTTCACTTTCTGATAAACAGGACACAGAAAAAATCTATTGTAAGTTTACAACATATTTATTTACAACATAATCTATTGTAAGTTTACAACATATTCATATTCTACATTCCTTTCTTAAGATAAAGCAAACCATTTCAAAGCTCAAGCTGTCAATTCAGCTTGAAGACACTTCTGATTACATATCATACATGAGAGTCTACCCATCATTATGGCCATAAAAATCACATCTTTACAAAAGCACTTAAAACCAGAATAAGGTACAGAATTAAAATGAAATTTGAGGTGGCTACAAATAGAACTAATATTTCTTCAGAGAATTATCAGCAGCAATGTAGTAGAAGAACTTAAATTTAGTCTGTTCCTTTACATTATCAATGTCTTGTTAAATATGTTAACTAAAGAAATAATGTAGAAACAATCTAGCCAAGGAAAGCTGACTATTTCCTAACTGCAGAAAAACCTGATCTCACACTTACTTGCAATTTGAAAGATATCTGGTTCTTCTCTAGCAAGTTTCTCCCGTGCAACATCAGCTATTGGACCAAAAATGGTTACAGGTCTGAGAAACCCAGCTAGAATTAAAGGAAAAAGGAAAGTCAAGATATATCAATTGCTTAAACCAAATGCAAGATACACTTAATTACACTGGCTTTTCCAAACCAAAGCACACAAACCTGCAATGTGTGATCAGAGTAAAGCCCTACCTTCCCGAAGAACAACTCTTTCATAGGCAGGAAACTTTGTCTGAACAGGTTGGGCAGAAAGATCTTCTCTGCTTTTCCGGAGGTTTCTTTTTGAGCTCCGCAAGCCTCGGAATCTCCAGAAGTCTGCTCGGTCTCCTCCTGCTGTCTTTGGAAGCGTGTACTGTACACTAGCCAGCTGCTCAGCCCTAAGGTGACAACAAATCCCAGTTACCAAGGAGTCAGCTTCCGAAGTAATGCCCAACTAGCAAGCTCGCGCTCTCAAAAAATCACTGCCACTGGCTGAATCAAGCTTTTGTTGTATTATGAGCTACAAGACAACTACTGAGCCTGGTATCACATTTCTAAAACTTATTATATCCTTGTCTCTTGTATTGAAAAGGAAGTTTATTCATGGATTGTACAAAGTCAAAAGCAAATCCACAGATATTCTACTTCATTATGTTTTACACTTTGTCACTTTTTTTAACTGAATCCATTCTATAAACTTGTGTCCTGCAAGGAAGTCCAGTCATTCATCATACAGATAGCATTTAAAATTGTGTGTTTGAATCGCCAATTTAACTATTGCAAGCCCGTACCTGTTTTTGTTAGGTATGATACCTCTTTCCACTTCCTTATGATTCTTCCCAATTCGAATGGCCAGCCATGAACCCAGTTTGCCATTGTACAGAGTGTCCACCACCCGGAAGACTTCACCTTTATTGAAACTTAGTCCATAAGGAGATTCCTTCTCATATTCAAAATGAGTTCTGATATAGAAAGAATCCCCTACATCAGACTCAACAATGCGACGATAAACTGAAAGAAGGAAAAGAAACCCCAAAATATCTAGTGTTACATAAATTCAAGTGATGTTATAATGCTCATAAGAATTACACAAAGCAATGCCTCACCTTAATTCTCCTTGTTCTAAATGTACATTACTTCAAGGAGCCTTAATGTCTCAGAGCTGCTCTATTTTAAGCAGCATAGCTATTTATAGTAAACTCTCCTAACATAAATTCAACTTTTATAGTCAAAAATGTGATCCAAGTGCAAGCTTACTTCATTCACCCTGGAAGGAATTAATCTTGAGAAAAGAAGTTTGCATGTACAAACACATCAGCATAATCACTCACTTTCTATGGCATAACTACAACTGACTCTTCTACTTCCTCCAAGGATAATGCCAACACGTTACTTAGGTGGTAAGGGTTATTTCTGAAGAGGCATTTTTTGTTTGGGAATTTGTTTGTTTGTTTAGGAGTGTGTGGGGTGTGTATACTGGCACCCTATCACTCTCTACTCCATTTGTAGTGGCCACCTATCCCAAAGCCAAAAGGACTTAACAGTCTAAGGTGCCAATTTCCTGCCAGCCAGCAGTTAGTTATTGTTCACTAGACTTTTCAATGCTGTTCTAGGCAGTCTACCACATCACTTCTAATACACAAATATTTACCATCTTTTTTCTTCTGTGCCAAAATGGTTACTTCTTCGCCTTTAGGAAGATCAAGCAAAAAAAGGACAGCTTCTTCTCTGATGATATTTGTGAAATCTACATTATTTACCTGGTATCAATGAAGCAATCAGTTTGATTTAGCATATGACATTATTACAGAGATTTAATAATACAATAGGAAAACAATCTATTGCTATGATTTTTTTCTTATTCAATTTCACACATACCAAATGCATGTATTTCAAGATGCCTCTTTTACCTCTAAAGAGCCCCACTTTATTTCTCAATAAAAGCACAGCTTCCAGAATAATAGGTAGCTGTTCATTTTACACTCATTATGGAGCACCTATATGCATCAGTAGCCCAGAGAGCATTCTGACAACTTAGTCACACAGCATGAAATCAAACTTTATCAACTGAATTAGTCTACAAAATTTAATGTAAAAAGCTTACTAACCTTCCTAGCAACAGTACAGTAAAAAGAGATTTTGCTCCTAGTAAGTCATCTAATAAATACATACAGAAAAAAAACGTGCATGCACTACAAAGGCAAAATACTCAATCCTACAGAAAGAAAACATTCTTTGGTACAACAAAACATTTGTATTGTTAACAGTTTTGACATACCCTGAGAATCTGGTCCCCTTCCTCTAATCCTTCTTTTGCTGCAGGGCTGTCTTCCAGAACACCAGCTACAAATATGCCAACATCATTGCCACCTGCTAGTCGCAAGCCCACACTATCTCCTTTTCTGAATTTTACCAGTTTCATGCTTGGCCTAGAAATTTAGAAAATAACCTACTTACTGGTGTAATAGCATAAAATATGCTGGCAAATTTGAAACATGCAAAGCAGTCATCTGCTCGTTAGTCCATTAGTGGATATTTTGCTATAACATCCCATTAACAGCTTATCAACTGCAGCATTACAACATGCTCAACAGCAGCACTCCAAAAAACCCACCTGCATGTACATGTTTAGTACAGTTTGTTTGTCTTACACTCACAGTGTTTATGTGAGACACTGACAGTCTCTTCCAAAAACATTCTTCCTTTTAAAGAGCTGTGCTGGCATACAGATCTATTTTGGCTCTGAAGAGATCAAGATGAATTTGAGGTCAAACCAAACTAGAATCTATTCTCACGTTCACTAATGTCCATAAAGGAGATCCCAGCTGAGGTAGACTTATTTCCATGCTGGGACATTGCACATTTCTGCAGTAACCTTTATTCACTGCTCTCCAATTACTAGGAAAGGTAAAGAATATACTAAAGTTGTTTTCCTCTCTTTGGAGATGAGGACAGGAACGGAGGAGTGAGAGTGCCCAGGGAGAGACAAACCCAGCAAATCCTTTTCATGTTGATTATTCTAAGGGCTAATTTCCATAGAAATGAATAGACTTTAAAAGGGCATATTACACAGTGTAAGTGCCAACGAGGCTCAGGAATAAATCTCGTGGCTTCATCCTATTATTTGTGAACAGAAGGGTCAGGACAGGATACTGGACATGATATCAGAGCACAGAGAGAGGTTATTGACCACACTGGATAAAAGTTTGGTTTGCTTAGAACCAGGCAGGTTCAAACCTCTATAGAGTTCAGAGATACATTACCGAAGCATTCCATCTTCATGGGTTGAGTTGGGTAACGGACCATCAGATGGACTGACTGGTAAATCCACATCTGGCTGACCTCCTTGTGCATACACTGGCTTTGGTTCTATTAAAATACCAAGGATTTTCAATGTCCATTTGGTCATTTAAAGATGAAAATGTCAAGTTCAACTTACTAGTGTTATGTACTGGCCTACAACTCCTCCCAACTAAACTAACTATTTCCACGTGCCTCCTCCCATTCACGCAAGAATAGAACATTTCTCCTTCCCCACCAACCAACAAAACCCCCACTCTATTTATCACTTGTTTGCTAGTGGCCCCTCAGACCAATTATCAGGACATCATTTTGGCTTAAGGGTCGCCTATCTGGCTGGTATTATGCCAATTACTAATCTTCACTATTTTACAGAAATGCAGAATTCATCTTTCTAATCTCACTACCACATCCTTTTCCATCTTGGCAAATATAAATTACTTCATTTGGCTCTCTTCATAACACTGCTGTAAAAGGTCACCTCTTACAACCATCTTTTTAAAAATGGCTGCTGTATCAGAAAAACTACTGTTCCTATTTTCAAGACCTTTCAGAGTCTATCAACATCATAACCCTTCCAGTTCTTCACTAAGCTACTGACTACTACATGCAGAAGTGTCACTGCTTATCCCTTAGGTCCTCAAATATTTTCAAGCTTGAATGTGCTTTCTCTCATTGCACCCAGCCTTTCAGTAACAGCTCCCTCTAAACCATCTGCACAGCTCCTTTCTCCACTTGTAATTTCACTGAAGTGCCTCATTCTGTAAACAAAAATCTTGTAAGTGCCAGCCTGCCCAGAACAGTGTCCTGTATCATCTTTTGTTTGTTTTGTTTTGGTTTTTTTTTTCTTTTTTTACACCATCTGGCTTTTATCTGCTGCCATTTAGCTTATCCTTTCCTTTTGGGAAAAAGGAATGAGATTTTGCTCTGGTTTGATTAGCTGTACTGCATTTGTTAACCTGCCTTCTTGGTCCATGACTGTAGTTAAGTGCTACATGAACAAAGCATTTTGGAGTGTTTTGAGTTGTATCTTGGGAACAGTAGCGCTAAACAGGCTTAACTACATCACTGTTATAAATATAATCTGCTACAGTAACCCCTACGAACACATTTACTGCTGAACACTCAGAAAAGAAATGACAGACTTCTAACTTTGCCTGAGAAATCAGTACAGAACTCTTTACAACCATCACTTATGACTACAAGCCTAAACACTGAAATCTGACCCCTATATTATAACAGACCCCATAACTTAGGTTTTCAGGACCAAAACTCTTAAGATATAAATGGGATTATGGTTAAAAAGACTGTTTGTATTCAGAAATAAAAATAACTAGCACTTGCTCTGTTTTAAGACTAGAAAGTCATTCCACAAATATGCAAGAGCATTAAGTCTTTACTGGTCATCCATTCTCAAAAATATGCATAATTAATATATTTTAATATGTTTACCTGGGAGTGGTGGAGTTTGTTTTTCAGTTCTTTCAACTGTCACCTCTTCCACAGTTTTAGAAATATCATCTGCATTCTTTAGAGGTGTAGAGACAGCTCCTGGTTTAGTTACTCTCTCATCTTCTCTGCTTCGATGACTATATTAGAGAAAAATATAGTTCTGCATACAGAACTGCTTCTATGATCTCAGTCTACTAAGACTAAAGAATAAATACTTTCATCCATCAAGTTGAGGATAAGGTATCACTATTACTATTCAGGAAGGTTTTGTTCTTAGACTATCACCTTATTAATAGTTTTTACCATTTCTAAATCCTACTTTTTTGCCCCCCATAGCACATTAACAAAGGACTTCCCTAGACATGGCAGTTAAGAGAGCAGCAGCACAAGGTGACAGACGGCTCCCTGCTTCAAGCACACAACTCACACACACGTGCTGTATATTCACAGATATATAAGGAATTGAGAAGCAAAGGGAAGAAAGGCAGAAAATCCACTACAACGGTCTCTTCCTCACCCCTTCCTACAGAAATCATGGATTTTTAGACTTTATTCTTAGGCTTTGCTGTGACCAAGCTAATTCATCTGCTTGTGTGTGTGTCAGCTGCCCTGAAACACAAGTGCTGCTGGTGTGGCACCTTTTATCTTTGCAAAGCCCTGCCAAAGCCCCATAAATATGTTCCTTATTTCTCATCTCCTCAGAGAGGATAAGGCCCTCGATCCACAGCTACGACAAGAGGGGAGTGCTTCCCATCCACACATTTTACTCAAAGACAATTTGTTGCTCCTTACACATTTCTTACGCACAGGAGTGCAAATTGAAGTAATTTAGGACAAGTTAAAGTAAGTTCTTGTTTTTAAATGATGCAAGGAAGGAAAATTCTAGAGAATGCAATTTCTATTCCTCGAGTTCCAAAGATCAGGTATTCTTATACTGTTGTACTGAGCTACAGCTACCAGCTGTACCACAACAGAACTGAACATGTGCTGCATGTTGAAATGTTAACCACTACACTGCTATCTGATGAACACTAAATAATTTAATAGGGTTGGAACAGATGAATATTAAGAATGAGCTGGAAAAATACAGTTTTCTTCCTGAGAGTTGACAAATAAGCAAGGATTTAAAGAATATTTGAAATAAAACACACACAAATCGCAGCCTTTCATGTAATATCAGACTGACTTGCCAAGAAGGGGAGGAAAAAGGTTGTTTCTCGAGGATAATGATGTGTTAGTCAGTAAGTACAAACCCATGTGCTCTCATAAAGGAGAGGTCTGTACTGGAAGAAAAAAAGAGAGAAGTTCTGCACATCTACCAACAGCTAGATGGTGCTACTGGGCAATAATGAGCATCACTGCCCATAAAAATGGATCAAATCCCCATCATCCAGAATTAACACTGTTAAGATCCTAATCAGAAATAATGCTTCCAGAGTTGGAAATATGACTTCAGTAAACAGATTCCAGCCAGTCTTCTTGTCCAAGACATGCAGTAAAGAATAAAAGAAATTACAAAAATGGAAACACAAGTAGAATGTGCTTTCCTGAAGCAAAATGAAGTTTAAAATACAAGAAACAAAGCTTAGCTATTCAGCCAAGACATACTACAACTTCTCAGTGCATTCTTCTGCCAGTTTTAAACCCGTGTGCCCGAAGGCAGCCAAACAGTATACAGAGAAGTACTCCAACCACCACAACAAACTGTGAAGAGAAGCACTCTTGAATGACTTACATCTTGTTGTAAGTCATTGATAAAAACAAGCAGAGTAGTTTATCTTTTAAAATCGCTATTTATGCCTCTTTTTATCCAGACAAATTCCCTTTTGGAGGCTCCCTCAGTTGATGAAAAGGATGCTAAAACCACTATGTGTAATGAAGGTAAGCATTTATCCTTCTACTTCATTCCCAAACATCACTGATAGATGTTTTCATATTCCTCTTTTGGATTTCCAGTTTAGGTGCATAAGCTAGACAGTACCAGACTAAAACATGACTGGACTGGTCATTTCCTTGAAAATAGTTCCTGGCTTGTTAAAACAGATACATATATTTAGCTATTTAAATGCATGTTAAGTGTCCTAGAAACAAAAAAAATTTCTGTAGTGTTATAAGCTGCAACTAATTCTACTCCCCAGTGATTTCTGGATAACGAGCGCTAGTTAATAAGATACTACAGTAAATTACCCCATGAGCCCTCTCTACCTGTTTCCAAGCATCTCCTAACATTTGAAAGGAGCATTATTCCAAAGTAAGGGTATCTCTTTTGCTTTAAAAATAAGGCAAAAAAATATTATAGTTACTACACAAAAACAAAATTCGTTCTACATTTCCTCTACACAGTCCAAACCCAGTGTAATTTTATGCTGCTTTGATTCCTGCACACATCAAGAGAATGCAAATGTGGAAGCTCTCAAGAACAGTAACTAAAATACAGACACTGAAGGCACAGCACAGAGTAAGTCAGGCGAGTATCTGAAGGAACAGGCTCCTGGCTGCTGCTCTGTGTGCAGGCAAATACACCCTCCCCATCCCAAAAGCCTGCAAAAGGCCAGGTCTACGCTACCTAAGAAATGAAAGTTCACATGGGAAAAAGCTGATAGAACAAAAATGAAATATCAGAAAAGCAGGGGAGTAGATTTTTACCTTGACTTTGCTTTAAACTGTCCAATGAGCTGTGAATGTTTCACATCACAAGATGATACAGGAAACAACTTGATGCACCACTGGTTCCAGGTGAGGGAAACTTATTAAAAACTGACAGCTGCACTTCCCAAGAGACAAGAGTGTTGTTCCCTTTGTGCACTGTGACACTATTGTTTAACATCTGTGCTGTGTCAGGGCCCCCTTTACCTCACTTCCTCTCCCTGACATTTTTTCAAAGTGTGCTTAACAGAAATATTTTTAAATTACAAAATACAATCAGCTACATGTTAGTGCTATTACTGCAGAATAAAGAGATGACCTGAAACACACGTTTGTCTCCACAGAAAATTATGGAAAATATGAACTTGCAGGGTCTTCCCTAAAGTGTTTTTAGCACATCTCAAACCCTTTAGCATACAAAGAATAAGAGCAAAGTAGCATCTTCCTAAAGATATTCAAAATAGGGCTAATTTTTACCTTCTAGTTTTTCAGCTTGTTTTGAAAATGGACAGAACAACCAATCTCTCGTGCTACATACAAATTGACAATGGTATTACAGAAGTCACCCTCGTCCTTCCACAAATATAATTATGATCTCTACAGTGATTTCTTCAAGCTACCACATCTTTCTTGCTGAGACTGAAGTGTGAAACATATCAGAGGATGTTTTTGATATTCCAATAGCTAGGTGAGGAAGTCAGGATAGGAGACAGAGTTCCCAAGCAGGAGTTCTTTCAATTAGTGAAGGGCCATCCAGTGATATCATCTGGCAGGTTTGGCAGCACCTGGCTTTAAATGCCAGTCTTTAGGATGGGTCACATCAAAAGTTCATCCAGCTCAACAGCTTCTTAGTGCCAGCAGTAAGACCAGATAGCTAAGAAAGGATATGTGATACTTGTCCTGAGGTACTCTCCAGCTTAAGCGCAGAGACCTCTTTTTGCCCATTATAACTTTTTAAGTACAACTCTTCATAGGTTATACAAAGCACAATTAGCCCTATTAGTAGGTTAAGAAAAATGTTTAAGAATTTGAGTTTTTTAAAGACTGTTCGAGAGACATCTGTGAACTTTCTTTATACTAGAAGAAAACTAAAATGCTTTGACAGAATGATCCAACAGCAATTGTTACGGAAACCCTATATCCAGGAACACTGCAAGCAGCCTGATGTACATACCAATGAGGAACACTGAAAGGTGGACAACACTGAAGATCCTGCCAGACCCCAAAGTAATGCTGTGGCAGACCTGTTAGCAGATTTCTGTACTCTGGTGCACACAGAGAAATGTCAGTCTGTACTTAAGCTCATACAAAAGGACTAAGAGGATTCCCCTGGAATTTCCCTTCTCATTAACATACAAACACTTGGCAGAACAGTGTCTAAATAAAGACTCATTATCTTCAATACGTTTCTAATATCCTCCTCAAGCTTAGTGAGAAGACTTTTTGCAGATTTCTTCCTCAGCTCTTTCTCGAGCCTTTTTCTTCCTCCAGATTTTCCACCAAATTCCAAAAAGAGTAAGTAGTTAACAACTGATTTGATCTTACAGTAGATTTAAACGTGCATAAACAACCATTACAAAGAGAAGTTGCTCTCAGCATGTTTTTCTTTACATGGCTCAGGGCCCAGATTTTCTGATCTTGAAAGGGACATGTCGCACAGGAAGTCAAGCCATGCCAAAGTAGCTCTTGCTCATAAAGAAGATAGAACGGATGCATTCAGAGCTGAGATAACTTCAAAGTTCCCTCTCAGGGAGGATTTGATTCTTCCAACAGTTTGGTCTACAGGGAGGAAGTGACCACGTACCTAAACCACTGCAGTAGGACAGGAAAGCACTAACACCAGGCTAAGTCAGTCATAGTTCCAGTTCTGATAGATTTTTTTTTTTTTGTTCCTCCTTCCACAAGCCCTATCAGACTGCACTAAGAAATGCATGTCAAGAGATACAGTTTTGAAATATGACAGAGGTCTCACAACCTTCACAATCAAAGCCCTGTCTCTGGGACCCTTCTTTTAAGATTGTTCCATTATTGTGGTTCCTGCTTGAAAACAAGCTTTCATGCCTTGTGGTCCCTCTGAACAATGTACACGAAAGAAGCAAAAATGTCTGCAACCCATAACCCCAAGCAGGTGTACATGCAGGTACAACCTCTCTTGCAGCTGTATTGATCTTTAAAAGACTCTAAAAGCCTTGATGGTGTTATTTTCCCCTCGGGCAAACCAATTTTATTAGTAAGCAATCAGGCATATTTTTAATGAAACAGCCAGCTGCAATTTTTCAGAGTTTTTGAACAGCACCTAAAAATCTTTAGATAGAGGCTCTGAATTTGGAATTTGCACACATCAACTCTAATTTCTGCTCTAGCATATTATGAGCAGTCAGAAGAGAAACTTATCTCTTTCAAATATTGAGTAGAATTTGAAATCCTAAACTGGAATGCTATTTCAATAAATTAGAATGTCTATTTCCAAACTGTGGAAATGCAAAACTGGGCAGATTTGTGATTCAGGACTAAAGTTTCATATGGCAGGAGAAAAAATTCCAAACCATACAGTACATTACTTGTCTCTGAATACATCTAAGATTAGACTTGTGTACTGAAGAATTATAATCAATGTTCCATTACCAAGTTCAAACATTAAAAAGTAGAAGGCAAAATCTAAACCTGCTGTGTAATGCACCTTGTTCTGTGCTACTAAATGTATCCAGAAACATATCATATGATTATGTATCATAAGATAATCCCTATGCCTAAACAAAGCAAGAGTTCAACAAGTTTATCCAGGCTGGACATGCAACAGGAACCATGCTACAGGTCATCTCAAATCTCCTTGCAGCTAACTGCTTTCTAAAACCAAAATACAACTAACACAATATTCAGTAACATACATTGCTATCAAACTTGCATCGTCATTCACACAACCATGCTCTACGATCATGTTTAAAAAAGAAGTAACACTAAAGAAAGGTTCAGCTTCTCCTCAAGTCTAAAATATTTGGATCATTATTATCTACAATCTCTTGAGACAAACAGTGCCATATTGCTGCTTCCATAGTTTTGCTTCACATTTGTTACACCATATAATCCAAGCACCCCTACAACTTATATGTTACATTAAAAAGTTGATTTAAAAATAATGCTGCCATCACCTGCCGTTGCTGGGCTGCTGTGGAGAATGTCTGGAATGGTCTGAAGGCTCTGACCTCTGGTCAGGAGATCGTGAACGACTGCGGCGGGGCCTGTCATGTGATCGGTTGGAATGATCTGATGCCAGCGACTGAATTTCTGAAATGTCTGTTAAATAAAAGTTGTTTTTTCATGAAATGATTGTAATTTAAATGGTGGCGTGACCTGCTTAAATGGGAATAAGCTTTTGCAGAGAATTTTTATGAAGATGTTAAATCTATGCTTATTATTACATAAAAAACAATATTCCTGAAAGAAGCCACAAGAATAGGGACTGTATCTTTTTCTCCACTTTTCTCAAGTGTGGTTTTTGAAGGTATGGATTTCAATCACATTCAAACAAAAATTTACCCATATTACAATCCTACTCCTAACTCTTCTCCTCCCCACCCTCTCATCCCACTTAGGTATTTCTCATCTTGACAATACAACAAGTTGTTTCCTCTTTAGAAATCAAGTTTTTATACTCACCATCTCTTTCTGAAGCATTAGCAGAATGAATACTGTCAGAAAGATCAGGGACATTCAACAGTGTGGCTCGTTCATCTCGCTGAACAACCATCTTCAATTTGCCTTTTGACCTTTCTATTAATGTTTTGGCGTCTGCTAAGGACATATTTTCCGTCACTGTGCCATTTATCTGGAATAGAGCAGGAAAAAAGAACAGATATAAACTTACTATAAAAACTCCAGTGAACCTCCAGCAAAAAGAGTGGTGTTCTGCCTGATGATAATTAGAAATCCATAATACAATGGAAGACCATTGGGCTCATCCAAAATATTGCATAATATAGAAAATTATTTTCAACTTTTAAATTCAAACCTCCAGCACTAATACAAATTATGTAAAACATAAGCTATGTTTTTTGAACCAGCACTGCTATACTTAACAGAGCAAAGAATGGTCCATTTTTCTGCACCAACATATCCACAGCACTATGTTGAATAAAAATTGATAGTATGAATTAAAAATCATGGAATGGCCTCAGCTGGAAGGGACCTCAAAAACCACCCAGTTCCAACTACTGTGCCATGGCCACGGACACCTCCCACTATATCAGGATGCTTAAAGGCCCATGCACTTGCCTTGGACACTGCCAGGGATGGGGCAAAATATTAACCCCTGAGTATATTTAGTTCTAAAAAAACCCAACCAGACAAAAAGATTTACCTGAAAGCAAGTTTTAGTGTTGCACAATAGTTCCACAATATTTTACTTACAACTAAGCAAAGCTTCATAGTTTTTCAAACAGTCTTTATTATGTATTTACAGTGGGCATTATTTGTCTGAATAACACTTAGAGAATAATACCAAAAAGGCTTAGTAATTTTCCTTTCTTTAGAGAAGTTGATTCATATTAAATTTCATCTTTGAAATAATTTAATGGAAAGTGACACACCTTGTATTAACTATAATCATGTTACTGACATGGCCAATTCCAGGCTGACTTGTATCAACGATTTTTGCCTTTAAACAACCACCACCACATACTGTACCTTCAGTACAACATCTCCTTCCTGGATATTGCCATCTCTTGCTGCCAGGCTATCCTGTGATATTTCTTTCACAAATATGTGACTTGCCAACCGCAGACCATATTCTTTATAATAAAAGACAAAAGAAAACTGATGAAGTTACAGTAGAAAAGACAAAAGAGGGGGGTGTCTGGAGATTTACAACAATGCTTTTTACAGCACTTACACGGCAACATGAAGAGGAGAGTGAATAATGGGTTGTAGCAGAATATGATATAGCTTTACCATTTTATCACTATTTTTCCAACACTGCCTATAATCAGAGCTGTTGTTCAATAACTTAATTTAGATGCTACTTACAATTTTTCCTCTTCCAAACAAGACACCCACTAAAGACTCAGCTAAAGTGTAGGTATGTAGCTGCTGACTACCAGATGTTGGCTGCAGTTGGGATTTGTTTACACTATATAATACTTTACCCTTAACTAAGCACACAGATTTTGTAACATGAAAAATAGCACCAGAAATACAACAGCACTTTTTAAGTTTTGAGCCAGCTACTGGTAAAATGGGCAAACTGGCAACAGCACTGTTCAATCAGCCCATACAGCCTTTAACATAACACTGAGTGAAGCAGTTGGCCTTTAAAAACCAGCAGAAGTTTTAGTAAGAGATGTCCCCACAAGTTACCTTCGTTTTTCCTGGATTTCACCAGTGTGACTTTGGTGGGTTTTGCAGGCTGGCTGGAGGTGACAGACCTCCTGTCTGACCTGGGAGACAAGCTCCTCTCCCTGCTGGCGCTGCGATCCCTGACCCAGCTCTTCTCATGCCTCCTGCTGGCACTGGGCCCACCACGGCTGCTCCTCGGGTCCCGGATTTCCTCATCATAGCTGTCATCCTCATTTTCAGACACCGGTTCAGGGTCTGGGCGAGTCACTGGAATCTGAATTTTCTTCATCCTCCGGATGGTCTACAACCCAACAGCAGACATCAGCCTCTGGCTGTGGAATGCTAATGGTGTCACTAAATATCAGAAGCCAAGCTGACCCCAGCATTCAAAACATGCAGATGTATTTGTGAATGCTCTGAAGTGTTGCATCCTCGTTATAAAATCATATCCAATTAATAAAGGAGAGTTATCAATGCAGACTACTAGAAACCTGTTTTTACAGTTCTTTTAGTCCTTTTTGATGTTTTTGCACAAGTGGCAAAAGGGTAACAACAGCCTTTGTAGCACAACACAGTATTCTGTCTTCAGAGCTGCACATTCGAATGCCCTTCGCTTAAAATCACAAAATCAGTTACTGGCACTGCTAAAACCCCTTTTTGCTAACATGTAATCTAGTGTATACTCAGTATGCTATTGACAGTTATTCTCCTCAACTTTGAAGTCTCCCAGTGTTCCAAAGAAACGTTTATGCAAGACATGGAGGAAGGGAAGCAGTCGCTCTGGAAGTTCAAAGTTGGTTAATACAACTTAGAGGTTCCAGAATATGAGCCAGGCCTTGTTCAGAGATTTGTTTGCTATGTAGTACAGAATCAAACCAAGTTCTACCACAAAGTTTTCATTGCTTACTTTTTTTTTTACATATATCTACACACCAAATGTTTAAGATACTGAAAGCCCTGCACAGCTTGCCACACATTGCTTTCTGTAAGCTTTAAAGAACTGCTGCCAAATCTACAAATGCAGAACATTACACTTTCTGTGCAACTGCATTAAAGCACAAAAATGCACTAAAAATCTGTCAGCAGAAAAGCTTTTCTCCAAGCCCTAGAAGTCTGTTTTCATTAATTAAGAAACACTGTTCATTTTTTTTCTATTTTTTTTTGTAACATAACCCCCCCAAACTTCTACAGAAATCTGGATTACTACCATTTGGTGATGACCCGTTCTGTTTTGCAAAAGTTCAAAAACCAACCACTTAGAATAAGCCTACAAAATTATAGGAATTAAGGTAATTATACTTCATTTTGGCAAACTGTTTACTGAGCACAAAAAGAACTGTGTTAGTGCCCGAACAACTTGTCCTTTAGCATACACCACCCTTTAAAAAAACTGAGTAAAAGTGCATCCAACAGAGTGAACAGATATTAAACAAAGCTGACTTGCCACCATTTGGCAGTCTGATAAGAACTTTACCATAAAGAAAAGGAGTCTGAATTATCCCATGCCACACCATGCAATCATCATTGACATTTCAAAAACATTTTGAGTAACCCACTTGATAAACATGTCAGGATTATCACTTAAACCTGAAACATCATACAGGTGTTACTCAAGTACCTTGCATCATGCCTGTATTTTACAGCAGACATCAGACTATTTCACCTTTGCTCTATAACTATGGAATTTTAAATCTTCAAGACATTTACTTACAATTTTGGCATTCTTCCCACTTTTCCTCAGCTGCTGAACAGCAAACGCATGCTCGACATTATCCATTGAAACTCCATTAACCATTGCAACACGGTCATTTTCTCTACGTGAAAAACATCACAAGGTACACCATAAATGCTTTGTGCCAGGAATATTGGTGAAGAGGTGTCCCTGAGCAAACTGCCTGTATTACAAACCTACTGCACCAACAGTTACAGACAACTTGAGACTGAAACAATGAGGAGGTTAAGCTACTGCTGACAAAGATGAATCAGAACCCAGGTATAGATTGGCACTTACTGTAGCAGTCCTTCTGCTGGGCCTCCTTTCAGCACATCAGAAATAACTATTGAGGTCTCACCACTTTGAAAGTGAGGATTATCTCTTCCTCCAGATATTGCAATACCAAATCCAAATCCAGGGGCCTATAATGTAACGAGAAATATTTTTACTTTCTAATATCTAATGGTCACAATTTGCATTTCCATGCCAAACACAAAAAGGTCCCGTGAGATGAATACGAGTTTCTGAAAGAAAGCAGGATCAATGAACCAATCAATGCTATGCAATCCAGTACTAGGAGATAGATGAAAAATAAACACTTCTAGAAGGCAGAGAGTTTTGGAGTAACTACCCAGTCTCTTCCAAGAGATTAGAGTTCTCATTTGCATTTTTATGGCCTAGACCTCAGGTGGTCATCAGCAAGACCTCAATCTTCAGTAAGCACTGAGCTGCAACTCTGACTCAAACCCCTATATCATTTCCTGCAACACTTTCTTTGAGTTTTCCCATGATGGTATTTACCCAGCTCGACCTCACTTAGCTCAGGAACTGACAGGATTGCTGCACACAGTAGTATGACTGCAGGCTCAGTTCTTACGAATAATACCAAGATCACTTGTACCATTAAATACATCAAAACCTTGTCAGCACTTGCAAATCATCTGCATCTTAACAAAAGTAATTTGCTTCAATCTTTTCCCTCTAGGGTGACCTGCCACTACAGCAAGGTCAATGCCTCTGAAAAGTTATTCCTGTTAGATATTTCAAGATACAACAATGATGCTTACATTTCTGCCTGGAAGCAGCAAGGGTGGGAAATAAGCTTTCTAAATATAACTGATCTGCAAACCAGAAAGCTCTTTCATCATTGCCCAGAAAATATTTTGAGGATATTACCATTTAAATGCTGTATTTTACTCAAGAATTTATTCCGCAATTTTCAACTATGCAAAATGCAGTCACTGGATGGGAAAGATGAGGTTTGGGCCAATCTCACCCCTCTACTCCACAGAGCACACACTTCATGCTGGCAGACTTTACCTCCTGTTTTTCAGACTTTTTAACAAACACGACCCAGCTTTAGCAAGGAGTTTCATAACCTTACAGTGACAGCAGAGGCAACATGGCAGTCTGCATGTGGCTGCAAGATACATGACATTCAGTTTTTTGGACATTAATTACTGCCCAAAACCAACCTGTTTCCTATTTCCTCCCAAAACAGAGGTCATAAAAAGATGCTTCAGATTTGCCTGTAAGCAGTGAATAGGAACAGTATTAAAATAGAGCTTTGGAGATTCACTGTTCAGAAATGGAGTTGAGCAGTTAGTCCATACTGTTGCCAAGAAGGAAGTTGGTCTAAGTGTGGGGCACTGGGGAAGGGCACACCTTACTGCTTCTTTTACATCTATTTTAATTAATCAGATGAATGGACTTCTTTCAAAATACATCTCAGAAAGATCCAACTACCAATCATGGCTGGGATGCAAGAATTAAGTGAAACTTGGTGCCATGAAGGAGGATCTTAAATGTCCACTCATGACCAGAGCTGAGGGGTTTTTCAGTTTTATTTTTTAAAGTCAAAGAGAATATACAATAGCCTACCCAAATATGCTACTGAAAACCCTTTCAAATCAGTAACATTTCCCCTCTCATGACACTCCTGTTCTTAATTTTCCATTATTTTAACAACCAGAACTTAGTTTGCACTGTGTTTGGGTGGGGAAGGAAAGGGAGAAAAGAGATAATAACAAAGACATTTATGTCAATCGTCATTTAAATATTCTCTATCTTTCCTTCACCATAAACAAAAATATTTTTAAAATTCTCCACCCATGGTAAGAAATACAAACATCAAGCTAAGGGCAGCAGAAACTCACTGTAAACCTTATCTTTCTGCTTGTCATACTACTTCTTAAAAGTAGATTTGCAAATCAAATCACCAGTATGGAGATAACTACATTTCAGACTTTGATGTTCTCTTTCAGAAGCCTTGAAACCATGCAGTCTCATATACAGACAGCAGTTAAAAGGGACAACAAGTCAGACAGAGTTTTTAATAAGATAAATCAAGTTTTCAGAAACACTACCAATTCAAAAATCAAATTCTAAATCCTTCTGAAAATTTAAGAGGTCACATAAGAAACCTTCCAGTAAAAATCAGTCTACCCACTTTCCATTTTATCCTGCTGCCTACCATCATCTTGAGAGACAACTGACTATCAGAACTGCTGAGAACTCTCTGAAAACTGAGCCCAGCTCCTAGACGTGTCTGGAAATAGCAAGATGTTGATCACTACAGATTATACAAGATATTAACAATGTACCTTATGTAAAACTGCATTTAAAAAAAATTCACTGTATCAGAACTTCACCTGTCAGATGTTGTAGAAAAAACACACCAAAAAAAGAGCTGTACAATTCTCCTTTCCCACAGTAATGCAGTGTGGGACAGGCAAAGAGGTGGGTACACACCTGGTTTCTGTGCTTTGGGGGAAGGACACATATCTATCACAGACACAGAACTTAGCTCCAAGTAGGAAAAAACCCCAAGTGACATACAAAGTGCATGGTTCCTCCTTCAAGTACTTTGCAATTAAATATATAAACCCAGAAGATCTCTCAATAAAAGATAAACTGTAGCTACCTGGTAAGCTTTAACTGAATTTGAGACTGTTAAGTCTCAAGTAAGAGTTAAGTAGCAGTCTCTTAAGAGTTAAGTAGCAGTCCAGTCCAGGAAGCTGGAAGGGTGGTAAAGAAAGGGAACAAAAACTCTTGGTGAGAAATTCCAGGTTCTACTTCTCAAAAACCATTCTAATGAGTCCTTTGACAGTAGTGCTAGAATTCACCAGTAAACCCTCTTCCCAGTGTTCAGGATAATTCTAAGCATGTATTTGTTTCATATTAGCATAAGGGGTTTGGTTTTGTTATCTGGCAGATGGAAATCACTGTTTATTTTTAACTGACTAAATTAATGCTATTGAAGTTATTAACAGTACATATCATCAGCTTTTAACACCTAAGAGCTACTTAATCAGGTAATAAAACAGTCATACCACAAGAGTTGGCAGAATTTTGGCACATAAAAGATCATAACCAAAATAATGATCAAATCATACTTTCACATCAATGCTATGAAAGAACTTCTGGCTATGCTGCAAGGGCAACCAAAGATGAGATCTCTAGTTCCTACCAGTTATTTAAGATTTTGTTCAAGGCAACATCATAATGCAGCATATCATTATTTCATTATGCACGGACTAAACGTCTCACTTCTGGTGTCACTGAAATTACTGCTCCAACTGACCAAGAAAAGGTCCCCTTCAAGAGAAAATGAGCTATCACCAAGCCTATGAGCCAACCCCGTATTACTATGGCATTTGTTGTCTGGTTTTGACTATAAAGCAGTATTATTTAATCAGTAATATGAGTAAAAAACCCTGAAGTTTACAGACATTACGGGGATGACTGGACGGCTTCAAGATAGCATAAAGAGCAATTAATTATATATAGAAATAACACCTCTTGCTTAAAAACTTGTTGACCTAAAAACTGTTGGAAGCTTAAAGAGTAGCCTAGATAAACATCACTGCGCATTTTTATTTTAACTTCTACTTTCAACACCTTAAAGGTGCAGGAAGGAAAGCTGCAGTCAGAGCTGGGATACTTTGTCAGCCTTCTGGTCAAACCGAGTGTAACTGTTCCCTTCAGCAAAGGGCACCTACCCAAACAGCTACTTTGAATGAACATTAAAGCCTTTAGAATCAACAGTTAACAGGTCTGACAGAGAATTAACATTTTATCTGACCAGATGACCTACACATAGGCATCTTTGTCCAAGGTCCATTCATCCCACCAACACTACAATTTTAACATGCCTTTATTCTATGATGAACTGAAGGCAAATGGTATAACTTGCTCCCTTGAGACATTGCCACATCTCCCTGGTTTGGGGATGAAAACAGCTCATTTGGACCATGATTCCATGGCTGTTTTAATACTAAGCTGCTGCCAGAAATGGCATCCTAGCCTGCTCTGACTTTTCCCAAGAAATTAATTCCTTACTCTCTTGTACAGCTTCATGATAGCTGTATCAGAACTCAAATTAATTCAGGAGTAACACAAACAAGAGAAGTCAGTCTAAATGCAACAGCAGTCTAGCTATTCACTGGCTCCCAGCACACATTCCTTGGTGCAGGGTGCACATTCTGACCACCCAGAACCACTACTTCCAGCCAGTGGTTTAGGAAAGTGGCAAGCAAATAAGACAGTTTTGAATACATTTATTTATAAGCAACTGCATTGTTTAATGTCCCTGCAAATAAAGTTTTAAAACTTTCAAGCACAGTTACAGGACTACCATGAACGAACACAGATTTCTACCTCCCTTCAGTTAGGTACAGATGTAACTTAAAGCTTCGTTTCTAGCATGGTTATTCATCACATGGTGCTTTTACAACACGTCTAAATTTAAACAAGGGAATATGACAGTTTCCTTTCTTTTACTTCCTGACATCTGGCTTTTTCCTATTGTTTTCAAAAACTACCAGTATCCTGCGTCAGGCACACACAGCCAATTGTATGAACTCACCCTGTGAAGAGTCACTGTGTGTTGCTCCCATATAGCAGTTTCTTCCATTGTTGTGCTCTAAGAAGAAAAAAAAAGAAACCCAAAGATTAGCCTTCACTTTCAATAGTTGTATAATACCACAAACAGAAACTTACATTCAAAAGAAGTATTAACATTCATACAGAACAGCTACAGGAGAAATTGGCCTGGCTCATTCATTACACATTTCCTGCCTTTCTATGTCACAGCTGAACTTCCTGTGCTCCTGTGGAAGGGAGCAGGGGGGAAGAACAGGCAAAACACATTACAGAGCTTGAAGTTATAAAGAAGTTTCAAGGAAGGACTACAAGCAGCATTTGAGCTATAGGCTGTCTTGGTTGCTCATTAAGACTGAAGTAGATGTAGCTAGTCCAATCAGTTGTATTTATATTCTAACACTTCTATTAACACTCTCCTTTTGCTTGTTTTAACTGCATGCAGATTACCACTAATTCATGAACACTCAGCTACAGGTTACAGTACCTACTGCTACTGTATTACGCACACAGGTCACATTTAATGGACTGCAGTTTAGTGTAGGCTAATTATTTTGGTGAACAGTAGCACTGCAGAAATTACAAGGTCCTCTCTAAGGTAACTAGATTAAACAGTAACATTGTGACAATATTGACATACCTGCATTTCTGCCTAAAAGAGCAACTACTTAGTGTGCCACGACAAGCAAACATTTGGAAAGGGGAAAATAGCATGAGGGAGCAAAACCCAGCAGAGCCCAAGGCCTGAAAACAGGCAGGAAGGCAGCAGGAAATGCATAGGAGCATCCTGCTGCTACATTTTCTACCTTTCCAGAGGGAGTGCTTTGCTCCATACCTGCCCCCCTCACAAGCATACAATTAAAAGAACAGAATCAGAGCACAAACATCTCTGCAACTTGGCTGTGCTCGTTTTTTGAAAATCTACTTTGCTCTCCACTGGTTTCAGTTACATTAACTCAGTCACTACAACAAAAAATACTCAGAACTTTTAATCGAGTCCTGTATCACAAGGAACATTAGTAAGAGTGTTTACTCTCACAAACAATACCTCTAACAACTTCATCCAATTTCAGAACATCAGAATTTGCAACTGGGTTCAAAAGGCAAGCTCTTCCCATAATACCAAAAAGCTCTGCATTTTTCCCCTCTACATTTTGTGCTTGAATTTCAAGGGTTAGGATGTGCCACATCACTGCTCATTTCTCTTTCAGGGTTCACTTCTCTTCAAAGTGCTGTTGCGACTTAATTGGGATGTATTTCATTCAAACAGCTGTAATTCTCCCCAATTCAGTACCAAACATTGCTCCTTTGCATAACAAATTGATTCGACTCTACCCCGGAATTAGACTATTTCTCTCCAGCTTTTTAAACTCAGACCAAATATATACTAAAACAGTAACAATTCACACACACAAAGCCATCTTTGAAACAAAACAGAATGTTTTACTTGCTAAACGGTCAAGGAATACTGATTTCCTTCCTTATTTCTGATGTTCTCATTCTGTCTTAGTTTTGGCAAGAGCTTCTTAGGCTAAACATCTCATCAACAAGTGAAGACTTATCTCTGCAAGTAAACTTCTAAATTAGCTCTAAGTAGCTCCTGTTCAGAAGAAGGTGCAACAGGAATCCAAAAAAGGACTGCAAAAGTTGTAATTTACGTTGTAATTGAAATAGGCTGCCTCATTTCTACCTGCAATTAGCAAGAGAAGTTAACTCTGCTCATTTACTGCACTTGTCCAGCCCTGTGTCAGCAGCCCAGTGTGAGCTCCTTGGCTGACAGTGCCTGATTTCCATGGCTGAGTCCTTGTGCCTCCCTGCCGGAGCTCAGTGCACAGGGCAAACACCACCAGTGGCTCTGGATACGGCACCAACTGATCAAACCCAGTTTAACCAGCTCAGCACTGCTCCCACTGGGAGAACTGGCAAACCCAGAGCTGGAACAGGGCAAGATAACAGCTAAGCCATGAGTAAGAAAAAAAAGGAATTCTTTATGTAACATGCTTCTGAGAACTGTGAGAGCACTTACTACTTCACAAAAAAAAAAACCCAAGCCAAGTGTAAAAAAACCCAAACCAACCTCACAAACTCACCAGCCTTTCTAAACCTGGACAGGGCACTCACTGTTCAGTCATATTGAGGCTGCCATTTTTAGAGTCTTTCTCCTTTCTGCAGAAGCTCAGTCTTTCCACTTTATTCTCCATTTTTTTGCTCACACTATTGCTATCACCTCCCCTAGATTTTACTAATACATCTACTTCAAATGCACAAGACTTGGAAACATCAAATATCCATTAGTTACACAGCAAAGCAAGTAATATGTTATTTTCATTCTTTCTGCATGCCCAAACAGTCCAATCAAGAACAGTAAAAACAGTTCAAAGGCAGTCTGAGGTGAGTGCTGGCTTTGACACAAACTCCTTACTTGAGTTAGTTTCTGATCTGTAATGAACTGCATTCACTCACAAAAGACCAAGGGAAGTTTGAAGAGAACCTGTGAAGGTACTCACCCTACTCAGCACTGACAACCGAGGCAGAATGATGAGCCTGTGCTACCATCAGCTGAGGTCCCTGTTGTGATGCTGCTCTTAGGCCGTACTCAAAGTGTTCTATTTTTCATACTATCCACCACTAATTTAAGGAAAATCAAGGTGACTCAGCAGGAACTGAGAAATATATACAGCCCAACACCCAGAAACGAGGAATACAGGAGAATACTAAGATGCCCCAGTCTAGAGTTACAGTAATTTAACAGAGACCCTTTAATACCTTTGAAATGCAAGTGGACATCACAAACTCCTACATCTGTATTGCCAATGATTTCACATCACAGAATGACACAGAACCACGTAATTTTTAAGGCTGGAAGAGACTTCTGGAGATCATCCAGGCCAACATCCCTGCCAAAGCAGGGTCATCTGGAGCAGGTAACACAGGTATGTGTCTGTGGGTTTGGAATGTCTCCAGAGAGGGAGACTCCACACCCTTCCTGGGCAGCTCTCCCAGTGCTCTGCCACCCTCCACAGAAAGTTCTTCATGCTGAGGTAAAACTTCTTGTGCTTTAGTTTATGGCCACTGCTGGGCACCACTGAGGAGTCTGGCACTGTCAACTGGCACCTGCCTGGGAGATTATTTATATGCATTAATGAGATTCCCCCCTCAGTCTTCTCTTCTCCAGACTAAACAGGGCCAGTTTTTCCCTTCATCAGCTTTGTGGCCAATGCTAGACCCTCTCCAGAAGCTCCTTGTCTTTCTTGTACTGAGTCCAGAACTGAGCACATAAATTAAGAATAAAAAGAATAGAAAGAATAATGGTATCATGACTCCAGTGATCTATTTTATGCTTTTGCTTTATTAAAGGGAAAAGTTTCCTTAAGATCATCCTAAACACCTTTTTAGAGACAATTGGTATTCCCAGCTCTGTATATGGAAATGTATATGTTTGTGGGTTGGGTGATTTATTATTATTTAAAGGATAGAGTAATACATGCAGTTCATCAATATGGAAGTTATGAAATTTATCATTTGCCTAAAATCCTGGAAACATCAAATCTTATTCAACTCTTTCATCTTTGGAATTGCCCTGAGAAATAAACATTTCAAAGTAAACATCTCTTCAGAAATCTCCCTTTGTGGGCTTATAAGGGTCCCTCAAAAAACAACAAACTTTTTTTTCTTCCCCTTCTCAACATATTTCTTTCTTTCTTCACAAGGGGAGCTTTTTGGGGGTTATTTGGGGGTTTTTTTATACCATGCCTTTTATCATCCAACTTTTACTTTCTCATACATATCTGGGTATGTGTGCATATGCACATATATGTTTTCTTTCAAGCATCCTCAAGGAAACAACCAACCTAACAAAACACTGGCTACTGAACTGAGCAATGCAGTGATGTTGCAAATAGCATTGCTCGGTTTACCTGCACTGCAGGTGAAAAAGCTGCTGCCAGCAGCAGCACTGAAACCACCCACAGGCTTAAGAAGACCATTTCAGTTCACATTTGGAAAGCTTCAAACAACTGCCACAGAAATTAGCATTCTACCTTGAAATAATGCAAGTTCCCAAGGGCAGGTTTCTTGCAGATTAACACTTTTTAGATTTCTACACCTCAGCTCAGACTAAGGCCAGAGCTCCTACATATTCTTGAAATCCAAGCCAGAATAGTTTCCCAATGTGTCTTTCCAAGTCTAGGGGGACTTACTGAGGAATTATTGTTCCCTTTTTAACTCAACTGCTTTTCATAGGAAGTGAATTGTGTTCTAAATGACAAGACAGATTTTTAAGGAATTGTTTTCTCAATTATGATCAAATTTTGACACATGAAGTCAAATGAGCTTTTAACCACATTATTTCTTAGTAAAATTTAACACTAATTTTTGATCAATAAATATAAGTGCTAAATATCGACAGCTGCCATCCATTTCCATCCATTCCTCATTAAGATCAGGGAGTTTATTACATTTCCAGAGAAAATAATATCTAGCTATCTACCTAAAACAGATTTTCCTCCAGACTACACAAGAGGAAGCTCCTGTGGGAAGCACTAAGTTGCATTTAGCATCTCCACCAGCCTGGCTTTGCAGATCAGCATTGACAGCTGTCCTATAGACAATAAAATGAAGCAACTGCTTCTGCTACCTCAGGGGGCATATTGCTCCTATTCTCCACAGAACACAGTGGGGAGAGGAAAGGTGTCTGACAGCTGGGAGCTCTTTCAACCACAGCAAGCAAACCACAGGAAGGGAATGGCCAGATCACAAACTCAACCATGTAAAGAACACCAGCTTTGCTTCAAGCTTGCAGCCTCATGTTGTGTACACCATACTTACAATAAAATGCTCATGTCAAAAAACATTCCTATGTATCCTGAAAAAAACATAGCAACTGTGACAGTGTTTTTACTCAAGACACAGAAAATGAGAAGGACGAACTAGTATTGGGCTGTGTCAAAAAAGGAAAAAACACTATATTTACTCTCTATATACTATAGAGTACTGTATTACATATACAGCATAATCTGTAATATTATATTTAGAGTGAGAGGTCCTCTTCAGAATGACACGCCAGACATACATACCCCTCACCCATCTTGCTGCATTTCTATTTGGCTTCTAAAATTAATTTTCCATTATTCTTGGGGAAGTCCAGTTCAGCAGTAGGATGTTATTGAATCTCCAAGTTCTAAAGGTTAAATGCAGAATCAATATATTTTGATTGCACTTGTGGGAACAAGAATTAAAAGTGCTTATCAGAATTTGAAGCTCTTATAAGAATTTCTGCAGTTTGTTGTGTATCTAGGAGGTGGTATTTATCATTCACTTAAAAAAATCAACATAATCAAAGTCAATATCCAAAACACACAGCTTCCTGAGGAAGTATAAGAAAAGAAAACAGAATCTTCCTCAGCCAGCCCAGAACAAGGAATGAAGAGGTCATTTCCCTACACACAGCATCTTTCAGCACTCAGCTGCAGCACAGTGATCTTTCCAACACTGACTGACCAGGATGGCTTCCTACAGATACTCACCTTTGTCCTTGCCTAGTTAAACTACAGCCACCTTAAATTCCAACAGATTCCCTCCAATTGTCTTATCATAAAAGCCTTCAGCTGACTGGGGGCAGGGGATTCATTTTTTAACAGTTGTTCCCCAGCAATTAGTGCAATGAGGTCAGAATCCCATTATCTGACTGATTTTATCAACTGAAAGGAGAGCTTTGTCTTCCATAGCCTAACACATACACAATGCACCACAGCCTCTCTACAGGGAGCCTAAGAGTTACTTGAGGTATTTCAAATACCGGCAGCCAACTCCTGGAGCAAGTGCAGGCAGTCAGGAGGAGGAGAGCACTGAGGCAGGGTCACCACAGCAAACTGCACATTGCTACAGCTACATCCCCACCCACAGCCCTGCTCTGGCTGTCCTACACTCTGCAAACAGCCTGTATCTTCAGTTTTTCACTTGATCATCATTCCTTCCAAGAAGGTCTGTTTCCCTCAATGTATTTTTGAGAGAAGATTCAAGAGATCAGACTAAGGACTCGAGGACTGCCACAGAGAATCAGGTGCTTGTTGCTTGTATATTTGATTAACTTTTTTACACAGCAAAGGGAAATGCAGGAGAAAACACCCACTAAAGGACTCTTGAGAAATGTGTATAAAAATACTTCACAGAATCACTGTGAAGCTGAGAAGCCAGTCTTTAGTCTCACCTTCTGTCTGAGTGTACATCCACAGAAGTGACATCAACCATCTCTTGAAACAGAAATAACAACCTTATTCTCTGAAGCATATATGCTAACCACCAAAAAGGAAAGCAGCGCTCATTGTAATTCTTTCCCATTTGGTATCTTGGGTTCCAAACTCTAGTGAAGAGTTCCACTCCTCCCAAACATTCACCTATATTAAGCAGCCCACCTCATGAAAAGTCTGTATGAGGAAAACCATGATTAAAGCTGCTCTTCAGATGACCATGCAGAATCCAAACAAAAAAAAAAAAAAAAAAACCACCAACAGAATTTTCAACACTGCATGTCAGTAATATGATCTGTTGAACCATTATGATCTGTTTAACCATTCCACTCAATATTGTGCATCCAAAACCACACGCCACTCTGCAAGACGCTACCTTACTAAACACAACTTCCACTGCCTCCTGATCCAGAATTCCAAAAGTTAGTGGCTACCTTTTGAACATAAAGATACTGCATGCATCTACAAACATTCCCTAATCACTAGTTTTCTTTTTCTTGATGATTTTTTCTACAAGAGAGATTTTTGCTCTGACTTCTGGGCACTGTTCTCTCCAAGCTAAAAAAGTAGCTCAGTATTTAACTCACCACATCCATGCACTACCCAGCTTGTTTAGCATGACTCACTTTTCCAGAATGGCCTCTCAAATCCAAGCTTCACACATCACAGACAGGATCACAAAGCCTTTCTCTTGGTGGTACTGCTGCTCAGTGCAAAAAATGTTAGACCTCTCTCCCAAAAAAGCCTTAACCAAGAACAGTATGCACAAATTTGGAGGGATGCTGCATTTTAGTCAAATAATTAAACACTGGATTACAGATCCAGTTAAATCTGGGTATTTATAGAAGTGTTTATGACACAGGCCTAGTAAATCACATTATCCATGAAAGGCAGAAGGCTGACACTCAGGAATAAGGCAAAACAAACCAGGGTGCAAGACCCACATGCAGATACATCTCAAATGATCCCAGGTCAAGTTACTTCAGCTGAAGAATACCACTCAAACACCCTGGTAACAGGATCAGCAGCTAAGCAAAGTTTACTAGCTCCTGATGGCTAAGCTGTGGGAAAAGCGTGCTTCAGCGTTTGGGATCCTGGTCTGGTTTGCTTCTTTCCATTTCGCTTTCCAGCTGGCAGTGAAACCACGTAGGATCACAAACTCCAAATGCTGGCAGTAGTGTTTCACAGATCACTACTCCAGGCCGGTACACTAGCAAAAGATAGCAAAATCACACAGAACAGACAGGCTAAAAAAGCCAAGTGGCAAGCCACATTTCTCTCCCAGCAAGGGATGCTACCACAGAGAAGCACAGACAACTTGCACTTTGCTTTTGCTTTAAGTCACTTCTCTACCATACTGACCTAGGTCATTATGATTAGGATCCAAAGATTCCTAATTTGGAGTATAAATTCTAATACGTAATTGAAAGGATTTATCCTCTTATTATTTACCTCAAATTTGATTTTCTTTTTTAGGTATCATTTCAAAACAAAGATCTCCAAGGAACTCATGTAATATTTCAATTGCTTAAACCTTGGGATGCAACCTGAAAAGCAATTATTTTACCACAATAAAAGCAGCTTAAGCAGCACACACTGCCCTCCTACTAGTTTCCATCCTCAAAAATATCCCCTCCCTCATATCTTGTGCAAATGTTACACACATTTATGTGGTCATTGTTATCCGTATCCACCAGTTCATCTCGACTCCAACAACAGCAACTGCTCCTGGTACAGTCTGGAAGGCAGCCCTGGCTGGGAATGTAAAAGCTCAAACTACAGCTTCCCACCAAAGTCAAATAAGCCCTACTGAAGTGAACCAGTGGAGCTCAGGAGGGCACACAGCTAGGAACAGTTTCACAACAACTGACACAGCTTAGAGCAGCAAATTCCAGCCACGTACTACCTACCTGGTGGGATTGATTGAAAACCACAGGGGTGGTCAAATGGTGGTGCAGACTGCCCAGGAAGGCCATGGAATATCATCCTTGGAGGTGCTCAGAACTGATCTGAACAAGATTCTGGGCAGCCCTGCAGCTGACCCTGCTCTGAGTATGGAGCTAGATCAGATGATCTCCAGAGCTCTGGTGAGCTGTAGATGGTCTGACCTCACTGTTCTGCAATTATTCTATAAATCAGATTTGGTCAGAACTACTTTGAGCACAGACTTGGACAAGCTGATCCCTAGAGTCCCTTCCAACCTTAATTATTGTGTGATTCCATGTAAGTCACATTTCCAGCACATTTCTGAAACCAAATCAAATCATCCAACTGCAGACACAACTGCCATCTCCCTTCTTATACACAGCTCAGGATCAGTGTTTTATCACTCAGAGAACATCAGCTGGAGTTACTCCAGTTTGGTTTTTCCCTTGGGGGAAGAGAAGAACATAGTATCAGTATCAAAGAAAGTGAAATGATACTGAATTAGCTTTATATAAGAAGTCTAAATAAATCTTCTCTATCTGACTATAGCTACTTATGTAAAAAATACAAAGCCAAAATGCACACAAGATATGTCCACCAAGAAATTACCAACATGAATGCAGACATCAGAGCAGCAATCAAAGCACTCAAGCACTTTACCTGAAGATAGAACGCTTCTCACCTTGTTTTTAATCCAAGAAAATCATAATCCAGTTACCAAGCACTGCACTATATAAATTTTAGATCATTATATTCTGAAGATGTGTAATGAGAGCCTTGGGATAGGCAGCAGTATCCCACCAAGAGCTGGGTTGATTTTCCAAGATGACACCTTACAAGTATGAATGAATGTTTAAGAGGCTTGCATTACAATTCCAGTTACAAGTGCACAGTAAGAGTCTTGACATCTTCCAATGTGACAATAAAAGAGTACCCTACATAGCTTAATTTCCCTCTAAAATTTTGAGGGGAGGAGGGTGTTGCTTGTTTTGTTTTTGCTTTTTACAGCCAACATAGCCACAGCAAAACTATACAGTCTATAGTTAATTTACCAAATTCTTCTAAAATTAACATTTGAAATGCAGGTGTTCTGAACATGCACACACATACTACATTTCACCTCATGGGAGCAGTTGACAACTATTTTTGTAGTAGCAGGATTAGCGGGGTGGGAGTGTGTTTCCCTGATATTTTACCCCTTGAATCTCAGTATGAAGAAACATGTCACTGGAAAGTAAGACCTGCACCCCTGCCCTGCTTGTAGGTACAGAATTTCTTCTTCTGAATCTCAACCAACCACTCTTAGTAAGAAATTTCAGGAAAAGTGTCCTTCCCTACCCCGAACAACCACACACCCAGATGGCATCTTCCCACCCTCAACCTGGGTAACTGTCAGTTAAGAAGATTCAATTTTAGCACTCACATGGCTACTAGAGCATCTTCAGAACACAGCACACAACTCTGAGCTCGCATTAACTTCACACATCCAAAGAAAGCAAGTCTCAAATCAAGGACACAGAAATACAGGAGTTCAAAAAGGAAGAGAGGGTAAATCATGTTAAGTCTAACAGCTCCTTGAAAAAGAGTAACTTCTTGTGTTGGAAGTTGTTAGTGACTTTGCAGTAAGGACACAATGCTAACAAATAGTTTGGTTTAAAAGGCACGTTAATGGGAACACAGTAGGGTTCTGTTTTACTTTCAAATGCAGTGCTTGTGAATTGAAAGAGGAAGAGAAACAAGTCCAGGAAGTCACTGGGAGAGGAGAGAATGAGAACTGGAGCAGCCATACCCCCTGGCAGGAGATGGACATGAGACTTGGATCAGGAGGACAAGGTAACAAACACCACCACAGCATTCAAAAGGCTTATTCATCCATCAGCAAGGTAAACACTCCTAAACCTTATCAGGCAAGTGTAAAGTGGAAAACATCTCATTTTTCCTCAGCAAAAAGGACTACCCCCATTCTATTAACATCTAGCTTCCATATTAGTTCACCATGAAATGGATTTTCCTATTTTTTGAAAACACCTACCTTGAAGAAGTATCTGTTTAAGCAATCTACTACACTTAGAGAGGCAGTTGTGAAGTGCCAGTCTCACCTAGCTCACATGCACATCAGTCTGTTCCATGATTTTTCTGCTGAAAAAACTCTTTCTAAACTAACACATTAATGATTAGTAGGTGTTACAGAAAAAAAAATAGCATGCTACAATTGTCCTTGCATTCAATCTCAAAACTGAGTACCACAGCTCTGACAGAACTCAAAAACAGGAAATAAGTTGAAGGTGTAGAAAGAGAAAAAACACTAGGATGTATTAGTTAGTAAAACCAGTATTTAAATTCTGAACAATATAGTGCAGGAGAAGAAGAGGGGGAAAACGCCCTTTGCTTTTTTAAGCTAAGTTGTTCCATTGCACTCAGCAGCCCACAGACATGCAGATGAACTCACACATCCCAAGGAGCATCTTCCTACGACTAAATCAACATCTTCATTTCCATCAGCCCTTTATACTCTTTTTGTTTAGTGTCTGTGTAATATAAATTAAACTTATCCACTACTACTATGAAAAATCCAAGTGATTGTGAAGGTTCAGTTTCCAAAGAGTGGTGCAAAGGGGTGAATGGGGTCTAAGAAAAAACAATTCAGTTGTGTGAACCAAGTGAAGAGGTGTCCTAGAATATCACCAAGGCGAGGCACAGCAGCCAGGAGCCTTGGAGCAAAGTCTGCTGTCAGAGTACATGGAGTACACTGAGTATCTGTTAAAACAGCACCTTGAGGCCACTGCTCTGCAATACAAAGGGTTAAGGGGCAGCAACAGCCTAAAGCTTCAGAGTACTTTCATTCTCAGCACAGAGGATCTCCTTTATTTGAAAAGCTGCTCTGAACTGAAACAAGGAATCAACCCAGCACTGGTGATGGCTTTCTTGGAATGGAAAAGGACCAGCCAAGAAGAGAAGCTAGCAAAATAAAAGCAGGAAACTTCTCAGGTGGATTACTCATTGACTATGAAAGTAGAAGCACTGCCCATATAACAACATACCTGCAGACACTTTGATAACCCTTCTCTGCTGCTTTCATGGGTAACACAATTGCTTATTCACAGCCAGTTACAGTGGGATTTTTTTTCACTCTTAATCCGAACTATACTATTAGATATTTGCAAAATATGGCTGTCTCATTTCAGAAGGCAAAAGAAACCTTATTTTTACCAAAGATTTACAAGCATGTTTTATAGAAAACACATACATACTTTTCTACCTTCCAATTCATTAATATTTTTCTTTTTTTTAAAGCGACCTATTCCCTTCTCTTTAGGAGCCAAGGCCACTAACAAGCACAAGAGACTCTAACAGCAGTTCCAGAAGAATCAGCAAGCAGAAGAACCAGTAAGACACGTCCACACTTTTTTCCCTTTCCTTAAAAGGACACGCAGCAGCAACAGGGGTGATCCTGCCACCCAAAACATCCTTTTATTTCAATCATAACTCCTCATGTTCTTAAACTGCAGCAATGAAACCATCTCCATCGGGGAGCCAAGGCTGGACAGCAGGCACCAAACACAGGCCTGAGATCCTGCCCAGCACCATCAGCTGCCCTGATCACAATTCTCCCCTTTGATTTACTACTGGCAGCAGTCCCACCACTGCCTTTCACTGTATCAGTGGTTCACGACCACAACTCTTCAGAAAAGCTGGATACAAACCACTATATACTATTTTAAGGAAAGTACTTTTTAAAAACACCATGTTCTTGTTTTTTGGGGGCTGGATTTTCTCTTTTGTAGATTGCATCCCTACCCCACTCCCAACAGCTGAATTCCCATGAACCCCAGGCTGAAGCATTACCCCAGCCATTTCCCACTGACTGAGTCAGAAGCCAACACCCAGTCTCCTTCCCTCCCCTCACAAAGCCAGGGCAGAAGAGACACTGGCTACAGTCACTGGACAAACATGACACAGTAATTACCGCACAAGAGGCTGTACACAGGCTTCAAACTGGCCTCTGTAGGTACTCAGATTTACATAACCATCACATCGTTTCCCATCCCACCCTACTCACATACAGCTAGGATTTCTTTCTTTCCTGTTTGCACATCAAAGCAGAGGGATGGAACAAGGGAATTCACTAACATGCTCAAGAGCAGTAATTGCTGACCAGATTAGAACTTCCTAGCGGCAAATTGCCTCATGCATACCAGGCAAAACAACACACTTCAAAAGCAATTCTTCTCATGAAAATACGTTTGGTAGACTTAAAATTATTTCCACCATTGTAGATGAACTAACACTGAATTTTACATAAAACCTAGTATGCAAATCCAGAAAGCTTAAATTACCTAAAATTACAATCTTTCAGATGAAATAGCTTCAAGGCCTGCCTTTTGCAGTTTCAACTTAACCTTCCACTTCCCCCATACAGTTTTAAGGTGACAAAAAGCCCAATTAGACCTAAAAACAGAGTCACTTCAAAGGGGAAAAAGGAGCCACACCCAGAAAGCCAAAGGTTACTGTAAAAAGGTCACAAACCGAGTTTCGTATTTACATCAGCAATTAAAAATAAACTCATTTCAGTGGAACTAACTGCCTCACCAACAGCTTTAACCACACGACACTAACTTCTATTCCCACAACTTCTTGTACATCAATGATACAAGATTATACTCTTGACCAAAACTGAATCATGTCCATTTATCACCACTCTGGAATGCACATTCCCAAGTATGCAAGAAAACTATGGGGGCAGAAATGATCAAAGCTATTTTAAAATATGCACTGGGTTTCTACAGCATTGCATCTTCTAGCTACCTCGAACTGTTTTTAAAAATGGAGTTGGCAAACCCAAAGCCCTTAAACAAGAACAAATTTGTGTATTTTTTAAAGTTGTTCTGATTATACCTCACATTAAAAACTGAAAGAAGGAAAATCTGCAAAACTATAACCTGACACTCCAGTTTGCAACCTGAAAACACAAACAAGTTTACACAGCCTTTACTTCACCCCTGGATTGCCCCAGCACTCCTTGTGCTACAGAAAGCAGATCTATTGAACTTCACCGTTCTGAATGCAATAAATTCTAAGAAAATAACAAAAAGGTTACAGACCAGGGGAAATAACTAGTGTAGATGTTTAAATCTTGCCCCATCTGTTACCTTAAGTTTCACATTCACAAGTTAAGACTTTAATTGACAAAAGAGAACAAATTCACCTCAAGAGTGACAATGTTGAAAAAGAAGCAAAGAAAAAGAGTAACAGAAATCCCACTCAGCTGTATTTTCCCCTCTCTGCAAATATTTGTTCACATTGCTGCGCCTTAACTCCAATCTGTTCCACAAAAAAAAAAAAAATAAAAAGGAAATCAATGGCAGAAGGGCTTCCACACTCTTGCCTGACATGAGTCAGCACCTTGACTCTTGAGGGAAGCTGCACATAAAACACTCATTTAATTTCACAGCTGAACATAAATTCTTTCAAGAGCAGAACAGCACATGTAGCATACTCCTGCCCTTGGATGCTACCACCAGCATCCCAATCATCAAATGTATATTGGCACGTGCAAGTAAAGGATGTAAAAGACCAATTTTGTGACAACACGGGCCTTGGATAAATCAGCAACCTATTTTTAGGATTGCTTGATGACATTTTTTTTAGGAACTAAGTTATTACAAGGCAATACAGGAAAAAAAATACTTACAGACTCTTTTCCCATTCCACCCCTGCTTTACATCTTGCAATTACACAGTGAGCAGGGTTTTAGCTGCCCAGTCCTGACAAATTGACCACACTAAGGTTTCACGAGCATGTACCAATTATCAGTTTGCATGCCTTTATCAGACTGGCAACATTTTCCTTGACAGCGCATTGTCAGCTTAGGAGTCAGTGCTCCCAAGCCATGTTTACCCTCAAAAGATCAAAGACACCACGTGTTTTACCATAACAATAGCGCCGATTATTGACCCACATTCTTCACAGACTTCAATATCGAGACCCGCAGTGACACTTCACAGAAGTGTAAAGTTTCCACTCCTCTCTCCAAACTGGAGAGAAGGCTGTTAGTAAAGCATTAGGTATAAAATAGATTAACATCACTATTTCAAGCAACCTACAGCCCCATATGCCTACACAGAACGCAACTGCATCTGTACAATTAAATACAAACATCAGTACTACTTTGAAATAATCTTCAAAAGCATTATTTTAGGTTTTCTTTCTTTTTAGGATACAATACAAGGATATTTTCAATTTGGTTTTTCTTTGGCTACTGCTATTAGCGCTGGGTACACACTATTTACACAATGAAATCTGAGCTTCTCATGCAAGCAAGTGATAAGCATCAAAACATAGAACTGTAGTATCTGAAGCTTGCACTTGGAACTCAGCCTAAACCAGACTGACAGAACACTAATGTTAAATTGCAAAGCATTTTTACTTTTTAGGGGGTTCACTTTACATTTGTTTCATAATACATTTTAGAGGCTCTTTTCCTTACCATCAAAAAAGTTAGTCTACTCTAGTGCAAGTTATAAGAACATTTAGCCTAAACCATTTACACCAGTCCACAAAAAACATCCTCCAACACAACCAAAAGTAATGCTCTTATTTAAAAATGCATGCCCGTTACTTTTCATAAATTTGTTTTCAATATTGAGAAGAGGAAGAAGAAAGTTGCACACTCTACAAGCACTCATTAACAAAGAAAAAGTATTGAGGTATCAAAGAGAGCTAAAAATAAACCCCAATAAATAATGGCAGAAGTTTGACGGCCATCATGTATGTCTCACAATGAAAATCTAGACATGCCAGCACTGTAAGTTTTGTAATAAGTACAAAAGCTTTCTGTTGGCAGGTTGAATAGAAGGAGAACGTTGTGGCATTTTTAGAATTGCCTTTACAGTTAAATTGCTGGTGGTCTCCCTGTCTGTACAGGCCTGAAGAACCACCTTTACTCTCAGCCCATAGTACCTAACACAGAGACACATCACTAATTATTTTTTATGGCAGAGTTTGGTACCTTTTAGAAACAGAAAAATGAATTATGTTCAACTACATTGTTCTGACTCTGCACAGATAAGACACACCAAGTGAAGAATCCCAAACTCATCATTACACCAAGCTGTGTCCACAATGTAATAGTGGATGTCATGGAATCAATTCAATTTTGATATAAATCAACTATGCAGTAACTCAAGCAGAGCCAGACCTAGGAGAAGCTGCTCTCTCCCTCAGTCATCATTTCATCAAGATTAATCCCTGACTGCAAGCCAAGCCATGGTGAAGATGAGAAGCACGTAGAGTATTTCAGAAGAGGAACTCTGAACACAAAGACTAAAAATAAAAGTCTATACATAATTACTGAGAGATGCTACCCATCAAATCCACCTCTTAGCAAGTATTTCCCATCTGTGCTTAATGGGCAGATGTCTTTTTCATTTACTCAGCACATTTTTTGAATGGAAAAGTATGAATGACATTCTAGTTGTTTATCCAACCAGCTGGAGAAGAAACTGGGTAAGCACTTGGTTAACAGCTGAAAAGCCTGTACAACATTGGTGAACTACCTGTTTATCCCAGATTATAGCTTCAGTTAATTCAATTGTTGCCCCAAAAACCTATCGAGGTACCTATCACTGAGAATGAGGTATTGGGGAAGAAAACAACTGAGTTATCTACAAACCTGCAAATTCAGCTAGCCATAGTTTTTTCAAATGAATATCCCCCTAAATGAGTAAGAAGAAACCACAAGAGTTTAGCTTCAGGACACCAGATAAATCTGTTTGATGAATCAGTCCAATGGAAAAACCTATCAGGAGACAACAGCTTGCAAAGAGACCATTCAATCCAGAGTATTCTTTGGAAAAAAAATCCTAAAGAGTAAATAAGTGAGGATAAAAAACAGTGAAAAACTTCATTAGAAAGGTAAGACATGAAACAGTAGTTCCAGCCAAGATAGCTGTAGTACAATTTTATCATTAAAGCGGGAACTGAACAGCAAAACAAAACTTACTGCCAGAATGCTTTTGAAGCTTAACCGATAATAGTCATATCTCCACAGTCATGCAACTTCTAATGATTTGCAGGATAAAATTAAGTGCAGTGACAATATCTAAATCTGTACCTCTTGTATCAATGTATTGATTTAGTTGCATCTTTTCCACTCATTTTTGTAGGTTCACCTTCAGAAGTCACTTCTGAAATGTAATCCTCTCAAAGATATTGTAATGTTATCAACATGTGTAAGTTACGCATCCTTTTTGCCTCACTGTGCCATTTAAATTGATCCAGATTAACACATGTTGAACTGAGCTGTGGAAAATGCTTTCTTCTATGAAAGTTAAGGTGCTACTATGAAGTACATATGAAAATATAGACAAAACCCAAATATTTTTTGTCCTACCAATCACCACAAGAAGTACAGAGTTCATATCCAAACCAGAAAACACTCACTATGTAACTACACTGTTCAGTTAGTTTCCTGTTGTAAAATCATTACTCATTCTATTCTCTTCACTGCATTGTTATAGCAGGAAAAATATATTACATTCTTTTACAACTTGAAATTTATGTTCTAGTGCATTGTCACTGTATAGTATGCGGTCAAAGAGCAAAGGCAATTTTAAGAACACCAATGCTTATCCTTGCATACACAACACTACTGCTTCAAGAGATTTTAGGCACAGGTTGTGCATATTTTGCAGTTACTAGAATTGCATAGAGGTGAATTCCTGATGTCACCCTCCCCCCAAACAAGGAGACAATGATGCCATGTCGTACAACAGAAGCTCAGAATTATATTAAATGCCACACATGATACATACAGTATCCATCAGATGTTACCTCCTTATTTTCCACCTCAGCAGAATAGAGCAGAGATGCTTAGTTTTTGATCCAAATGCACTGAACTCTAACAGGCTTAGAGTTTGAGATACAACCAACAGAATATATTAAATATATTCCCTAGAAACAAAGACTAAATTGTGAATCGCTAAACTTGCCCTTCATAGGTAATAGGCTATCGTGCTTCTTAGGTAGAGTCTTACTTGAATTAGATGTCTACTTCCCCCAAACACCCAGCACCTTATTTTCATAGAGAATATGGATTCTCTGTGTTTTGCCGAAAAAAAACCCAATTTATTATTCTAACAGTCTCACCAGGCTACTGGAATTATAGATTTTATCCTTTTGTACTTATTTCTCCACTTCTCATGATCTCTGCAATTCAGGCACTACCTAATCTAACAACTATTAATAAAACTAAATAAAAGTAAAGATAGTAAATAAAAAATCAAGCCAGCTTAATCTCCATTCATGTTCTAGTCCTGTGTCTAATACCAAAGAAGGCACTGGCATAATTACCATGTATGAGGCCCATTCAGAACCAGACTCTAAAAGGAAACATTTGTCAAACTCTTATTCTTCACACCAATTCAAGAAAAGACATTGGAGCTCAAACTATAGAATATATGCTACATTGCAGTAAACTACTTTCCACTGTACTCGTCATCAATAAAGGACCATTGTTTTTTAATCCCTTCTCTCCCCTGCTCTGCCCGGTCACACACACTTTCTTCTCCCTAATCCACCCCCTCTTTATGGCCGCCGCTGAACTTTCCAAGGCTGCTTGTTTGCAGCAGCTCTGAATAAACCACACAAACCGCATCTCTCTCACACACATGGCTATTTTTGAAGTGAAAATTAACACAAATACAATTTAAATGGAGACAAGTCAACAATTGGGCCAAGATAAGAACTGTGCGTGTAGTCAGCAGGGAAGAAGTGTTGTTATAGAAAATGGGGGCTAAAAGCATGGAATGAGAGCTGGCTTTGTTCACAGGCAGTAGCCTAAGTGCCTATCAGTCAGCAAAAGCATTTTTAAAACAGCTGCATCAAAGCTTTCTGCAAGTTAGTCAGCATGTGACAGGCCAGCACATTACAACAGTGCCACGGCAATCTCTGCATAATAGGAGTGCTCCGAGTGACCTGAAAGGTCAGTGTTTTCAAGCATTCCAGTAATCTGTAAATTGCCTTGGCTTATCACTTGGAAGCAACATAATTACATTGCTTGAAGGGCTAGGACAGTAAAGACAGATTTTAGGTATTATGTTTTGGTCAGCTACATACTAACCTCTACACTGTAAGCATATCCAGGAAACTCAGAATAACGTACAAATTAAAGAAAGTAACATTAAAACATCAAAGTCTGCTCTTCTGACAGAGGGAAAACTATTGGTGAAGTTTTGTAACCATCCATAGTAGTTTATAAAACAGAAATATCTTTGAAGGGTTTTTTTTTGTTTCTTAAAAAGCATTCCAAAATTTTGAAGTTACTTCCTACAAAACTAATTTTTAAATACAGCAAGACTGCAACTACTACTGAGTAAATTAAAAGACCCTGTTCTGGAAGTTAAAAGGTAGAGTAAGCAAAATGCAATTTTCATAGTAAGGATTTAGTTCCAGTTGAAAACCAGTACTTTCTATCAGAGAAAAGAAAAATTATTGTTGCCAGCTATAAACATCCCAAGCGATTTATTCATAGCCAAGCAAGGCCAGTCATTGACTTTAACAACAGATTTTTCTAGAAATAGTAAAGCAAAATTAGATCTATCAGTCAATCTACCTCACAAGATTAAAAATGTAGCATTTAGTTCCCAACAGCTTCTGGTGATAATCAGGCACAGTCAAAACTATTTCAACCCACCATTTGTTTCACATGTTTGTGTGGTGCCCCATAGCAGAGAATGCAGTCACCAAGCCCACCCCAAGGCTCCCTGCACAGGATCTGCCCTGGCAGCTCCCCACTTCCCTTGTCCTGTGGTAGTCCTTTTGCTGCACACCACCAGCACCACTAACGTATCCAGTTCTACTTCACTAGAGGAGATTCAAGCATTCATCATTCACACAGGAGGGAGAAAAACAAAATACAAAGAATAAGGCAAAAATCCTCAATTTTAATTCCATCACAAAGACGAAAGAAAAAAGTCTATGCAATTTTGCTTTTGTTTAAAGTACTTTTAAGGCATGGTTGAATTTTTTTTAATGGAGATAATAAATGCAGTCAGAAGTTCAGGCTAGCAAAACACAAGCTGCAGAAACATCAGATTTATGTCTAAAAGGCATCTCCTGCCTGTTTAAACTACCATGGTAGCACAACTTCAAGCGCAGGACATAAATCTCACCTTACTGTAAACCAAACTAAATTAACAGCCAGAAAGACAATCCTAGTTTTACCAAAAATGCAACTGACTTAAAAGGTGCCCTCATCGTTCAGGAAAGGAAAAAAACCCACAAAAATCCCAACACCACTGGTCACTCCAAAGGAGAAACTATCTCAGTAACTCTCAACCACTTACTAGTCTTCACACACCTTCCCAAGATACAGACATTTACCAATTGCAAATAAACACAAGTAAGAAAACCTTTTATGTTAGCACTGGTATTCAAACAATTTAAACAACAGAGCCCCTCATTTGAAACTCAGCATTTTCCTGGGCAGTTCTAGGGGGGATTTACCATTGAACTACCAACAATAAACAAACCACAATAAACTACATGAGCATTGTAAAAAATAACCCCACAGTGCTTCTACAGCACTGTATCTGATTCAGATGAAACATGTTCTTCATTCAAGCCATCAACATTGTTTCTGTAAATCTGTATACCTTTCTTGTACTTCCTAGCTAAATGCCCTCTGCTTTAGGAATATTAATCCAGCCTACATTATCCATAGAGAGCAAAACCCAATCAAAATGCAAGTGCATTTAGTTCTCTCATATGAGATTATGCTCCAGGAATTTCCATTCTTACATAGCTGGGTTATTAACAGAGAGGTTTATCCTGTATGCAATGGCCAATCACTTTCCACAACTTAATTTCAATTCTGGAGGAAACACAAGTTCTTTTGTCAGAAAGCCATGCCTTTAAGCTTGGCTCCAAGATCTTAATACCCACTGAAAAAAATTATTTCAGGAGTGCAGGTTTATTGGAAAAGCCATTATCCCTGTCACTTAACACTATGCTGAGAAACTAATTCATGTGAAGGCATTCATGGGCAAAGGAGCACTTTTTCCAAATAACATAGAGGAACAATGCTGGGCCAAGCAACATGAAAAAGTTTTTAAACAAGCATCCTGTGATGAAAGGGTTAACATAATCTGGCCTTCTCCCAGATTTAATTCTGGGGAAGCCAGTCATCCGAAATGAACATGAATCTGGTATTTATTACAAGTCTTGGAATTTGTTCAGATAAATAATAATTGGCAGTGTTAGCCCCAGGTATTATCCCGATTCCATGCAAATAACAACTAATTAATTAATTGATACCACATTGTCAAGTATCACCTCCTCAAAGTTACTTCTAGAGCTTTACAGCTACAGTCATTCCAATTGTTACTTTCTATTAAAACCAATAAATCTTTAGATTACATAATTTATGCCTATTATATTTTCAATGAAGCTGAAAGCATCTGTCTACACATTTTTTGTTTTCATTTTTTCTTTTCTTTTTTTTTTTCTTTTAACTTCGAAGTATGTTTTTATGCACCTTTTAATAGCAACATGTGCCAGGTCAGTCCCTTGTCAAAGTCATGTCACCACTGCGGTAATTTAAGTAATAGAAAAACTGACATCATTGTTCAAATTTCACAATCTGTCCTATTTCATTATGCTACCGCTTCTAGTTATAATTTAAGGTTATTACTTCCTTTTAATTAACTTGAAAAATTGAGCGGTGTCTCTTCAGCCACAAGTTACTTCGTAGCAATTTTTGTGTTAATGAATTCCTGGAGAATATAACTAAGTCATTAATGCTGCTGCAAGAGCACCATGGCTGTCTGAAGAAAGAGCCCCAAGAAGGTTTGCAGGAAAGGGCAGTGGATGTTATTTCAGTCGAACAAACTCACCTCCCAGAGCCGTGTCCAAACGCTTGACCATATGTTCCGAAGTGTATTAACAAGTCTCCAAGCACCTTGCTCATTCTATCTCCCATCTGGATACATCCTAAGAAACAGTCACCAGCCCAGAGTGTAAATAGCTGGAACTGGTCCATTTAATATTTACAAGAAAATTTTTAAGCTGGATACAGAGAAGGGGCCATCTGTTAAAGTGATTGCTGACCCAGTGGGGCAGAGGGGAAGACACTGTTTCTGGACCCCATTCAAACTAGGCAAGGAACTGCCCATACAGTCCCAAAGGATCATAAGTTGAAAACTAATTACTGCCTTTTTAGGCGGGGTGGGGGAATATTTCATAATTAAGTTCCTAAGAAGAAGTCAAATGTAAAAGGCAAATGTGAGGAAGACAGAATGCTGCCTGCTCTGCAGTGCAGTACTTACTGGGAAAAGCCTTGGGAACTACAAATCAAACAAATTGCCTACTTTTGCTCAATTTCTATTTTCAGTACATCAGAACTTTGTGTATGTGGAGGTGGGGAGACAAAGAGGCCATCAGAGCCATACCAAGTTCTGTTGTTGCTGCCTCTGCCATGGAAAGTTAACCGTACACCTTATGATGAGCTATGTACGCCAGAAAGGTCACGGTTGCCCACTTCTCCTGAGAGTGTGAACTTCTTCAACACAACACTCCCTTACTGCTCTCGTCTTACTGATTTTAGGCTGCCCTCCCCCACCACAAAAGGGTAGAACATCTGTTTATAATGGATTAGGAAACAAGAATCCTATTAGAGATTACCAAATACTCTTGAGAAAATAAATACTTTTTTAATGTACAGCCAATATTTAATTTTTCAGCACCAACAACACAGTTCATTCTTCCAAGTGTCTAAATAAATCCTGATGTGCAAATGCAGGAAAGACCTTTAAAGAGCTACTGAAGACCCCACAGAGTCAGGAACAGTAAACGAAAGCCAAGTGCCCAGTCCTGCACACACTGGGGCACTTCTCCAACCCTGCAGTAGCTCATCTACATAACCCAAACAGTCCACAGAGCTTGGGGCTTAAGGAGCTGCCTAAGAGCACACCACAGCAGGAAAATCCCATGGAAAACCAAGCAGATACCACTGTCCCTGAACAAGTCACCACACTTGGGGCCTCAGCAGCACCTGCTGCTCTGCAGCCTCCAAAGGATCCACGCTGGACCTTAAGTGTTCAGCTGAACGTGTCCCTCCATTTTCTCAGATCCTTCACAAAGCACGTCACAGCCCCTTGAAACAAGAGCATCCCTACTATTTATGACTGTACAGCGCATATTTGAATAATCTGTCCCTAAAATAGCATAATTATAAGACAAGACAGTGTTTTCATTTCAGGACTTTTTGGACTCAGCATAAATACACTGCACAGACTCATGGAATTCATTTTAAGACTTCCCTACGGCTGTTTGCTTAATCAGTACATTCAGTGAAGAAGTCATTAGTAATATATTTGCCTGAGAAAGCACTGGGCATGGTTTGATAATTATTTCTGTTGTATTTATACCATGATAACGTGGAAATATTTGCGGGGATATAAATGACAAATGTCTTTCTTAATCCATAACAAAAACAACAAAAGCATTTGTTTCAAATACTATCCCTTAACTCAAACGGACACTTAGAATTTGACAGTGTTACAAACCAAATATTGGGACTATTAATTCTGAAATGGACATGTACATGGCTTTACTCCCCCCACACTGTGACTAATCAGATTTTCCCCCACCACTCCAGTGTGTACACAAGACATGGCCTTTCTGCTGGGTATAGAGGACAGGAGAAGAAAACAGAAAGGAGGATCCTATTTCACACTGAAAGCTTATTGGCAAAAAAAACGGGTGAACACTTCAGTCCTTGGTGAGAACTCCACCGTTGATACAAAGATTTTGGATGAGCACTTTGACCTGAGATAGACAATACTTTTGCATAGCACTTCAACTAATAAACCCTACGTATTTAGCCCAATTCAGAGCTTGAGTAGTTAACCAGTTAGTTTCCAACTCAGTATCTTACACTGAGTAGCTAAAAAACAAGTATTTTCACGAGTACCCAGGTTTTGACTACAATGGTACATTGCAGTGTCAACAGACAGATTCAAGCTCAATAAGCACTCGACTTCAGGCACAAATTCAAAATATCTTGTTTTAAGCTTTTTTTAGCACATAACTATTCCCTAAGCAGTAGCACAATGTGCATGTTAGAATACGTATGATGTACAATAACCCATTTCTAGATGTTTTACTTTACACAAAGATTAGCTAGCTGGTCACTGATAAGGTCTTACTGATTTTCCACTCCATGAAGGTGGAGCCAGTTGCCAAGGCACCTTCAGATTTCAAGCTCTGTTTACATTACAGTAATCTTTTTGCTGCACGTTGAACCAGAAGCAAACTCCAGAACACACTCCATAATGACCTACGGAGTGTGGAGCTGGCAGCTCTTCTCACACTGCAGCCCAAGTCATACTGAAAAATGCACCTCAAGTATCATCTGGTAGCTGAAGCTGCTGATAGTCCTAAACTGGAACACTGAATTCAAGAAAATCGAAGCTTGAAATACAAGTTACTCATATAAATTATTCTTTGAAAAATACCTACCAGAACATTAAAATTAGTATTTCCTAAGGTCCAAATACAACTTACAGAAACACTAACAAAATTAAATGCAGTATTTTAAAGGCTCTTTTTTCCATATAGGAGGTACATTTTTAGGTTAAACTGCATTCTCAGTTACTTTCCCATATATGTTTTCTATGTATTTATTTCATTGTTGTTCCAATTGAAGAACCTCACAAACAACCAAAGAAGAACTGATCCAGCTTTACAGTGCCCATACACAGACTTACATTGGAAAAATAAAATACTGCCCCAAACTTAGCTATCTCACAGACTGAATTAAAAACCACTTCAAAAACATTTGCACATATATGCTCTACAAGAAACAAACCCATTGGGTTTTCCCAGTAAGATTTTGGGTACAATGCTAACCCATACTTATGGAAACTACAGATCATTGCCTATAAAACAGAAAACCAAGGAGTCCTTGCAATCAGAATGTCTTGAACCATTAACACAGTCATGTTCTCAGCTCCTGGTTCAAGGGGTAGCTAACAGATACATGCCTGGAGCTTGAAAGCCAGTTAGGACAACCAAAATTCAATTAGTTACACAACTGAGGTGAAAGACTTAAATACTCTTCATAAATGTATTTAAAAATAGAAACAAGTCTCAAGAACTCAGGTTCAACATTCAAAAAAGCTGAGGTATTCAGTAAGTTCTGTCCCATTTACAATCTAAAAGCTTTTTGGGGTGGTTGGTCTTTTTTTTGTTTGTTTGTTTGGGTTTTTTGCCAGTGTGGACTATATCTGAATCTCCAACTTAAAGGGAGAAAGAAAGTTTACACCTCATTACTAAGATCCTGACAGAGTCATTCCATAGCATCCATTAGTACTGTTCAGAAAGACATCAGAAGAGATGAGGCTCCTTAAATTTTGCAGTAAACGCCATGACAAGATTAAACTTCCAGCAAGTTTTCATTTCCCCACCATTTTCTACAGTACATTACCAATAGCTACAACAAGAACATAACACTTTAATAAAACCACATTCTTTTACAGCATGGCAAGGGAAAAAGCTAAGTAATCAAAACTGAAGGGCAGTGAAACTGTTTGTTAGAGGCTGTCAATAGTATGGTGTAACACAATCAATCACAGCAGCCAAGATTATCTCGTGTACAAATAAGAATTAGTCAGCCAATCAAATATGTATTTTTTTTTTCGTTTTGTCTGGTCAAGTGTGGAAAGGTAACTGTGGATATGAACACAAAGCTCAAAAGTATAAGTAAATGTTAAGAGAAAACCGTTCACAGAGGTTTTGTTAATGCATTACAACCCCAAAAATAGGAAACCAGATACCATGTCCAAAGGGGTAACTAAAGGAAACAAGAACTGGAATATGAACACAGAAATCTCCCAATATTCTAGTATTTCCAAAAACTTTTTAATCTCCTTGTCTCTAACTATTAAACCTACACAGAGAGCAGCCCAGGAACTAATGGTTGAAATACAATTAACATTATCCATCTACTGAAAACACCTTTGTTTTGACAATGAAACTCATATAAAACAGTATGCATCAGATTCTAGTTGCTGAAGATATTTCTGTGATCAAGATAAAAAGGTAAGAAATAATTTTGATAAAAAGCTAGCACAGATTAAGAATTTACACTGACAGTCACAGGACTTACAAAATGAGTTTTTTTCCCAAGAAAGATATGCTATTTCAATTACATGACTTCCATAAATCTGAAAGCATCCCAGTAAAGAGTTAAGCCCCAGTGAGACTATATTTTGCAACATTCTTAAATTAACATACCTTTCAGTATAATTAGTTTGGCTGATACTGTATGCATGTATGCAAGCTCCAAGGGCCAATGTGATATGACCGTGAGCAGAAGGAGTTTCAAATAACTGCTATGGCAAGATACAACTCCCAATTAACACAGTCTGTACACCAGTCAACAGCCAAAACAGATACACTTTCTGTACACTTCTGCAACTTTAAATACACTTCCGTATTTAAAAATAGAAGAACACTTCAAGACAGTACATGCATGTGTGGAAGGCAATATTTGTCTGCAGCCTCACAAAACAGCTGTATTTTAAGAGACTGTTTTGAACCAGAAATGAGAACTTTACATCCCAATTTTACACAAAAAAAAAACCCTGAAAAATTTAAGTGCTAAAAAGTATGTTTTATCTGTCTCCAGATAGCAGAAGTGTGAAATATTACCCAAAATAAGCCAAATTCATTGTTGAAATGCGCTTGTGTATATGTTAAAATGTAATACAATACCTCCGGAAGCATACTTAAAACGATGCATGAAAGTCAGTAGTTAACATCAGCTTTTACGTTTTCTAAATTCCACTCTGGAAGCTGAGGTTGAACACACCTCGAAAGTAAGACTCCGGAGTTGGTAAAGTCGCCAGCTAACAGTATCTTACAACAATAGCAAGTTTGTTACTTAGTATCTCAAGTACCGAAGTTCTACGGTAGTAATACAGTAAGGTGCACATTTTACTTTAGCCTGTAGAATAACACTTCTGAGTAAGTGTGTACCAGCAAGTGTCATCAGACCGAAACCACATAGTTTCACTCGAAAGCAAACACCACTAAGCCGAGCTCCGGCAACACCAGCTAACACGCGACGGGAACTCGTCGCGCTGAAGCCGGAGCAACTACTCAGGCGCCACAAGCGAAAAATTAGTTCGAAATTCAAATTCGAACTAGTTTCAAAGCGAACCTTTAATTTTACACGAAGGAGAAACAACCTGTTGAGCGTTCCTAACTCCACCTCTCCCCCCCGGGGCCGCTCGGCATTACTCACGGCCGCGCAGCGCCGGGGGAGGTCAGAGTACACACCCCGCAACGTGCACCTGCACCGGCAACACCTACGGATCAGGTGGAGGACCGGCACAAGTTTCTGACGGATTACTGCCGCCCCAAAGCTGTTTACCGTATGTCAGCAACAATCATCCCCGACTGATTCAGCGGCCACAGAAAAAATCCTGCAGTACTGGACTCTCCTGGTTGAACCTTTCCTAATTGCCACCCGGCTCCAGCCTAGAACAAAAGGGCACGGCCAGCGCACCGGCGGGAGCGGGGGGCTTCTCCCGGGGGCAGGGCCCGGCTGCCGCAGCCGTCCCGCCACCGGGGCCCGCACGTCCAACAGGTGGGCGGCCGAGCGTGGACCGCGGCGGGGGCGGCCGGCGGGGCAGCGGCCCGGGCCGGGGGGGTGCGGGCCACCTGCGCGCCCCTCCCGCCAGGCAGCAGGGCAGCTCTGCGAGGAAGGCGGCCGGGAGGCTCCGGCCCGCCTCGGCCACCTCCTCGGTCCGCGCTAGCGCGTGCCCTCAGGACGAGCGGGGTTAGAGCCGCGGCCGCCGCGGTGCGGGCTCGGTGGGGCAATGGGAAAACCGCGCCGGGGGAACCGCAGGATCGGAGCGGGCAGGGAACGCGGCCGCCCCGGGGCCGAGTCTTACCTTAGTGGAAGCCGCCGCGGCCCTGGCAGACATTTTGTTTCCTTCTCTCCCCCGGAGCCGGGCGAGCGTGTGCGCGCCTGCAACTCCTCAGGCCGGGGGAGAGAAACTCGGCGCCGCCGCCCGCGCCTCACGCAGCCGCCCGAATAAACATCCCAGGGCGCGGGGGGGAGGAGGAAGAGGAGGACGGCAGGGAAGGGGCGGGGACGGGGGAGGAGGGAGAGAGGAAGAAAGGGGAAGGGGAGCGGAGGCTCAAGTTTGATAAAAGTGCGGTCTCTCTCCCACGGCGCTTGGTGCGCCGGAGCCGGGTTCCGCCGGCGGGGCACGGAGCGCGGGAGCGGCCGCGCTGCCCCCGGGCCCGCCCGCTCAGCGGCCGCGCCGCCCGCCCGCCTCGTGCCTCTCCCCCCGCGCAGCCACCGACATGTCCGACTGCCGGCACGGCCCATCCCGCCGCGGGGGGACTGCCCGCCCCGCCACCGCCTGCCCCCGCTTTGCCGCAGGACCCGGACCCCTGGACGGCGGCGGAGCGGCGGTAGCGGAGCGGCCGGTCCTGGCCCCCCGGGCTCTGCCGGGCGCGGAGCGGTGAGGGGCCGCCCGCGGGGCTCGCTCGCCGCCGGGCTCCCCCGCGCCATGGTCGGGGCGGCGGGGGCCGAGCGCGGCCGGGCCGGCGCAGCCTATGGGAGCGCGGGGGGCGTTTGAACGCGGGGAGCGGAGCAGGCCGGGACCGCCACCGGCACCGGGACCGCCCCGAGCGCTGCGGGGGCTGCGGGACCGGGCGGCTGCGGGCGCTCGGCAGGGCCCGTGCCTGCGCTCTCCGCGCCGCGCGGTCCTGCAGCGCTCACGGGCAGGATTCTCGCCCCCCCTGGAGCCGGCCGCAGAACTGGGATGTCGATCAGCGCGGGCTCGAACCTGCTTTTGCGTTTGTCCATTGTTTGAAGGGGCGGGACGTTAGCTTTCGAGTTCCCTAATTGTACATTTTGTTCTTGAGATAAAAGCAATAAAGACACAAAAAGAAAACAACTTGGGAGATTTGCTTTGCTTTAAGGTGGTGACTGCATAGCCTTAGCATTTCCTATAGCACCATGAACTGCTGCCTGTGGCTTTGAAAAATAAACTTTTCCCAGTATTTTAGACAAAGTGTTTTTAGTGTCTTTGACAAAGTAAGTATTTACTTAAGCTCTAAGAGAAATACTGCAAATTTTTTTCCATTTAAAAGGAAAGGCTTTTAAAGATGTTATTTTACTTTTGGGCGTTGGATGCCCAGCCCGTGCACAATGAGGCTGTCTGAAAATGCAGCTGGAGTTTGGCCATTCGAGATGGCTCATGCCACAGAAAGCTGAGCACACCCCCAAGTTTTGTAAGGCCAAGTCATAAGTTAACCAAACAACTTCCAGAAGCATCACCCATTAAAGTGCTGCAAACCCAAGTGAAACCATGGGACACTCTCTTATTAGTCACATCGCTATGGTCCATAGTTTATGATGTTGCTTAATTTACTCTTTAGAATTAGATAAGAGCCCAAGTGGCATGACTAATCAGGTACATAAGGTTCCAGTGAGAGGAAAGTAGGTGAGAAAAATCCCAAACCAAGACGGGAGTACTTTGCACTCACTTTGCAAACGTTTCATGAGATATGTATGACAGTAAAAGCCATGGTATCAGGGCCACAATTTTCTTGCAGTTGTACTATTGATGTGGTACCAGCTGCTTTTCTGGTCCACGCAATCTACAGAAGTACTTAAATTCTTAAAAAGGCGCAATAATTCAAAGATCCAAATCACTCTTCCACCAAGAAGCGCCCTACCCAAACCTACTGTATGAGTTTTACGTTTGTTCTCTTTTGAAAATAAACAAATTCATATTCCAGGAAATAGCTGAAGCAAATTCCCAAGGCAGCGGTCCGAAATCAGGGGGAAGGGCCAACTCCTCCACCATGAGAGTGGAGAGAGAGCGCGGACTGCAGGGCAGGGAGAGCCCGCCCGGACCTCTCCGTATCATACACCGGGACAGCCTCGCAGCTGACCTCTGTCAGCACTGTGCCTGGCTGTCTGACACCTGGCCGCTCCCGGAGTGCCCCAACCCCCGACTTCGCCCTTTCCTTCCCCCTGGAGCCGCTGTGCGAGCCCCGGAGGGCCCGGCTCCACGGCAGCTCTCCCGCGCTGCAGCGTGGCCTCCTGCCAGAGCCGCTCCACCGGCGCCTTCCATGGAAACACTGTTGCACATTTTTTATTTGCTAATTGCTAGATGTAACTAAGCCTCAGATTATATATATTTTTGTTAATTCTATCTACACATGCAGAAGGCGGGATGTGACGGGTTTTGTGCCCACATGCTTCGCTGCCAGAGCATTCACCAGAGGAGGCAGGAAGGAAAAGGCTGAGATCACAACAGGAAGGAGGGGGAAGATTTCAAGGTGTGGAGGCGCATGAAAAGAAACTCAGGGGAGGATGACCTGATAAACTGTAGGGTAAAATAATCGTCCCCTTTCATCTTTCTCTCCTTGAATAGTTCTGGGGAGGGTGGACAAGACCTACAGGCTGGGGAAGAGGACAGGCTGCAAACAAAGAGTAAAGGTGATCAACCAAGATGAGGCAAGGGGCTGAAAGTGGACTGAAGGCTTGTAGACAGAGATGGAGATGGAGGGAGAAGGACCATGGGAAAGAAAAGCAGTTATTAAAGTGTTGGGAGAAAGATGGGGAATAAATAAAAAGGTGAAGAAAAAAAATATTAAGCAAACAAAGTTCCAGCAAAGATGGAGGTGCCATTTTTGTATCATCTTACATTGGATGAGAAAATGCTATCAATCCATACACTGAATTTAACAAGGAGGGAGACCATTTAACAAGGAAGGACTTCTGCTAGGGGTTTAAAACAGCTGGATATGCATAACTCTTTTGACCCACAGAGACTAAGGAGATTCCTTCCTTCCTTCCCTGTTCCTTCTCTTCCCTCCCTCCCTCCCCCATCTTCCTTCTCTTTCCATCCTACAGTTATTTAAGTCTTCATCTCTACTCTTGATACAAATTAAAGGAGCCAGAAATGCCATCTTATTCTATTAGCATTGGTAAAATGCATAAATTTTTTGGTAGATACGAATTATTTTTAATGAATGGTTTTGCTTGTTTTTATACAAAGCAATAGCAGAATCATGTTGCTGTCCTTTGAAATTCTTCCTTCAGGAGAATTTTTGCATCTCTTCATTAACAAATTGCTCACAAGCAAATCTACCATCAGCACTACTGAAAATGCCAAATCAAATGTTGGTCAAGTCAACACAGAATTATCTTAAGTTCAAGTAACTTTGAATTTTATAGTCCTATTTAACCTTGGGTGGGTTTTTTAATTTTTAGATAAATATTACAAAATTCATGTCTGAAGGGGCAAATCGTATATTGTTGAGACTGTTAGGATTTCAGTGTATTCATGTGTTCCCTTTAAAAACCTTTAATTAAACAGCAGATGTCTATATGTATTTATATACACATATTGATAATATAGAGAGATGTATGTGTTAGTGTTTAGGTATATATATGTCTTACATATATAGTACATCCAGTCAGATACAGATATATAGCAAGACCCATCTGTTAGCTAAGGGACCAGAATTTTAAAGTCTATTTCTGATTCTACCCTTATGGGTCCTGAAAACAGGATCATCTTTAACCCCTGTCTTTAGATAGAAAATTGTCTTGGAAGTCAAGAGCTGAAGAAAAGCAAGTACTTTATTCATCCTTTAAATAACTGCTACTGCGAGATGTCTAAAAAAAGTACTATTATATTTTCTTGGTAGGAATCCTAAAAATAAAACTATTATTTAATAAGTTCAAACCATAACCCTACATTGATTCAAAGGACGCAGAAGGACAGTCAGACGTGTGAATCCTTTCTGAGGGCACGGGCATCTGTTACACTGCAAGAACAGGAAGTCTATTCTCTACTTTGTGTTGACTTAACTTTTTAAGAAATGTTTTGACCAATTAAAGATGGGGAAGAAGGAAACTGCAGAACCGCAGCCACTACAGAGACAACTTCCTGTGGGTTTTGTGGTGTGTGTGGCTCAGGAAGAGAACAATTCATGTAAGATCTTTCAGAGATAGCAGACAGTTTTGCTGCCCTATGAGGTAGCCTTGGGATGCTCAGCTATAAATAGGCCAATATATTATCAATTATGTCATGCAGATTAGTTGATATAGTGCATTCTGTATTTGTAGTTGCCACATGATTTCAGCATTTCAGGAACAAAGAAAAAAGGAGAAGAGAAAGTTGGCGGTCACCATACAAACCACAAGAGAAGAAAATATCTGCTTCTACCTCAAGACACACACAAAAAAAATGGTTTACAGAAAGCTGTGGGAAATCCATGGCCTTGAAATTACACAGAAACTTCAGTGTCTTCAATCAACTCTCTAAGGAAAAAAATAATGTAGTGCCTAGTAATGATTCTTATCTTCCTCCCACTTCCATGGAACTAAAGCTTGGTACCTACTGACTCTTTAAAGGGCTGTGTATCACTGCACTGCCTCTTCTCAAAACACTGCAGACAATTGCTCAACATACCAGGAATAGAGTCTTCCAGTAATTCATTGCCTCTCACATACTGGAACTGAAAGACAAAATCCCAAAATCTGTACTTCACCTCTCATTAAGAGGTTAAAGCACATACCTCAAGTACACTCCAGAGGCTGGATATGCTCAGAATTGGAATAAACCCATGTTCATACAGGTGGCTTGTCTTAACTCCTGTTGTTTATTCTCATTGTAACTTCCTTTTTGACACCTTAAAAATAGTATGAGGTTTAACACAGTGCAAGGGCATTTTTTCTGTTCAGCCTGGACATCACTTCAACTTGTAAGCAAATGGGAAATGTAGAAATAGAAGTAAAAGTAAGTTGCAGTGGCAATGCAACATTATTTTCAGCCTTAAAATACTTAAAGAATGTACCACTGTAGAGCTGAATTCTAGTCTCTTTGCTTATCATTTTAGAATATCCTTATATAAAGAAACTCATCTCCATGGTTTGGACCAGGTCTTGGAGAAACTTTGTTATCTGTATAATGGTGTAGTGACAAAGTCTGAGACTACTGTTGAAGAAAATATTATCTGTGAGTTTTAGTTGTGCTTCACGGCAGCAGAGCTCATTTATTACAAAAATTCATTACAGAAATGTTATGTAACTACTCCATTTCCCATCTCAGACGTTTTATGAACAGGACTGTAAACTTCAATGCACTGCAGCTGATCCAGGCTGATTTTACAAAATGCTTCACTGTTAGTAGCTACTGGATGTCAAAATGTCAGATATTCAGAACTGTTCTACTTTCTCCAGGTTTATTTGGTAGAGAGGGGACTGTTAAAATAATCAAAGACAGCTGTGAGGCTTCAGCAGGCACAAATTCAGTGCTGATGTGATTCCAGCCCCAGAAACACTCACACTGCAGACAGCACCACACATGCTCCACTGATCTAGAATTCTCATTTATCATATTTAGCTTTCAGAGAGCATGACTAGCAGTTCACCCTAAAAAGTGCTTGCCCAGACAACAAGCAACGCGCAGCAAAGATTAACTGCACAGGCAACTTTAGAAAGTAAAAGGGAAGACAATGCACACAGGCTTTGTTACCTACAAACACCCAGGGATTTGTGAAGGCAGTCCAGGGCCAGCTTAACAAAATTGATTCATTTAATTACCTTTCTGGCAAACAAGTCTGTATTCAAACCCAGAAATTTTCCAGGAACCCTCGCACAAGATACAAAGTGAGGGAACTGTTCTCTGAAACCCAAACAGAACCACCACTACAAGGAAAAAGGAAGATGGGGATGACAGGAGGTTGCAGAGGTGTGGTTTTCTAAGCCAGATAGTTTTGAAAGGTGAGATCATTTCTACAGTTTCTTGAGCACAAATATCAGACTTGCAATGAGTACTACAGGAAATTATCATGACTCATTTTTGTTACTGAGAAGGGCACGCACAGAGAAAATGAAAATATGTACTGAAAATTGTTACATTCAACACAAAAATGCATACTAAAATTGTTGCACTGCTATAAGTGTTTATAGATAATGATGCAAAATGTGAGCTCATCTGCTTCTTAATTCTTCATACCAAAAAGACTTTATTGCATAATTACAAAAAATGTAGAAACTTAGATTACTGACCTTTATAACCTATAACCTATTTTTATTGCCACTCAGCTTTCATGTCTTAGACTCTCAAATTTATTTTCATCCTCTTGCCTTTCTCATTACAACTGGTACAAGACTCCATCTATTCTTTTAAAATTCACATGCACAAATGCATCAAGTAAAGGAACTAGCGATCTGCTTAAAAGTAGGAACACCAGATTACACCCAGTTAATTCCAGTGTAATCTTTACCTTAGTTGGTAGCTCTGTCCCAGTAGCACCTACTTTACCAGAACAACTTCAGTGAGGTTTAGAGGAGGTAAGTAAGGTGAGTAAGGTAAGGTGAGTAAGCTCCTGCTGGTCACGCCCATAGGGTTATGAACCCTTTCCATCTTGGTATTTGCTTTTGTTTCCTCCAAATATTAAAAACAATTTAAAAAAAAAACAAAAAGAAAACCCAAAAAACCCCCGGCACTTAAAAAGATTGCTGTTTGTGTCACTGGAAGAAACTCAAGTTACCTTGTTTGTACTCCCTATAGGTTTCTTAAATATATTATTGGATGATTATATTACACAGGGGTGTCACCACTGGTCTGAGATGATTTTGTTGGGGCTCCCTTTCAAAATCATTACCATTCTAAAATATATGAGCTTGAGACATGAGTGCTTAAAATGTTATTTTGTTATAAAACACTAGAGCAGAACATAGTTTTATGAGTTTTAACTCTGTATTTCAATAATTTATACTACACCCTCAAGGGACTTATTTAAGGCACGTTCATTGAGCACCACATACTTTCCATCTTAAAGTTAAGAGTGCTTTTCAGTTACTTTTAGTCTGTAGCAACAAAACTAAGTAGACACCTGGCTATCTGTGATATTATATATTTTATTTTGGCTGTGTCTGCAGTCAATAGCAAAATTTAGCTCCCAGGGTCAACATGTTTTGCAGTATGCCCTATTTCATCTGTAACTGTTACAGTTTGGATAATATTAGTATTTTTAATTATATAAATGTCGCTACAAGTTTTTAAAATAAGTTTAAAGTTTTCAGTGTATGTAACAGTTTCAACATGGCAATTTACATGAGAGGCTCAGAGAACAGAAAGTGCTTAGTGTGGAAGGATATTGCATTATTTCCTGACCCGTTGTTGTCAGGAAAGAAAAGCACGTCACAGGCTGGCTTTTAGGCTTTGGTATGTCACAGCACATGAAATCAGTGGGCAGCATTAATGATGAGAGCCCAACATTCTGCTCATGTTCCTGGGCCATTCATTTCTGCTCTGGCACTGTCTCACCTCCTCCATAGCTGTGTCTTGCTGATTCTGTCTGGGGATACCTGGTTTAAAAACTATCCCTGGAGCACAGAGGCAGCAATAAGTAGCCAAAGATGGGACTTTTCAAGCTGAATTTACTGGCAAAGGTAACATGACTATGTATCTACACTCACACAGCATTTACCTACACTTCAAGCACAGATTTCTCTGAACCTGTGGGCAGAAGGCATCCTCTGCCTTACAGAGGGAGGGCACCTGGACCTCATCTGAGACAGGAGGGCTTGCTTCACTCTTTGCATAATTGCATGACATTTTCCCAGTAGTCCCCTATGATATGTTATCATGCATGTGCAAGAAATTCTTAGATGCTCATTTTTTTTTAGTTTGGAGAGTTAGATAGTATTGTCTGTATGAAGGCACAGTGAAACCAGTTGTCACTGAATCACTCAGAACATTCAAAAAGCATACAGGCATTTTACACTTGGTCCCATTAACTGCAACCTGTAATGTATTTTCAGTAAGACATTTTTCAGAAAAAAACTAGATGTGCTTTTAATCAAGCTTTGACCACAGAGTAATACTGGGTATGCTTAACACAGTAAACAAGAGGGTCAAAAAGATGTGAAGTACGAAATGAGGTATTTTTATGAGTCATCACAGTGCCTATACTGATACAGAGTCCAAACTTCACTTATTTCTCTCAGCTGATTAGATTCAGTCCAGCTCTCTAGGCACTTATACTGCAAACAGATCCATAAACTGATTTACATTTGCCAAAACAGAAGTTCTTCAGAGAAACTCACAGCTGGGATCTGTCTCCAGGACTGTCAGGGCTCAGCTCTGTTCTGCTAAAACTGGTTGTGCATTACCCAGGAAGCATTAGTATATGGTAAGATAAATACATATTCCCACAGGTGTATTTTTACTCAAACTGCAACTTCAAATTTAAGAAAAGCACAGTCAGAAATTCTCCTGACTGCCTCAGTACCAGAGAAAACATCCCTTTGGTATAGGACCACACATTCCACAACCTATTTTATAGTGAAGCCCAGAGGCTCTAACCAGAACAAAGCTTTAATCTAGCTAAACCTATACAGTCAGGACAGAAGGACTCAAAGCAAAAATATTTACAGTGCAAAGCTCAAAGCTAACAGGGCAAATGCTCTATTTACCACACTTGGATGCCTGTTTCTCATGCAAGTGTTTAGGCCTCACAGAATCCACATTATATCAATATCATTAGCTGAACCTTTTCTTTACACATCTGTCAGTTCAACTCTATGTGCCAGCTGAAAAACTGTAACTGTCACATCCTTTTTTAAATGTGTGAGATTGTAATACCGTAAAAAATGCTAAAGCAAGAGCCCAGAGACTGAAATTCTTCTTGTTCTCCAAGCAGGTAAAGCAAGGACAAGCATTAAAGGAAGTTTACCAGTGAAGTCCAGTCAGTGTGGCTGCTTTCAGTCCCTCGATCCCTTTGTGTGAAAGCTTGTCGAGTATTTCCAATGGTAGGCTTTAGTCTAATAAAAGATACAGCTTCTCACCATAAAACTTGCTCCCTAACTAGCAAACATTTCTGAAAGCCTCTTCAAAGCTGGAGAAACCAATTTTTGCCAAGTGTGCAAACTTCCATGAGTCACATAATACTCTGACTTCTGTTTTAAGATGAGTAAATATGATAATTGACACCAAGATGCTGAAAAGATTTATACAGTTTCCTAGGATAAACGTAAGAAGTGTTTTAAAGAAGGTCTTCCATAGAAACTTCATTTATTTTCCCACAATTTTCAAAAGCTTCTCATTAAAAGCAGCAGCCTTCAACACAGACTTTTTTTTTTTCTCCTTAAGACCCAATTAAATACAGAGTTTGAAATCAACCCTGTGACTCTTTCCTGGCTGTGTGTCATACTGACATTTAACATCAAACACATGCACTGCTGCTTTTTAGACATGCACTGCTGGACAAATAGATTGCATACTACTTCAAAATATTTCTCTCAGGGTACCCATATGCTATTTTCACAAATGG
>VZDJ01000155.1:14383565-14728671 GCA_008694505.1 Cyanoderma ruficeps | reverse complement strand
ACCAAGGAAAAAAAAAAAAAAAAGAGCAAGCCTAGCCCCTAGGTCACCACAGAAAACATCCAAAACTGCTTTACTAGAAGAAACACCTTCTTTGTACACTTGTCTTACAGTATGGACTAATTTCTTTCCAGCCTACTCTTTTGTATTTTTCTAACTGTATCATTGCCCTGGCTGCACTAATAGGCCTTAATAGCCCTGGCAAATTGATTATGAAACTAATTAATTATTTCTCTTTAAAAGCCCTGTAATCTGGAAGCAGTAGCAGGAGTTGACAGAGATTTACATGGAAGAAGAAAGAGGGTGGAGGCATTTTTCCCCCATGAACACTATAGTATTGCCATAACTCACACGAAACCTCCTCTCTGTTCCCCAGCCAGAGCTGCATCATGAGCAGTTAACACACTCATTATTCTTGGCACGGAAATAAATTAGAGAGGTAACCACTGAATGCTTAGATCATTTGGGAAAATCAGTGAAACTATCTCTACCTACATAAGCATATTTGAGAAGGATTACAAATCAGGTACAATGTTTATTATATCTGCAAATACACAAGATAACACAGTAGCTGTTGCCCTCATTATATTAAAACCAACAAATAAAATGTGAGCTTTGCAAAACCTTTGCTCATATACATGCAGGGTCAGCTTTACCCATGCATGGTCACGGAAGGCCCAGAGACAAGGGTGTGAACCATGATGCTTCCCTGCAGCAGCACAAGCCCCATCTTGTACAACCTGTACAACCTGAGAGCCAGGAGAGCAATAAGGTGAATGAGCCTTCAGAACATGTCAATGTCTTGGTACTTTATACTACAACATAGGTAATGAGATCTTATCAAAACATGATTTAATGTCATGACTCGAGCTGGATGGTGAGCACGGGAACATTGCTATTTGAATTTAAATTAAATTTTCATTAGGTATCATATTACATTTTAAAATTAGTTTTTGTTTCTAAGCCAACTGAGTCAATTGTGTAACTGAAGGCTGTCTACATCACAGCCTTTTCCATGCCACTGCAAAAATAATTCCACTGGTCTCAAGGATAAGTTGACTGAGGTCTCTCAAATGTATGTGTTATATATGCAGAAAAACTTCGTGCTGTTTTTAAACCAAAATTATTATTTTCCATCCTCCTGCCGGCACTGAAAAGGCAAATATAGTCCTTATGTGACCCTCCTCCAAGTCTCCTTCCAAAAACAGTGTCATGTGTCACCAGTGAGGATGGCCAGTGCCCCACCGAGCCACTATTGTGTGGCAGTCAGGGACAGAGAAAGGAACAGTCTTACTGAGAAGTACACCTGGGGACATCCTGCTCTACCAGGATTCTATTATTCTCTAGACAGAATGAAAAATAGCACTCTAAAGCACCAGCATGTTCCCTGTTTTTAAAAAGTTGGTGGTTGTATTCGAAACTGAAATTAATTCAGCCAAGGTATGCAGTCCTTTATTAAAGGGCTCTTTGAACAAAGGAAACGGAGACACTTGCAGAAGTCACACATCTGAAATTGTTTGGGAGTGATTTCTGGTTCATTCAGAGTGTGCACCCAGCTGTGGGCTGCACCCCTTGAGCAAACAGTCCCTCTCACTGTCCGGGGAGGCACCTGAAGACACTTCTGGGTTCCCCACTCTGTGCTGACTGAGGACAAGGCAGCTTCCACCCCCTGATGAAGGATTCCACCAAAAGCCTCCCAAAGGAGCAGAGGAGGCAGTGAGTCAGGGCAGTGCCTCTGGAGCACCCTGGGCACTGCTCTGACCTGCCCTACTCACCTGGCCGTGCTCCATCTGCCCTGCTCCCCCAGCAGCTCCTGCCAGGGAAACCTCCTCCAGGCTCCCAGCAGCCTCACTCCCTGCACCGCTAATATTTTTAGCAATGACCCTGTTGCTGCAGTGTATTGCAAATGAAACAAATGCACCCTTATATAACATTGTTACAATTATATTGCAGCGTTTGCCTCAGAGACGGCAGCACCTCAGCTCCCAAGGTTCTGCCACGTTCAGGGGCAGAAGACACCACACAGCTGGACACCGAGTGCTCTGTATCTTGCACAAAACCAGAGGTAGAACGGGATGCTTGGATTGAGGATATCCCCTTACTCCATCAAAAAGTTATGCTTATATAAATCTTAAATGACTTGCAGCATGAAAACAAATTGCTAGGCCGCCAGCTGAGATTTCAACTCATTTTGAGTCTCTAATTATGCTTGAACAGCTCTTGAAAACACTGAAATCTGTTTCTGACTGCATAGCAAAGCATGGAATGGGCAAGACAAATATTGTAGTAACCTTCATAAGCAACCTGATAGTTATTGTGGAATCTGTCCTCTCCCCTTTATCTTCTCTGGAGAAGTTGGTGCTGATTATGAAAACACCTTCAACAACAAGATGTTCCAGAAATTGATCATTTTGTTTAACTATTTTAACATTTATTTCAATACTTTAAGCAAACGTTTAATTTTCTGATGTTATCTTTCCATTTCCATTCTCTGCTACATGGAAGAAGCACTTAATAGATGTACTTTGATGTCAGTACAGATTCACAGACAGATAATTTTCTTCTGAACAAACTTGTTTCTGTAAATATAAATGCAATGCAAACGTAACTGGCACAGTCCTGTCTGTGGTAACAGCTGTCATTAAATCATACCTGCTTCTATTGTCAGGGATTTTAATAGCCTCCACTTTGTAATGAAAGGGCAAGCAACTGTGACTACACCCATATTTTAGCAGCAGCAGGACACAGATGTTAAATTCTGGACTGTACTAGCCTCACATTCCTCCAGCTTTGTAAATGGCCTCAAAGCCAGTGTTTTTCATTTTTATTTTTTTAGTTTTTTGTGTTTCTTTATATGGAGATAATTTACTAAGCTCTTAAACTTTGCTATGTCACATACCTGAGGAAAGAAACAGTGCAAAACACAAAGCATGAAGCATATTATTTTTCAGCATTCCTTCTTCTAGCATTTTCTGGACCTTTTCAGGAGAAAATATTCAATGTTCACAGAGTATTCTCTTGTGTGACCTTATTACTGTCAGCTCTCCCTTGCAGAGAAGGATCATTGAGGTACAAATAGAATAAAACCTGTGTTTTTCCACCCAGCTGCCACCTGCATTCTCAGGGACCTTGGGTTAATCACTTCTCTGTACATCAGTAAAACATCCATGGGGGTTTTATGGCCAAATTAATACAATGAAGAAGTTTGTATGTCCTTTAAAAATTATCTGGTGGTACAAAAATGCACAATCTAGCTGTAAACATGTAATTGCAAAAGACAAAATTAGGACAAATATTGGTGGCTATCGTGAAGAACTCGTAACTTGCACATTCAATCATTAATATTTTTATTGCAGTTTGTCTTCCCTGACTGAGCGCCTTAAAGGGTTTGTTACTTCAGCAAGGTACCTTACTGCAGCTCATTAAGTACTGGCAAAATATGGGAATTTGTTGCAACCTACTTTACTCTGCAAAAGACAAACTGATTTTTAATTTCTTCATTATTACCACCTCGATTCCTCCTTCAGCATTACAGTTGCATAATCTCTACCCTTGGAGGTTTTCAAGAGCAGACTGGTTACAGCCCTGAGCAACCTGGTCTGGCCTCAGAGCTGCCCCTGCTTGAGAAGAGGTTGGAGCCCTTGTTAGGTCCCTTCTAACCTGAATTATTTCTGGCAGTTTATTTCTGTCTTCTCTCTGCTGTTTTTCAGGATTCCCTTTCTAGTTTTTTGACTTTTATAAAGAGGTTGTTGTCTTGGTAGAAAACTCAGGTGCCCAGTCTTTCTTGATGTTATGAAAGAGTCAGTATACTGCAGGAAAATCAGTACTTCCGGCAGATTTGTGTATTATTCAGTTTTGATTAAAGTGTTGGTTTTGCCAAATCTCCTGGAACTTTCACGAAATTGAAGGAAGAAAAACCCCAATCCAAGTTATTTATATTGTTCTGTTCTTACAGGGAATCTCTTCTTTTTTTTAATAGCTGTCTATATGTTTCAAATTTTAGGTATTGTCCTGTTGTGTCTGATCCATTGCTTTCTCAGCTTTCCAGAAACTGGTTTGTAGGAACTTGCAGCAAACATTTTATGTGATTAAAGCCCTGCAAAGGATGGTGAGTTACATGTGAAAATCTCTCTTCTGAATTAGCTTTTTCCTAGTGAAAATTAGAATTTCTCAATGTTTTTATCTGGGTATTAGCTTGTATTTACAACAGAATACTAATTTCGTGTTCTGCACATTCTCAATGTCCCTAAATAGCTTCCTAAAGTATTTTCCAAGTCCATTAGAGATCAGTTTTTCAAGCTCCTTAAGTAATAGCAGTGAGTTTTATTATACCTCTTTCCCCTCTCTCTACTGACAGGAGGCATTACTGCCATTTGGCAAACACTGTGCTTTTACTTTTTTTTCCTATTCCTTTCTCGAAGGGATTTTGTAAGAGTTATAAAAAGCAGGTCAGCTCTGCAAGCACCTATATACAAGTTACTGCTGTCTTTAAAAGGTAATGTGAAAAGAAAGTAATTTACATTCAAGACTTTTTAAAAAGATTGCTGAAGCCAGGAACCAGAAGAAAGAAGCTGGAAAATGATCAGCTAAGATCCAGTTGTTTTTATTTCCACCTTATCTATACTTAGATTTTTCAGCAGATTTTTCAGTTGTTGCTATTTTATCTCCTTTAAGCACCAATCAATATGCAAACATAATCACTTTATTTTTTCTTATATGGATTTAAGATCTGTAATGCAAGACCAAAATATCTTTCTTTTCCCCCTGCCTTGGAAATATAAGCTGGTATAAATGGCTCCAGTGAGTAATTTTCCTTAAGGGCTACTACATAAGTCTGGCATATTCTCTGACTCTCCACATTACTGAAGGTTGCTTACAGCTCTGAGCAAAACAGTGAGCATGCTGCCATCCTCATGATCAGGCATCCAAGGAGACAACTCTTGTGGCAAGTTACAGAAAAAAAGGACTCCCTGTTTGCTCAAACACTTGCACACTTCAGCTTCATGCCAAAGCCTGTTCACACTTCAGGCTCCTGGTGGATTCTGGATATGCAAGCCCAGCAATCTAACCATGATCAGTGAGTCACCATGGTATGATTATCCTATGATTAAACCACTTTTGCTTCCTTTTGCTGTGGACACTCCACCTTGGAGCCTTTCCAGAGAAGTCCACATCCTCCTGCTCAGAGATCTGTTGATCTCTTCAGTACACCACGTTTGAGATTGCTGCACCAAGGGCTGCTGGATTGAGCACCACTGACAGGAAAAAAGTACAATGCCAAACTTAATGATTCCTATGATTATCCGCCCATCCTCTTTGCCAGTTCACCCAGGACAATCAGCACCATTTTCCAGTTGTGGCAAGTCATGTGGAAAAAGAACTGTTCAGAGTTTTAGGTGCAATGATAATGACTACAAAGGAACCACTGCACAAATGAGTAGAGGATACAGGACAATGAGCTGAAAAGGTGGTGTTGAAATGAGGAGCTGGAAGGTGGGTAACAGTTGTGTGGGGGGTCTGGAATGGAATCAGGTCTACTTTCATCTGTGTAAACTTAATCCATAAATCAAACTGAATCCAGTGAAGTAATAAAAGTGACAGATAACCCTCAAGAAAATAGGGGCATGAGATGGGTTTTCTGGAAAAAGCCTCAAACAACTCGAATAATCACATAAGCAGTGTCTAAAACTCAGCCCAAGCCAGCCCCCTGCAGCAGTATGAAATGGTGGGCAGCAGAGGATGGACATGCACAGCAGCACTGCAGCTCGGCCTTGGAACCCCAGTCATGGAAATGGCCACGACTCTCTCTGGTTCCTTGTTTGAGATCTGAGGTTCTTTGTTACATCCCTCAAGGCTTTTGTGCCTTAAAGATAAATCTTGTCAGCCAGAGACAGTATCCCTCTGGTGTTTTATGGAATGTTTCTGCTCTCTTTTGTGATGTACTGAGAGGTATTTTCTCTGTGTTTTGTAAGCTGGTAGCTACTGTAACTCAGGCAGTACAAGATGCCTCTTTTCAAAGACTGTATTTCAGTTTTTCAGATGTTTGTAAAATGGTGGTGTCCTTAAAAGAACAACCCCATCATGCAGAGGACTGAAGGAAAACTCTAATTTAACTAAAGAGCCCTAAAGCTGCCTCAGTCCAGACTTGTTCCCAAGAGAACATTGCTGGGAGCCAACTACCGCCGCTTCCTTCTTTGCTTTCTGTTGCTGGCAAGACTGAATCTATTTTTTACTGACATGCCATAATATGCTGTGAAATGCAGACAAAATGCAAAGAGAAATTACAGGGTGTCTTGATAAACATTTGACATCACTTTTCAAAGCCTAGAAACAGTTCTGTGATGCTCTGAAATCAGGTAAGGGTATTACAGCAGTTCAGCATTTTTGGGGTGTAATTGCACAGAAATGTCAGCTGTGAGATGAACAGCTCCCTGTGTGAAAGAGCAAATTCTAGCAGCTTTATACTCAGACTACTGTACAGAATGGCTCTTGATCACTTACAGGCCTGGGCTTCTCAGTAACTGCCCAAGTCACTTGTTGTTTGATCAGCTATGAAGTAAAAATAAAATCTGTAAGTATGTTGTAAACCTGTTCAAGATCTTGTGATGTATATATTATATAAATGCTATTTATTATGGTAAACATTTCTTTGCTACATTCACAATTTTCTTATCTAGGTCCCAACAGAATTGAAAACATCTTGTTAATATTTCATTGACACCCTTCACTTTGCAACTTGGATTTTAAACATAGGTGCCCTCCCCTGCTCAACTGACTTTCAGTCTTGTTCTCTCCAACCTTTTTCCCAATCCCCTGACAGAAGCTGCTCTGTCATTTGTGCTGCTTCAGCAGTCTCAAACTCCTGACTGCCTTTAACCTACTGAATCACTTCCTGACTTTATGTGATGCCTGTAAACTTCTCTTCACCTGAATCTAAAGACGAGCATTTCAGTCAATTTCTCCACTCTAGCAAACTCATGTGCTGGAATGAATTTTTCAAGATTGTAATTTTTGCTGCATTTTAAATCCAGGTCTTCTTTCACCATCTCTGTCATTTTCCTTTTGCCTTGCTGGGTAAACTGCCTGCACTTACTTTGATCGAGTTTATACTTCTTTCCTTCTGTTTCTTTTTGTAAATAGTTTTGAACAACAACAAAAAATAATGTTATCTAAGGATGCAGGTACATTTACAAAATGTCACAAAAACATATTTTTGGCAATAATCCCAGAGCAAAACAAAGATATTCTGGGAAGGCCTCCATTTAAAAATAAATGCTATTCTAAAGCAGGGATCCCTGTGCTTTGTCAGAGGAATGAGCTCTGTCATTCCTTACCCACAGCTACGAGAACCTTACACACAGTAGGGTCCTCACTGAGATGAGTCAAGAGCCACAGAGTTACAGCACTGGCCCATATCTACATATCTTTCCTCACATTGCCCTGAGTGAAGCCTCCCATCTGCTGCCAACATCCCTCCTCCCAGCTCACAGCAGCACAGTAACCACAGAAATGATCTGCAAGGGGAAAGTTATAAGGGTACTATCTACCTCATTTTCGGTTGTCTTTTAAAGGAGTTAACAGCTGGAAATAAAGGGAAGAGGCAGCAGCTGGTTATTTCTGCAATGTAATAATGAGGAGAGCATTACAGTAGCTCTGAGGAAGAACTTGTGCAGTTTGTTCACTGAGTGCAGGAGTGGAATCAAAGAATTTTAAAGATGTCCTTCCATTCCAGTTCCCTGCTCACCAAATGACCCTGCAAATTTAAAGTTACGTTTTTACCTGTCTGTATTTCTTCGGGCAGATACAGCATTCAATTCCATCTGGAAGGTGCAGCCCAGGGGAAGGCAAGTCCTGTCTGTATTACACTGTCCATGCCTGTGTAAATTAGCAGAATGCTACAAGCACACTTCCCCATCCTCAGTGGATGTCCTATGATGTCCTGGAGTCTGTCTGGGGGAAAAAACAGACCTCCCAGCAGCAAGCATATGAGGGGAATTCTCTCCTGGACTCTCACCAGTCCTCTGAATTTCTCCATGTCCCTGCAGCACAAGGCAGGAAACCAGATTCCCAGTTGAGCTAAGGGAAAAATAGGAGCCTTACACAATAAGACAGTGTATCTCACTGACTGACTGACTGTCAGAAGTAAAAAGGGTTATAAAAATTATATTCATAGCCTGAATAATAAAACTTTATGGAAGCTAAAACTGAACAGAGGCTTAAGCTCTAGAAAAGTGCTGGAGGACCAGGCTGGCAATGAGACACTTACTGTGAATGCCAGGCTTCCACATCCTTCTGCATGTCTGCTGCTCGTGACACTGCTGGGGCCTTAGGAAAAATGACAGCTGCAGCCCAGCCCATGGGAAATTCTGCTTTATTTCTGACTCCTTGTTATTTTCCTTAGAATAAACACTAATATTTTGCATGTTTCTATATCTGAAACAGATGATACAAAATAATGATCTGGTACTGTACAGTTACCTTCAGACATGCACAGGAGACACTCCCAGAATCTATTTGCAACACCAGGCTCAGTCATCTTAGATCCAAAACTGCAGTTCTTCAAAGGGATTGCAGTGCCATGTGGGATGAATGGATGCTGTATATGGTATTACAGTGTTTCCAGATTTCCACTCTGCAGATGGTCATGGCATTTTCCACATGACTCCTACTGTAATACCAGAACCACATAAGTCATTTATAAGTAACTGATATGTCCCAGCACTTTATAGTGCACTGTGCAGCATTCACAGCTGAACAGAAAATGCAGAAGGAAAATTAGCATGTCTCCTGGTCTTAATTTTATAAGAGAGCATATATGCACCCAGGAAAAATATGAAAGCAGAATAAATACTGACATATGCTCGCTAGCACATGAAAATGTCAGAATTCCATTAAATATGATAATCTAAAATACAACAGAACAAGCTCAGAGAAAACAGAATATTATTTTGCGTTGTGGTCAAAGCCTCTGAAAATACTGTTACCATTGATCTGAATTCACTCGTATAATGGGTAATCACTTTGTTACTGGAGAAAGAGGTGTCTAATTGCTGACAATGACCCTTCTGTCTTTGTTTTCCATTCCCTTTCTTCTTTCATTGGGGTAATAGATATAGACTTTATTTTTTGCATTTCTTATGATAAGATGTAATAGAATAGCTTTTTAAAAAGTCAGTAACAGGAGAAATGAGTTGAAAAATACCAAAGAATACAAAATAAATGGTACGGCTTTTGTTAGTAAGAAAATATGGGGTGAAGAACAAGATCCCACCAGCTTTTAACCTTCAAGTATTCAATGAGTTATGAAATCACAAAAAACCCACCAACAATCAAAAAAACCCCAACAACCAACCACACCCCCAAAAACCCCAACATCCACCAACCAAACATTCAGGACACATGAACACCTATTGTCCTTAAACATTTTCTGTTTACTTCTAAATATATTTCATTTTAATGCAAAGCCTCCTAATGGTTTTTCTTTTCTTTAGACTCCTAACAAGGCAATTCAGCTGCTAATATTTCAGGTCTTGGGATCCTGGGCATACCAAGAAACAACTGCAGTGCCCCCCACTCCTTCCAGCTACAGCTGACTGTGGGCCCAGGTCAATCTCAGTAGCAGTAATTTTGTACCTCCATCTCTGAAGAAAATTACAAAAACATTTTTCTGAGCTACCATAAGAAATCTGCTGCAGGTGCAGGGTGCAAAGACAGAACTATTACAACACAGGAACTGACTGTGAGTGTCTGACACCACTAAGATAATAAATGATAATCAAACTATAATTCAAATCCACTGGCTCCCTTTAAGGAGTCTGATTAATCTCCACTGTGCCTTGGTGGAAGAGCAACAGTCAGAAATCAGAATATTTGATCTTGTTCTGGAAATGTGCTTGCTTGTGAGTGCCAAACAACTCCAGTTTGGCCAGAACCTGGGTTCTGTGAATAGTGAGCAGTTTCAGAGTGGAACATAGTCCCTGGCAAGGCTGCAGTACTGCAAGGGATTCACTTCATAGTTGGAATGTCTTTGCTTCAACACAGCTCTACTTTTGCAAAGCCAATATCAAATTATCAACAATTTTTTTACAAATATAAAAGAAAGGCTCATTAAACAAATATAGATCACTGAAAAAGGATAGATTTCTCGTCCAGTACATGAGCAATAAGTTAAAAAGAGTTGCTCTTACATTTGTCTAGTGATGCAGATTTTGCTTACGGAGCCCCGGGCATATAAAAATAAATCCATAGCTGCAGTGTAGGTTTAGTGCCAACACATCAGTGATCACAAAGAAAGTGGATTTAAATTACCCATTTTTCTCCTGGAGTTTCGTCTCCAGCATAATTTGGAAGCAGATCAGCACAACTTAAATTAACTGTATCAATAAGGACCTCAATGGAACTTCACAGGACCCACCAGAGTACAGACTCCAGAGAGCAGATCTGAGCTGGAGTGTTGCTCCCTCCTTCCCACCTCCGTGACGTGAAGCCCAGCAGAGGCTGGAGATGATGGCAGCAGCTGGGCTGATTTTATTTCAATGTGCCAGCTGGGGAATCCCTATGGAACTCGTCAGGCCAGCTCTGAGGCTGCACTGTCACCAAGGCACCCTGAACTAGCCAGTCCAGTCGGCTACAGCAACTGGATTATGCTGGGGAATGTTTTCCTCTTTTTTTTGAATCTGCTTATCAGTGATGTCAACTAAGAATACAGCACTTCTGAACATTAATGACCATAGCTCAGTGAGATAGACACCATGTCTTGAAAGAAAATTGGACATTCATTTAAATGATGGAGACAGGTTTGTAAAGAAACATGAAGAAGAGAGGAACATTCCTTCTTTATTATGTGAACTCCCACACGCGATGTCATAAGGAATTTGAGTGGGAATTTATTTACAAAACTGGGACTTACTGTCATTACACTGTGCTGAAGCAGGGGAAAAAATTACCATGCTGCAAGTCAAATGTCACAGTAGAATTTAATATGCCGGAATTCTTGGAAAGTGTTCTAATGCTTTCAGCTCAAAAGAAGCACATACTGCTTTTTATAGCAAGGAATTTTAATTATTATTAGTTTTTGGCAATCCCCATAGTCTGCTGGCATTTTCTAAGCCACAGAGATTAAAACCTGAAGAGAAACAGAAGGTGGTAGGAAAGGGAAGAATGCCTAATTGAAGTACTCAACATCTCTTTATCCATGACATATTAATACAGATATGTGAGCAGGAGTGCAAGATCAAGACATTATTCCTACCTTCCCCCCAAATGTGCCATTATTAAACAACTGAATTCTCATAACAGCCAAAATAGGTCAGAGAGAAGCGGGCAAGTGACTGTATCACGCAAGGGATGGCAGTACAGTAGCTGGACTGAGCAAAGAATAGCAAAACAGTTTGCCTGGAGAACAGAAAGGAATTCTGGAAAGGTTGTGTCTTCAACCAAATCACAGTGCTGGGATCCATGGCACTCACATGCTACTCTTAGTGGATTTATGGGTAAACAAGTTCCTGCCCTGCAGTGCTTTCAGCATGAAGACATGCTGACATGACCAGGTTTCCACAGTCTCCACCTCCCCTCCTCCCCTTTTAACATTTCTATCCATACTTTATCTTACAAAGCAGACACAGCCTCCATTCACCAGGTCCATCTGTGTCTGCATCTTCCCTGGACACGTCACTGTGGCTGCCACAGCCAGGAATGAAGGACATCAGGCTCAGCCAGGGCAATCCCACAGCTTCCCACTGCTTTGCCCTACACCCTGCACCCCTCCACTGAAACACTGAATGCAGGGCAGAGCCTCCTGCCTACTCATGAACCCTTTTCTCACACTGCCCCAGACTCCAGCCTGTACCTTCTGGCTTCAGACTGCTGACTAACTCTTCCTCAGCCTCTCTGAGGCTGTGACTCAGGTTTGCTGCTAGTGGCAAGAACACACTCCCATTGTGATGAACACCTGGAAGGAATACTTTGGACGCTGTAATTTTGACCATGGCAGCAAGGGAATGATTGCAGTACCAGCTCAGGGCAGCTTGCTCACTGTGTGTATGCAGCACTGGCTTGGAGCAGAGCTGGGTATGGAGAGGTGAAGCAACTCCACCACAAGGCTCCAGGCCTGTGTCTGAGGATTTGTTCACTCTGACCTTGAGACAGTTTCCCCAGTGAAAGGGACCAGAAGCCTTTTTTACTGGGGGAACAGGAGAAAGAATTTGGGGAAAGTTCCTGTGATACCACACTGAGAGTGGTGCTTCTACCCCAAGCAAACCCTGAGCAACAAATTGGCCCTCTGAACATTCAGGGAAAACATTCTGAAGACCTGTTCAGCACCAGATGGATGGCATGGCCTATGCTCCCTCTTCTCACTCCAAAATGTACTTCAAAAACGAAAGAAAAGGACACAACATTAGCAGCTAATTAGCACTTCCTATTCTACTTGCTATTGCTGATTCCAGATGAAGTATAAAGAGACAGCACTTTCCAACTGGGTGACCAACTTCACAGAACCCCCTGCACTACGGCATTTAATGAACTGTGGCAATGCAGTATTGTTTGTAACAAAAGGATTTGCTCAGTACAGAGCACTCTGCACCACTCCTGCTTCCACCTTTACACTTTTCACAGTTCCCCTAAGAGGAAAAACATTTGCATGAAATAAACACAAAAAATGTCACAGTATAAAGATATCCTTTAGGATTCATAATATCCTGCATGCTATAGTGCTGTATGCTATATGAATAAATAAAGCATTACACAACTTGTAAAACAGTTACATTCATAGATTGGCATCATATAAGTTTTATATAAAATTAAAAATTTGATTTGTCATGGAAGCTTCTTCAATGATTAACATTTATCAACATCCAACAGTCAAAAGCTATCAGATGTCAGTGTTGTCCTCGTTAATCCTTTTCCCCTGGGAAATGTCTTAAGGATCTGTAGCTTGCTATACTAAGCTCCCCTTCAGCACACAAAATTCATCCAGATATCTGCAATGACAAAGTTCACAGCAGATAATTTTTGTTATTCTGGGGGGGACTAAAGTTCTTGCCACTGAAAGAGATTGCTTTGTAGTTAGCAGTCAAACAAGCACTCATAACCTCTTATCAGGATTTCTCTGGGCCTTCTCCTACTTTCACAAGTTTCCCTGTAAACTTAACACTTGAAATTTTGTTATGCAACTTGAATTTTCACTGACTGATTAGGATAGATAAGAGAAACACTGCTCTTGCACATCATTGTTTCTGCCACTTATTTTGCCATTCTGCCATCACAGTACTTAAAATCTTCTTTGGAAAGGCTGAAGAAACTGCCTTCTGGTCACAGAATAGCATCTCATTTACTCAGGAACAGTACAATTCTCTCCAATGTGCTCTTTAAACCAGTCATGAAACCCAAGATGGTAACATATGGTCAGCTAGGAATCACCTTGCCCTTCTCCAGCCTCAGTAGGCTAGGGCTATGCAAAAATCTACATCCACTGAAAGTCATTAAACTTTAATACCAAGGAAAACTTGTTCGGGTGTTCTCAGCCTTAAATTTTCTATTTGTCACCTGCTACTCCTAGACAGATGAACTCACAGATGGGAGAGACTGCAGATCAGAAATTATAAACCTTGCAAGCACTGAGATACAGAAATAGCATTGCAGAAATTCATTGTTGCCACTTCTGTTCCTGGGGAAAATGGAGACCATAATATCGATATTTATTGACTTTTTTTTTACTTTGCAAGCACTTCAGCATCTGAAGGGGCAGCCATTGCACCCAGGAGCAGGAGCAAACCCACTTGGCTGCAGGGGAAAACAAATGAGCCATCGGTAGCTTGAAATGAAGAAATGCCAAAGTTGGGCATCGAATTCTAAGAGCTATTACAGTTGTGGGAATGAGTTGATGTTCTTGAAATGATGGGAAACTGAAACCACAGTTTCTTCAGATCACCCACACTGTTGAGCATCAGCAGGTCCTGCAGGTGCCGTGACCCATCAGCATCTGCACAGGCTGTGGTCACTCCACAGGCACTGCCCAGAGCACAGCCCTGGCCTGGTACCTCTGAGCAGCACACGGGGATGTGCAGAGCCAACAGCTCCCTCCTGCCCAGGAATGCTGCCAGCCCTGTCTGCTCCTCACAGCTCCCCACCACCACCACCTCCAGCCATTCAGCACCAAATGTGCCCTGTGATCCCCAGGAGAAGGAGAATTTGAGCAAGTGTAAAGGCACACGAGCGCCTGGCACATGATCTGCACAAAACACTGTGCCAAAATACTGCAAGAAGAGGTAGGAGAGGAAGGAAAACAACAGGAGCAGCTACTACTCCATTTAAGATGACTGATTAGAGAAAAAAAAATGACAGGTTGTTTTTAATTCCTTCTTGGCGGTAGCTAGTCTCATTTCACTGCCTCTAATTTCTCCTCAGGTCTATCTGCAAGTTTAATAAAGGTCTTTGTGCATGCTCAGGACTTGTTCACTTAATTGAGTGAAACTAGAAGCCACAGTTATGCCAGAAGGTTTTATTAGGATATTAGAGAATAACCAGCAATCTTTTCCCAACCTATACCAAATTAGATTGCACAAAGATTCAGCTGATGTTTTATTAAATGCAGGCTTACTACACTGTGCACTGCAGTCCTTAAAAAATCAGTCAGACATGAAAAACTTCCCAAGTGCAGGGTCTCCCCAGCCAAGGAAATAAAGGAAAGCAGTTAAAAACCTGATAACATTGGTATTACCACTACAATGTACTCCAAGAAATTCCAGTGCACAAAGCTATCCTTGTATTTACAACCTCTCCCAATGAGTCCCTGTCACATTTATGAAGAGCAGGAAAATATAGTAGTCCTTGCAAACTGTGATGCTGTGCCAGTGTTACATGTTGGGGTATTTTCCATTTGTGTAAACTCACTAAGAAATCCACTTGTCTTTCCAGTCCACCCGTTTTCCAGTATGCTGATAACACACCCTGATCCTTTAGTCACTGGTACACTGCTTGCAACATTGCTTCCAAATTGTTTTGAAGGTAGAGCTTTCTCCTTCAGCCTTCTAAAAATGGACTTTACCCCCCACTTAGCAACTGAATAATTACTGGCTCCATGTTGTCTGGGGGCTGGCTTCAAGAGCAAGAAAAATTTGGCAAGATGCTCCACTGTCAGTTTAGGCTTTCTTCACACTTCCTCCCTTGAATCAACATATTCCTAAAAGTTTTCCCCGTTCTTTTCCATTCTTTGTTATACTTGATAGCCATCCTCTGCTTGTGTTATGCTCCCTTATTCTGAACTTCTCAACCCAGCTACCATTAACTATTTTTAGGACTTGTTGTGTTTACATCCTCTCTTAAGATCACTTAAGCAGAACAAAGGGCAATTTCAAGCAATGAACTGAACTCTGAGGATGAGAAGCAGGGTGGAGCAGGCCCACGCTGTTTTAGGAAAGGCAGTTTGGAAACTGGGAACAGAAAGCTCAGTTCCTAAACGAATTGAGCCTGCAGGAGGGCGTTTGATAACAGTGGCATCCTGCTCACCCTGCTCTGAACAGACTGACTGTGCAGTCCCTCCAGACCAAATACCTGCTCCAACAGAGCAGAGCAGCAAACAGCTTCTAGCTTTAACAGCTGGTAATGCAATACACAAACCTCTCCACCACTCTCCCTAATAGGCTCCCACTTCACTAGAGGCTGCAGTTTTTAATTCCTTGCACCAGAGCTAAGGGAAAATCAGGTGACCTTGGCAACAGCTCAGCATCCCACCCATAAGAAGTTCAAGAACAGCTGCAGAACAATGTTCAGACACAGACCAACAAAAAAATTTTCTAACATAGATTTGTCAGATTGGAAATGTAGTTGAACATGCGTGCACATTATTCTGCACTCTCAGACTTCAAGAACAGTTCACAGAGCCTAGAAATCATTTGTGTATGGTCTTGCAATTAAACACTGCCTGCCATCAACCACCTCTGCCATGTAGAATTTTCCTTCACACACACACACATTCATACACACACACCACACACACCCTCTCTTACCTTCCCCAAAGGATGCTTCTGGAGAAGTTTTGCTTTTAATATCTGTACTCAAAATAATTCATTTGGAATACAGTTTCACCTTTATGATGACCATTTTTTTACACTGAACTTCAGACACCCACGTGGTCAGGACTGATGGCTTGTGTACAGGCCTGGCACAGATCTCTATCTGAAAGCAGTAAAACTTTTTCATTCTGCTGATGTGTTTTCAACCTGTCCTCTGCCTGCCAAAATATAACCCTTGAAAGCAGACTGCATATGACTTGCCCCTCAACTATAGATCCTGTCAACTTGTATTATCCATGATAACAGTAATATTTAAGAAACACCCTCTAGCAAAATGCTTACACTGTTTTTCTGGCTTGAGCCAAATAAATACCAGAAATCAGACATATTTTAATGCTGATAAACAGCTCAAAGTGGAATTTTGTTTTTCTAATTCCTTAAACCTATGAATAGTTTACATCACATTCTTTACTTTCATTCGAAACCTGCACTTTCAATATTAAAATGATTTTATGCTTAGTAGAAGCCATTTGTGGGAAGAAAAAGAAAGGAAATTAGAAAAGGTAAATAGTACTGAAGGGCTATTTCTTCTGCTGCCAAAATACAGTTAACCATTTCTTATTTCATCTTAAAAGGCACTTTTGACAGCCTCTAGTAAGTGTCAGTTTACTGAGGAAAATCTGTGCACAAATCTTTGTAACTTACATTTTAAAGCCATCCATGTGTTTTAATGACAAAGATAACAGAACTGCAACCTGGAAAGACACTGGAAACACACAATGTTAATTGATTATCACGCCAAACTGATCTTTCCAGATGAAGTAAAAGCAAGATCTGACAAATGTATGTAGCTCCTGATTACTGATAGCCTCCAGTGAAATTATGACAACGTGACTACATTGCTTCCTTTTACAAGCTCATTTACAATACGCTTTGTGATGATATTTAAACAGTAGGTAATGCCAAATGGGCAATGCTGATTACATTAGCAGTCTTCTTCAAAATAAGGATGTGTAGGTTTGCCGTTTTCCTAGGAAAACAAACTTGTTTTATCATCTTGTCTACCTGCTCTCTCTACTTACAGCACACTGAAACCCTGACGAATATGGAAGATGATTATGTGAATTACGTACAATTTAAAGGCCATTATTATGGGGAAAGATATGGCAGTAGGAGGTGTAGGGCATTCAGGCATGAACTCACAGCAAATGGCAGATCAGTATTTCTGCTGCTCAAGGAGAAGCTTTTTCCCAGCTGTCAAACTTTGGAGAACATTTTGGTTTTATTCACTCTGTGAGGGTGAATAAAAAGCAATGGTCTTTTTCATCCCTTTTCCAAAACTGCGACAAACTGAAGTGCAAACCTACACACACATACAGGAATGCAAACAAAACTGAATACCAGCAGAATTCTCCTATGCAGGAGAATCTACAGGTTTCATTACTGCTGCAAAGGATATAATCTAGTGCTAAAGAAAAACAAAAGAGATTTAGAATGAGAATTGCTATTTTTACTGGTATCAGTGAAAAATTACTTTATCTGCATAGAGATAATGTGGAATCAATTTTGCACGGCGTCAAGTGATAAAAAAATCCCCACAGATCCTCAGCAGAAGTCTGACATTTCTGCCTTGAAGTTTCAAAGTAAAATCCAGCTTCGCATGGGAGCACACGTGCTTTGGGAAGTCCACAGTAGGTTGTATGCTGGCCAAAATGGGTCCCTGAATGTGATGTGCTCCAGCTAAAGCAGAAACCATTTCTGCCTCAGTCTGTGCACAGGGCCCTGGGAGCAGGAGCTGTGCACTTGTGACCACAGCCTCAAACACCTCCCCACAGCAGCAGCCAGAAGGTGCAGCACACAGCCACTATAAACACGGTGCTTTGTATCATTCGGCTCACTTGCCTCCCATACTTCACAAATTTTTTTGCTAATAAGAAACAGAGGAACGGAATATATTCGGATATACACCAGAAAGCTAGGAGGCATCATTTACAGTTTGTGTTATTACAGGCTCCAAAGATACATAAAACATCTTGCATTCATAGTGTTGACGTGAAAAGGCTGAAACGCAGTATTTTTGCCCGAAACTCTGCTAACAACAACGCATAGTTGCTGCAGTTTAAAAATATCCCTTCAACATTCTCTTTTGAAAAACTATAAATAGCCTGTAAAAAAAAAACAGTGACTTTAATACTCTGTTATTTGAACAAATAGCAAAGTAATTCAACATTAGGTGTGGCCTTAAGGTCGCAAATTTCAAAGACTATTAGGAAAACAGAAAATTGAGGACAAAACCTTGCATGAAACATGCAGAAGGAGGGAGGGAGCAAATATCCTCTTGCTGATAAATTGCTACCATCAGCAGACAGTGCATAAATCAGCACTGCTCAACTGTGAAGATTTCTGGATTATATATCAGAGTTTTTAACAATTTGCTTACAATAGCTTAGTCAGTACAGAGTTAAGAAAGAAGCCTCTTGTCAAATAATTCCGCTGGACCTGTTCCTGCTGCTACTGATGCCAATAGGAGTGTTGCCCTAGAAATCAGGAAGAGCAGGACAGGATCCAAGGTTGTGGTGTGATCAGCTTTGCTGTTTATATTAGGGCTGTAACTATCATCTCCAACTGGAGATGATGCTACCAATGGTAATGAGACTTATCAACACCAATTCCATTTGCAGCCTGGCCTTCATCCAAGACATCTACAGCAGTGAAGTAAATTACATTCAGGCAAATTAAAGAATCCATCCACTAATCAGATTTTAACTTTTACCATCATCAAAAAGTTTCCATCAATGCAACTTATATTCTAACAGAGTTCTAAAAATTTACTCACTAAAGTGATCTTTTGAAAATCTTATCTACAGATACATACACAGAAATTTCTCTTGAAAATGTTAACTGCCTTCTGGTTCCAGACTGCCACATAGGTTTAGAAGCAAGCTGCTTCTAAATTAGCTCAAAATATTTACTGTGACTTGATGGTGACAAAGCATATTAAACAGGTTTTGACAGGAGGTAATGTTATATCACCACTTCACAGTTCCCCCTAGTAAACTTTACCAGAGAACCAGAGAATCAGTTACAGAATGGCTGGGGTTGGAAGGCACCTCTGGAGATCATCCAGTCCAACCTCCCTGCTAAAGCAGTCTCAACTAGAACAGGTTGCACAGGATCAATTCCAGGTGTGTTTTAAATACCTCCAGAGAAGGCAACTCCACAACCTCTCTGGGCAACCTGTTCCCGTGCTCAGCCATCCTCAGAGTAAAGGATTTTTTTCCTTATGTTCAGATGGACCTTGTGTTACAGTTTGTGCCTGTTGCCCCTTACCCTCTTGTTGGGTACCATTGAAAGGAGTCTGCCCTGTCTTGTGACACCTTCCCTTCAGACACTGGCATGCACAGATGGGGTCCTCTCTCAGTTGTCTCTTCTCAGGGCTGAACAGGCCCAGTTCCCTCAGCTGGAAGGGAGAGATGAGAGAGATGCTCCAGTCCCTTCATCACCTTTGTGCCCTCCACTGGACCCGTCCGGGTGCTCCACATCTCTGTGTCCTGAAGAGCCCAGAACTGGGCACAGCACTCCAGAGTGGCCTCACCAGGGCTGAGGAGAGGGGCAGGATCACCCCCCTGACCTCTGGCACTGCTCTTCCTGATGCACCCAGGATCCCTTTAGCACTGACCCCTGGGGACACTGCTGGCTGCAGGCCTCCAACCAGACTCCGTCCTGCTGATCACAACCCCTGAGCTCTGCCATTCAGCACTGCCCAATCCCCCTCACTGCCCACTCACCTAACGCACACTTCTTGAGCTAGAAGTATGTTATGGAAGAGAGCTCCAAATGCCTTGCTGAAGTCAAGGTAGACAACACCCACTGCTCTCTCCTCATCTACACAGCCAGTCAAGCCACCATAGAAAGCCATGAGATTAGATAAACGATTTCCCCTTGGTGAATGTATATGAAATACTCCTCATAACCCCTTCTGCCTCCACTGGCTTAGAGATGACATCCAGGATGTGTTATTATCACCTTTCCAGGGACAGAGGTGAGGCTGACTGGCCTGTAGTTTTCTGGGTCCTCCTTCCTGCCCCTATTGAAGACTGGAATGACATTCACTATCCTCCAGCCCTCAGGCTCTCCTGTTCTCCATGACAAAGATTATGTGGGATGACACAGCAATAACACTGCTAGCTCCCTCAGAACTCATTAGAGCATCCCATCGGAGCCCATGGATCTGTGGGTGTCAGGTTTGCCTAAACGATCTCTAACCCAACCTTCCTACATCAAGGTTAAGTCTTCCTTTCTCCAGACTTTCTCTCTTGCTTCCAGGGTCTGTGATTCCTGAGGAGTGGCCTTAGCAGTACAGACTGATTTTTCTCTAGTTGGCCAGGCCAATTCCTGCCAGACCATGCTCTCTAACTAAACAACACAGAGTTCCCAAAGCTAAGCTATGTTTTTATGCTGCACACTAAACCATGTTTTGAACTGTATGCAAACATTTAGCTAAACTGTCATTTAATTGTGGACTCAAACTCACAGGGATCATTTAAGTCACTGTTAGAAGGACCAGTGTTCTAATCAGCAACTGGCCTTGTGCACCTTGTGTCCAGCAGACACAGCTGCTCAGGGCAGTGTGGTGCTCTCTGGATCTGGGCGGACTCCACAAGACCAACGCGTTTCTGCACATGGGTGTGGGATGGATCTGACCCCTGAACTTCTGCCCAAACACCACACCCTGACCTCCATGCAAAATGCTTTTCTGGCTGGCTTTAAGGAACGCCAGGACAGACATCTTTGTATGCTTTAATGTGCATAAATCTTATCTTGCCGCAGAATATGAGTTTGCAGTAATGAAACACACACTTTGCCTCACCCAGAAAGTGAAGAGTTATTTTTGATTGTGTTAAAAAAACACAAGTATAACTAAGTTAGATGTTTTATAGGACTCCTACTCACCTCCTCAGCACCACATGCAGCTTTCTCTTTATTTCATTTCTTGGCAGACCATCCTCTCCAGCTAAGAGGACATACTGTGTCTAAAACAAAACTGTCTTTGTACACCACATAACAAACTAACTTCTGAATTTGTATGAAAGTCACAGAGTTGACAGCTTAGGAGTTTAAATGATGGATTTTTATACCATTATGTAATTATTGCCACAAAATGAAACGTTAATTCTGGGTAAAATTCTCAGGAACATTAAATCAGTTAACACATATGTATACACTGAAAGCCCTGAGGATATACAATGTTAAAGAACATCATAATCAGTTCAGTTCCAACTCCACCCCTTTGGCATTAATTGGGAAGGAAGGTGAGATCTTTCAGAGTAAGTACACTGGGGATTCCCTACTGATTGAGAAACACTGAGATGATGGAAAATGGCATATTTGGCACCATGCCACCACACCATGGCTTAGCTAATACAGAAAGCAGCAGCCACGGGATGTAATACAGGTTCCAGCACTGTGTATAACTCTACTTCACTACTGATGCACAAGCAAGCCTCCAGTTGGTAGTTTTTGCTTTCATTTTCTCTTGATTCCCCTGTTCTTCGTGCTCTCCATTCAGTTTGTGAATAAAAATTGTTTTGTGGTGATAATATAACTGTGTCTTAATGACTATGCAGCCTAAAGGCAGAAGATATAAAAGGCTTACAAATATATAAATTAAGCGTTCTGCTTTCTAGGTGGTGCTTTAGCTGTTTTTCCTGATTAAAAAAATTAATAGGAAACATCACCAAAATAAATTACTGTTTAAGATTAATTCTCCCACCCAGTCACTTTCTGCAACAAATTAGAAGTTTTCAGGTGAAGAGGATTTGTTTTCAAACAGTTCTTAAGACAAATCCTTAACTTGCCCAAGAGCTTGTTTATCTCTGTTTGCTCCCCTGCCTGTCAAGGGGAACTGTGGTCTGCTGGTATCAAACATACATGAAACACTTTCTCAGCACTTCTTAATAGCTGTTTTCATCTTCCCTTTCCCAAAGCCTGCACTTTCCAAGGCTGTCTGTGCATAGGAAACATCTCATTCTAAGGACAGTCAGTTTTTGTGTGTAATTATGCTAAAAGCTAATCTGTCATATTGGTGTTGATTATTAACTGTGACAAATGTTTGGAGGATCCTGATCCAAGATTCCAGAAGTAAGTTCAAAATAGCCTGCAATATCTTCCTGTACAGATACTAAGTTACTTTTACCTTGCACTAAATCTGTCTGATGTCAAGCCATACCTCTTTTTGAGCATCTTCAATTTCCACTTGGTATCTCTAGGCTAAATAAATTTTTAATACCAGTATTGAAGGAAGCCAGCATTACTTTTTACTAGGAACCTCAGAAACTTCGTGAAAGGTGCAGGCTGCTAATATGGTTTCAAAGGCTGGCATGGGAGAAGTTCTCCAGGGACTGCTGCTGAGTGACAGTTTCATGTGGGATTATATAAGCTTCAAAAACTAACTACAGTACTGCCTGCAAAATCTATCTTCTGAGCAGAACCAGAGTGCTTCAGCTCTCTTCAGTTTCACATTATTTTCTCTTTTATGTTCTATTGCCAACAAAACAGCATTTTTGCACTAGATAGTAATTATCATATAATGTTGGTTTCATTGCCCTTAGGAAGAATTTCACATTGGTACAACAGTTTGTATTTTACAAGCACTTGAAAAATGGTAGAGACATGAAATTACAGTGTTTGTGAAAATATATTTAATAAAGCCAATGACAAACCCCTCTAAAGACACTGAAAAGCCCATTAAGTGGAAGAGTCTGAAATAGGCTAACAGTTTCTTATATGATGAAAATGTTCCCTTCCTCTAGGACTTGTGTAATTCCAAGTGTCATGATTTAACAAAAGAGAAATGTGTGAGACTTGCAGTCACACTGCATAACATAAATTTACATAAGCTGGAACACTCTCTTTAGTAATCAAGCACTTTCTTAATTCCATGGGGTTGGACTGAATCCTCACTGATTATTAGCACTTCCCATGCAGATACTAAAATAGCTCCATATGCCTGGATATACTTGCAAAAATGCCTGAGGAGTCACTGCAGGAGTTATCTGAGCGGGCTCCAGAGCAATGTTACACAGGCCCATGCACAGTGTTAATATTGAACATCTTCACTGCTTGACTTCCAGCAGCTCCACGGTGAATACAAAAATTTACCAAGTTGTATAAAGTTACAAACCTTAAACTCTTCTGCGATGCTACAAAGAAACCTGCTTCAGCCTTTGGGACTTGGGACTGATGAACTCATCAGTAATGTAAGAAAACTGTGACGGGATGAGATGTTACTGTAAATTAACATCAGAACAAGGAAATATACTTTAATTGAGGTGTGCCTAACCAGAACAGCTAGGCATTAATTAGGCATTGATGCCATATATTGAGGCCATTTAATATGAATTGCCAAAAGAACAGTGGAAGCCCCAGTACAAATATTCTGTTAATATCCAAAAGACTTGGAGGTTGCTACAATCTGTCTGATTTTGCCAGCTGGAAAGTATTAACAAAAACAGAAGCAGAAAACCCCTTCGGTTGGAGAGAAAATGAGAGTGCCATCTCTCAGGGGCTGCTTGACAAACAGCTAAGAGAGAGGCTCTGCAGAGGAGTCTGAAGAAGCTGGACTTTAACACAGTAATATGCACTGAAATAGGATTTTTCTCTTCCACAGATTGATATCCAGAGCCTCCTCCCCTGTGCTTTTCCTCATATAAATGAAAAAGCAAGTCCATTTTGTGTCCACATGTGTAAATTCCTGCATGTAGCATGTAAAACACAACATATTTTACAATTATCATCTTATTCTGCCATCAAAGGGGAGCACCACAACTGCAGCTACCCAAACACCCCTCATGGGACACTTGAACCAATAAAGCTACTTGCATTTATTCTACTGAAACATCTAATAACACAGTGAGAATCAAACTTGCCTCAAACAGCCTACCACCTAAATAGTAAAGAAAAAAAATAGAGAGATTTCAAACCATTTGGACACGTGGCAAAGAAGATGAAACTAAATAAATTACAAAAATGGGTTATTTACTCCTAATGCATTCACCAAGGTTCTATTTCCCCACATGAAAATTATCTTCCTCTAGAGCCCTGATAGCATATGGAAAAGACAGAGTTAGCATTCAACAAAGCTATTTTGTCTTAAACAGGGCCATTGCTTGGCTTGAAGCTATGCTACTGAATGGTCTTTAAATACAGAAGGAGTTGCATGCCCTAACTAGAAATAGAAGCATAAGAAATCTAATGAAAGGGTGAAGTATTCATCAGGGAAACGTGGAAAAGCTACCATAGCAGTTTCTTTAAATGGCTTTGTGAATTTTATTCTTAAAGATCAATGAAATTAGTTACTTAGTAAACTTAACAATGGGTATAAAAATAGCCAGTAGAGAAATCAGAAACCCTCTCTTTAAAAAAAAAAAATTACAAGTGTTTTTTTTCAGCAATAATGACTTTAAATGCCTTATAATTTCTCCTGCTTTCCTTCTCATTGGTGATCTTTAGCAGTAACTGCAGCAGAGTTGCCCCTAAGTCATACTGCTACGAACTGATGGAGATCCTGAGGTGCAAGCAAGGCCTACACATGATGCATTCAAAATTCTTCAATTCAATGCCCCTGTGGCAAGGTAAAAGGTAGCAATGTGCTAAGAAGATAATTCTATTGACAACCTACTATTTGGGAATTAATTCATTAAAGTCATAGAAATCTTTGGGTTTTGTAGGTTCATGGACCTGGCTATTAAAGCAAAGTGTTATTTTCACCTGGAGTAAGCAGGAAAAGAACAAGAATGTGGTGAAACTGAAGAGTTAGAGGAGTATCACCCTACTCACAAAACAAGACTACTACCTTTGCTCTGTACTACCCAGTTCAAAATCTTTGCTACAATAGCGTATCCAACTTTAGAGAAGCAGAAGAGGATGATTTCTGAAGCATGGGATCATTGACTTTGCTAACAGGAAAATACACAACTTCACGGTTTGGCATTTTTCAGTTTAAACACCAAGAGGAACATGGTTAAAAAAATGGGAGCTAAAATGCTGAAAAAGATGAAGTCTCTGGTAAACTCAACTTAATCACAGGGTCAGTTTAGAGGCATTCCCTCTAATTTGATCTTTCATTTCTTTCAGATAAACAAGCCTAATTACTTCTCTCCTTCAGGATAAATTGAGGGAATTATGGTACTTAATTTAAAGCTACTGCTCCATCTTAATAGTCCCTTGGTATGAAGAGACTTCAAAATTGTTACTATCTAGACTGTCAGTAAGCCAAAGGCTTCCTCGGACTCTTAACAGCAGCAATCATTGATTCTCTTGTCATATTTCAAAAGGCAAACCAGAGATGACTAGTTTAAATTTAAGACTCCCAGTGGAATAACCTCTTTCATCTACGCTATGATCTGAGTAGCTCTGCTATTACAAGCTCCTCCAAGTAGTCTCTGTAAAGCGACAGTGCTTTATGAACTCTGAACCCATATGTTTTTTGTTTGCTTAGATTCTTGCGGTGGGGTTTGTTTGTTTGGGTTTTTGGTTTTGTTGTTGTTGTTATTCAGGGGTTTTTCTGTTCAATTAAAAGTATTATAAAGCCTTTTTCAAAAAAATGCAAAGTATCGCTTTTATTTCCTATGCATTTAAACATATGTGTAGCAAGTATAAGTGACTGACAACTAGAGAGTGTCATAACACTGTATAAAAATGTGCAATTCACTCTCAGTAAAGGAATGGTAAAAAAATTGTCTTTATTTCCACATCCTTCACTCACATGAAAGCTTCCTCAAGCTATCAATCAGATCTTTTTAAACACTGAAACAGCAGCTCTCCCCCTGATTTGAATAAAATGTAAGCCTCTATTAAGGTTCATTACCTTTCACATCAGCATTTTTGTGCCTCCTTCATTCTTGAAAAGAGAGTCCTGCAATAAAACTCTTCTTCTTTGTCTACAAAAACTTGGCAGGCATTAGACAGAAGGTGTGTTGAGAGCCTTCCCCTCAGACCGCCCAACACTGTGTCCTTGTTTCCCCGTGCTGCCCCTTCTGTGCCATCATTTGCCTCTGTCTTTTCCCTAAGTTGTAGGATCCTGAGGAGAAACCACAGTATCATCCCCTATCTGTGGAGTCCTGCACAGTAATCTAATTTAGACATTTAGACACAGTAATCTAATTTAAATAACAGCATCATCAAAATCCTGCTGCTTCTTCCAGATACTTAGAATTAAAGCACAGTCTTTCCTTCAATTCTGCTGTATTACTGGGGATTTTGTTGCAATAGTTTACTATATAAATACTGTAAAGAAATTAATTTAACAGCATGTGCTACAATTACAGCCAAGCTGCAGGAAAGGATTCTCTATTCTGCTTGCTCTGAAGTCTGGATGAATGATCTTGCAGAGTTGTAAAAGCTCCCCATCTTAACCTTGACCTTGGTTGGCCAGCCAGCTCACTGCAAAGTTAATTAGGGTACGTGCACATAAAGGACATCCTTTCCTAGGTGCACAATAATGAGCTCAGCAAAATAAAGAAAACAACTCTGCTGCAAACACGCGGAAGTCAGATTCCACATGCTCACAGATCAGGCAGGTCAAAGTCAATTTGTTATGACTCTCATTTGGAAATGATTCTTTACAGGTGATATTTCAGTTTGTGATTTAAGTGTTGCTCAAATAAGAGAATGCATAATTCTCTCAAACCAAATAATCAACAAATCCTCAAAGTCTTTCTTAGCCTTTAAAAAATATAAATTTTAGGCAACAAAATGAATGGAATATTTCAGCCCAAATAGACAGGTTTCAAAAGAAATACGAAGATCTATCTAATGCAGCTTTAACCAGATTCGCAGTAACCTGCACACATAAACACTTCTGCGTCTAAACAATGCTAAATGAGGCACATTTTATCAAATTTTAAAAGTCAAATATTGTTAGAACTTTTTAAAAACTATGTCCCCACAGTATTGTTGATAGACTTGTCAGAACTTAAATGGTTTATAATTGAATAAATACCTTATAACCTGATTTTGAACTAAACTCTGTAATTGGTGTGACTTATGAAACCATTCGTTTTCTTTGCACATGTAATGAGGAATCTGAAGTCCCTAAGCAAATGCCAGATAATTTTAGCATGTATTGAAAACATACTAAGGTTACACCAGTGCTTGCGTGCCTTTTCTATTTGTAGTTAAGTATAAAAGAGTCATATGCACAATCTGAAAAACCAGCAGTGTTGATAAATCCCTGGTTGTGTGTACCAGAAGAATAGCTCTTGGTCTGGTTTGGCATTTAAAGTCTGACTCCTTTTCACACACCCCAAACCCCACACACATTCTACTGCTAATACTCAACACAATAGGACTAATACCAGCTGATTAGAACATGCTTCAATAGCACAATTGTCCAAAGGGAATGAATATCCTATAAGTTAAATGATGACACTAGGTTATATGAAATCCCTATTAGCTCAGCAGAAAAGAAGAAAGGCTTTAGAGATATGAAACTGTCAAAGCAGACCATTCATAAAGGGGTATGGTTTCCTCTTTGCTTTTCAATCTCATTTTCAAAACAGCCTCTTAAACTAGCATTTGCAAATACGTCTGTTTCTGTCCACAAAAAGGCTAATTCCATACCCAAGTGCTTGCCACCTGATAATGTAGCTAATGCATATCAGTCTCACAACCACCAGGAATCAGGCTCCTGTTTTTAGCCTTCTGGCCATTTAGTCCTCAGAGGTTAAATCAGTGACAATGCTATGATACTATATTTAAATGGCTTTTTCAACAAAGACCAAAGCTATTTTTCACACAATAAACTGAACCTTCCTAAGATATTAATTTGTAGTTAATGGAAACTTTGTCCAGGCACTGCTCTTTTATAATAATGATTGCTCTCCTGACATTTTCAATCTCCTGTCCTTTGTAAGAAATTGCTCTTGAGAAACTGTTTGGGTTGGATCATGCCTGTAGGCGCAGAGGCAGGAGAACACTGGCTGAATGAACAGTGCTCTGTCATCTCCTTGGTCCCTGTGCAGTTCTGCAGCCCGGGGAGTGAAGTGAGACTGCAGCAGATGGAGGGAAAAGCCATCCAACATGCACTTCACAGCCCTGGAAAGTAAGTCACCTGGAAATTACCTATTTATGACTCTCCTACCTGGTCAAACTCGCTTTACAACAGGTACTAGGGAAGGAGTAAAACTCTTCTTCCACAAAGACTTGTTGTAGAGCTGAATTTACAGCTTTTTAATGAAAGATGCTCTGTGTGTTGGTAGATGAGTGTAGGAACACATGAAAAGCAAGAGTGTAAACACTGACTTGGACCCACTGGTCACCCATCTTTGGGAGATGAAGCTTTTGAACTGAATATTGTAAATTGAACTGGCAATTGCCTCACTGTGCCTTCTCCTTCTCAGCACAGTCAAACTGTTCAAAACTGCAGCACCTGCAAAACAGAAACTGCACTTACTTCAAACATATTGCTCTTGCAACCAAGACTTTAAGAAGCAGCAGTAATCTTTTAGAAGAACTGGTAACCTGAAGCCACTTCCATAACAATTGTTCTTACAGAGAGCGTCGGCAACAAATTAGAGGAAGTCAAGGCAAAAGAAGGGGCACACAAGAATCTCTGGCTGCAACTGATTCTGCTACTTCTTTGTTTAATCATAATTCCAAGTGTCGAAAGTGGGTGTAGCAGGAAAAGCAAATAACAAGAAACTGAATGATAGATTAAAGGCCTTTTTAATTTGGACCTAAAGTTTAACCATACTACCATGGAAAATGCTGTGGCATTCTCATTTATTTTGATGCACATTTTCCAAGCACATGGTTAGGAAAATTATTATTTTTAACATAACAATCAGGGATAGCTACAGCAGCCTTACAATTTTTTTGTTGTGATGGAATTCTGGTTTTCCTCTGGGAACATAATTTTCTGTATGGTCACACCCTATACCAAGAAGCAAGAAATAAAAAGGAACAGAAAAGGAAAAGGAAAAAAGGAAAAGGGAAGAAAAATCACCTAAACCAGCTATTGTATTTCTTTAGGTTGAGTGGTACAGCACAACTACAAAATCACCAACAGGAAATAGGCAATGAAAAGGTACCAGTATGTTTAAAGAATCTGTCAGCTGTTTTTGAAGTCAGAGAGCACTGCTACAGAACAGGACTATTCTGGTAGGCTCAGCAGAAGGAAAGCACCATCTAAAAGTGAATGAATGACTCTTCCCTTGTTTGCAGCTCCCATGAATACCATGATCACAGCAAGTGCAACACCACTTTTAAAGAGAAGTGCTATACTGTGCCTCTGCTGAAACCTGGACTAAAATCTCTGGAAAATAAAATGCATTCTATCAACATGAAATAGCATGTTCAGATTCATCAGTCTAACTGAGTTTTGAGACTCTATTAAGACTGAAACTGATCACTTCTCCTACTCATGGATAATGGTAAGTGTGGCTGCAATTCAGCCCTAACAGAGTTCCCAACAGAATTTTATCTGCATCAGCTCTAACATGGATGTAAGCTGCTTTCAGTGAGAGCCCAATTTCATTTTAAATGGATTGTTTGCCAATGACTCCGGAAGTAAATCTTAGAGAAAAACTAAGCTAATCTTAAGAAAAAAAACTAATCTTAAGAAAAACTAAGCTACAATCATCACATGCTTTCTCCCCAGTATTCACTTGCTCTCATTTACAAATCAATGTACACGGCAAACTAAGTCTAATTGTGATCAGTGATACCCTCTCTATTAACTCTGCACTGGAAAGTACTGCAGAGCAGTGAGAACTACAGAATATCAGGTTAGAAGGGGACCTCAAGCACTACCTGGCCCAACCCAGGCTGATAACACTCTGAAAGAGGCCACTTTGAAAAGAGAGATTGTTGCTACTGTAGAGAAAACTGCAGAAAAAGCCGCACAGAACAACAGCGAGTTCACACACTCCCAAAGCTGCTGATCAGTGAAACTGTCAAACCCAGCTTTTGTTCATGTAAACAGAGGAAGACTGTTCCTATAACAAACTTGCCCCAATGTGCCCTGCAGGGATTCATGTTGCAATTCTTTATCAATTCCTGCCAGGCATTACTCTGCCAGCTTGTAATGCTATAGGAGGAGAAATATGCATAAAGAAATTCTCAGGAAAGAAAAAGTGCAATGACTCGTTTTTCTTCATGCCATACATGCCAAACCACTAAGAAAGCATTTTGTAATCATGTAATTGGTAATAAACTGGAATTTTTTTTATTTTTTTTAATTTGCTGGCTGTAATATATACAAAGGGCTGGATTCAAAGCCTTTCTGGAGGTGGCTTGAACAGCTTCTTGGTCACTCCTCAGTCACGATTGCAGGAATAATCAAAGGAGTTGGAAGCACTCTGAAGGAAGCTTTGAGAGAGCATTACTAAGGTTTTGAACAAAGACAGGTGCTCAAGATGTTAGGATAGCTACACTTCTCCTTTTCCTAAAACATGTTTCTTATTTAGGTACTAAGGATGTACTCAGGATCAACTTGCTATGGCAGATGCAATTATATACTAAGAAAATGCATATTTATACTCTCATGCATTTCAACTACTTGGAAAGTAAACATTCCTGCTTTCACATGCATATGTGCATCCACACAGCTCTGCAGTTCTCAACAGTCTGAGTCCACTCTGCTTTGGGAAACACCACATGGCCTGGCAGAAAGGGAATGAAAGGGAATTGCCAAAGCCAGCCCAGCTCCAGTGAAAATTGCCCGCACCATTAACCTGACAGCAATAGCAAGTTATTTTTATATTAAGCTCATTGAAGGAATTAGAGTGAAAAGTATTCATTTCCTGTTCATACTTTTAGAACATTTCAAGACAGGGCTTTTTTTTTTTTTCCTTCAAAGTCATTCAAGCACAGGATCTATCCAGAAAGGAATCTCAGCTCTGGCTGTCCTTACCAAACCTTTATGGGAAATTCCAAAAGACAGTTTGCAATGACAGTTACATATTCAACTGCATGGCATAGACAAGTTTACTTTGACAGAAGCAACAACCAAGAATTCCACCACTATTCATCTTAGTGGTCAGCAGCTCAGAGTCCCAACGGGAATCAGTGACAAATGGGGTCCCTCAGGGGTCTGTATTTGGACAAGTTGTATTTAATATCCTCATTGATGAGATAGACAAAGGGACTGAGAGCACCCTCAGCAAGTCTGCAGATGACACCAAGCTGAGAGGTGCAGTTGACAAATGTGAGGGATGGAGCTACCCAGAGGGACCTGGACAAGTTGAAGAAGTGGGACCATTTGAATCTCATGTGGTTTAACAACACCAAGAGCTGTTGCTGCACCTGTGTCCAGGCAAGCCCCACTAGCAGCACAGGCTGGGGTGAACAGATCAGGGACAGCCTGGACGAGAAGGACTCAGGGGTCCTGGTGAGTGAGAGGCTGAACATGACCCAGCCATGTGCCCTTGCAGCCCCAAAAGCCAAACGTGTCCTGAGCCACATCCAAAGCACCCTGGGCAGCAGGGGAGGGAGGAGATTCTGCCCCTTCGCTCTGGTGAGACCCCACCTGCAGTGCTGCATCCAGCCCTGGGGCCTCCAGCACAGCAAGGACATCAACCAGCAGAGTGAGAGCCCAGAGGAGGCCACCAAGATGATCAGAGGGACGGAGCATCTCTCCCATGAGAAAAATCAGGGAGAATCAGGATTGTTCAGCCTGGAAAAGAGAAGGCTTCAGGGTGACCTAATTGCAGCCTTCCAGTACCTGCAGGGAGCTGACAAGAAAGAGGGAGAAAGACTTTTTACAAGAGCATGGAGTGACAAGACAAGGGGAAATGGCTTCAAACTGGAAGAAAGTGGGTTTAGATTGTACATCGAGAAGAAATTCTTTACTGAGAGGGTGGTTGGGCACCAGCAGAGTTTGCCCAGAGAAGCTGCGGGTGCCCCACCCTTGAGGTGTTCATGGCCAGGCTGGCTGGGACATCCAACAACCTGCTCTAGTGAAAGGTCCCCTCCCCACAGCAAGGGGATTGAAGAAGAATGATCTTTAAGGTCCCTTCCAACCCAAACCATTATATAATTCTGTGATCTTCAAATGCATCTGAAAACTGAAACCTCTGGTCTCTTAGTCTATTGCAATTCATAGAATGCAGAGAGAGAATTAACAAGAATATCCCAACACTGGAAACAACCCTTGCCCTAGACAAGTGGAAAGCTGTAATGCTCCCTATCCACCTTACATGAAGAGCAAGAGGTTGACATGTGAATCAATTAGTGTCTGACAACTCCATTTAGTCTTAAACATATGCCATCATCTCATTCTCTAAATGTCAACTGCAAACTGTTTCTTCTCCCACCAGGCCCTGTGCAAAGAAATTACTGCTAGGATTGCAGGAAATCATGTATGGCATTTAACCTCAGGAGAATATGGAGGAAAGGGTAGATCAGTAACTTCATAGTACTTACACAGAAAATCAAAAGCAAGAGCAGCAACTGAGCATTTCCAAAAATAACCGCCTATGGCAAAGCCACCACAGCCATCAGATTTTTATTGTCCAAAATGCCACATATGTCTGTGGAACTGTGTGGGATGTGGTGATGTAAATGTGGGACTCTGCCATGAAAAGCAGAGGGAGAGGAAAGGAGAAGAACAGGAGAGGAGCCCATTTAAATTTTCTGCTTTGTCTGTACTGGGATACTTAAATTAATAAAAGTGTTTGTGCATGACTCAGAAAAATAACGGATGGATTAATTACTTCCAAACACATGAACTGATATTTGTTATCTCAAATGAAAATGAGAAAAGGAAGTCCAATGCTTTTCACTGTGCTCAGTGGACTGGGAGGGTTAGATCCATCTCCTCCTTTCATAACTTTTGAGCTTTTGCTACTTCTTATATAAGTGGAAAAGGCAGTTACATTAAAATATCATTCCCACCCAAGTTCAAACCCCAATACCTGAAAGTTTGCCAATTTCTTTTGTGTATCACCAGAAAATAGCACAGCACTATTTTCCAGGATTGGTCTGCCACTCCTATGTACTTTTCTCCATCCAAATATTTTCTCAGAACATCTTTTGTTGTGGTATTTTTACATCTTTCAGAGTGGGGAAAGTTTATTTTACAGACAGCTAGCTCAGACCATGTTGAACTGCACAATTTATTTCCCAAGTATAAATACTGCTGCTATTGTTTGCAGTTGAAGGCATAAATAATGCAAAAAAGTACTACTAAGTATGCACAAAGTTTGATCCCCTATGCCCAAAACATTTTAAATTTTCATAAATCAAAGCAAATATATTTTTTCTATCAGAGTTGTTAGAAAAAAGTTTCCTTTAAACTATTTAGGATTAGCTTCAATATCTATTTGTATAAAATGTCAGCAGGGAGAAGGTGCAGGTGTTACTAGAAATGCTCATGGTTATCATCCAGTTAACCAGTTGGTTTCCCTCAGGTCAACATCGGATAGGGCAGTAAGGTTCTGCTTTCAATCAGATAAAGGAAAAAGTATCTTGGAAATGCATGGCTATGAAAAAGCAATCCACACATGTCTGGGTGTCCGTGCATGCAATGTATTAGCAGATCATTTTTAAAAAGTGAATCATTACCTTACACTTCATGTTTTCCTGAAGTCATGAGTGCTCTATATGGTTGGCCCTCCCCATTAAACAGTGACAATGTTGCAGCCTAGAGGTAGCTTCTTTTCACTGATGGGTGAACTGATTTTTGTGTTTTTTCCTTGTATAATTTATAAGTTAGCATGACCAGAGTGTTGAATTGCAAAAGTAGGACATCTGTCACCATGGGGAACCAGTGGGGGAGTTTGCAGCGTGCTTCTGACAGCTGTGGGCTTGTTTGTGGTCACTAGAAAGGTGCCTACTTGATTTTTTTTCTACTTTAGCATTCCAGACATTGGGCTGTGTCATCTTCCAAATTTCTCCTATAGAACATAACCTTCCTGGTTTCTAGCCAGTCGTATTCTTTCCCAGCTTGGCCACTGGATCCCTCCTTTGAGTTGCTGGGACTCACTGAAGCACATTGAACGCCCTCACAGCCGTTCTTGTCTAGCAGATAATGCAACATCTCAAGTTACACAACCACTGCAGAGAACAGGAACTGGCTTAATTGATTTTTTGTAAAAGGATGAATTCCAAGTGCTGCTAACACAGGCAAAGATGGGCTGAGCTGCAGTGTCACAAGTACAAAGGTATGAAGAAAAGCATCACATTGGACAGAGTAATCAGACACAGCTGCCCAGGTGAAATGAAATAAAATTAGTCAAATTTATTTCAGTAAATCCTTTCTACAGGAATATCCTCCTACTTACATTAGTTCTCTGTGACTTCTCAGTGCAAAGAAGCAGCTATGCAGATTTTATTAATGACATATATTTTCAGTCTCTTTTGAAGTTTGTGTCTTATTACTGCCAACCGTGTTCTGCTTCTGCAAATGCAGTGGGAAATCATGAATGTAAGTACTTCTCCTCCTCTAGGACGTTTGTGTTTGCTCACAGTTCAGAAGTACTGCTGCATTCACTGGCAGTGGCACAGTATTACACAAGGATGAGGATAGGAGCCTCCAGCCCAGGAAACAGTTGCTTCCTCAGCTGCTGAGGCAGCTCCATTTGTGGCCACACAGTAACACAGACCGCTGATCCGCCCTGTGGAGCGATCCAAAATGTGGTTCTGCTTTACCTGACTCAGCTGCATGGACGTGCCCGGGAGTTTGCAGGGATTTGCCGTTCTCTGGCACAGAAACCCAGCGCAGAGCCTGGAGTTCAAAGTGCCCCGGGGCGGCAGGGCGGGGCTCAGGCCCGGAGCTGCCGGCAGCACGGCAGGACACACGGACAGGGAGAGTGGCCGTGGCAGGGCACAGACACACGGACAGGGAGAGTGGCCATGGCAGGGCACGGACACATGGACAGGGAGAGTGGCCATGGCAGGGCACAGACACATGGACAGGGAGAGTGGCCATGGCAGGGCACAGACAGACACACGGACAGGGAGCGTGGCCATGGCAGGGCACGGACAGCCACACTGCAGATCCTGCCTTGCTCTTCCCCAGTGGAGCAGGTGTGGAACACGCAGCAGGGACAGCCAGGGGATGAGCAGGGGCAGGGACAGTACCAGGAGAGGCTTCAAGGAACTGCCCTCGCCACCAGGCTGGACATCTGGCATGGCCTCAAAGCCTCCCAATGGCCTGAGTATGAGGAGCAATTTCAGCTTGGGGACTTTGGGTACCGCAGTTTCCTAGACTCTGTATCCTTGGGCACCACTTCACCCTTACTCTTTAAACTGAGAAATACGTAATATTCCAGGAACAACCACAAACCAGGCAACTATCTTCTACAGCAGCACTTCAACTACGTCATTTGAGAGAGGGAAGTCCTGTGAACCTCTATGTTTTTATATTCCACCTTTCTCCAGGAAGTGTTTTTGCTTATCTCAACCTTTTTTTTCACCAGTAACAAAAACACTTCAACAATTCACCAACAACAAATTTCTCCCACTGCTGGAACTCAGCTTTGAATCATATCTTGATGTCAGTGAAAGACAAGGAGCTTGCCTGCACCCCAACATGCATAAAGCTGTTTTTATTTTTATATTCTACCAGCTATGTAGCTTCTTTGCTACTATTATCCATGCTTTTAATACTATCTTGTAAGACACCTTCTCCACTTCTGTAGGATTTTTGGCCCCTTAGAAGACTCAAGATAGGAATCAGAAATACCCAGCATTAAAGAACTCTGGAAAATTCTCTCAACACTCAGAAAATCAGCCAAGGTGTAAGAGATTTCTTGATGCTGCTTCTTATTTTCCAAAATAATTATATATCTCCCCCTAGGGGAATCTTAATTGCTCTGCCTACACTAAACTAAAAGCCCTTTCACTTTATGCAGTCCTTGTCTGAGGGAACGACACTATCCCAGAGAGATGCACTTTCTCCCTGTTCTCCAATGCAGTCCTTCTCTGAGAGCATCACCCAGCTTCTCAGACTGTGACCTCCAATTATGTTCTCCCCCTCCTCAAAATACTCTGGGCTGGAGGTCTGAAGGCAATCATTCTATAATCTTGTTTACTGTTAAATTAAAACAGTAAGTGAAAAAAAATTATTTAATATCACTTTTAAGGGAAGATTTCTTCTCTGTGCTTTAACAGCCTGCAAGCTGCTACAAGGAATATTTTTGTAATGCAACTAGACAGAAAATTCATGTTACATCATTCACATGAGGGAGTTCAACTCATATATTTCAGTCCAGTATACTTGAAAAAGCAGCAATCATATACAGGCTTGCCCTGCACATCTTATCTGTACATCTGCCTGGACTCTGAACATGCAGGAATGCAGCTAACCCAGGCAGATTGGTCCTGAGGAAGCAAAATGTGTTTAGCTGTTACTAAAAGCTTACTGCAGAACTCAACAGCAGTAAAGATTCTCAAGCAGTCAAAACCACTGAAGTGTTTTGGTGCAGTGAGATCCTCACCAGGAGGGTCTGAGTAACTGATGTCACACCAGCTGGGTAACTGCTCCTTCCAATGCCAAAGCAGCATGAGAGAAACTGAGCAGTCACATGGATTGTAGAGTCCAGCTCTACATGGACAGCCTATTAGGTATTTCCAGCTAAACACTAATTTTAGACATTAATGTAAGTCAACCATTAAAAATTATTTGCTACATTCACAGTTTGCCCTAAGATGCAACATTTGGGTTTTTTTTGATAATCTGGAAAGGTACGTGCAAGAGATTTCATTACCTTCCATACAGGTTCATATTTCACATACTTTCATCAACTGTAGCAATATTTAAACATAATTTTGTTAGAATTCTAAACTTCTCCAAGTTTCTGTTTTAGGGAAATACACAGAAACAAAGAATTATTTTAAGCTGAATGCTGAAAAAATACTCTTTTTCCCCATCAAGTACTGACTAGCTACATGTTTACCATCCACAGTAAACCAACAGACCAGAATGGGTTTTTTAGTCAATGAACCATGAAGTCTAAATAGAACTTGCTGTTTTAGCCTCTAAGTATGACCACAGAAAATGACATTTAAATAACCAGAGAATCACAGAATCAAAAGCTGTAAGAGATGTCAAGAGACCATCTAGGCCATCAGAGCTTGACTGACAGCCTGAAGGACAGTTCAGCCAAGCCAAGGTCCATTCCTTTTTCCCAAGAAGCCACTAGGAGCAAGCTGTGAGTCACAGGAGTTGTTCTGGAGGTGCTGCCCTGCTCATCACCATCTTTGCTGGGGACTCACATCCCTTACTACATGACAACAAATCACCTGGCGAGACTGCACCTGACCTGGCAAGAACCAGGTAAGGCTGTAAAGCTAAACCCAGCCTTTATTCCATTAAAATGTTCTGTATGATTTAGTCCATTCTCTCCCAGGGTGTCCAGATAAATACAACTAAACCTCCCATAGGTGTTTTTCAGACTTGTTTTCAAAAATCTCCAAAACACAGTACATGCACGTGTACCTCAGCATAAACCACAGCTCATGACTGTGCTGAAATGTGATGGGGGATTGAAGACAAAATGATGGATTTTGCACTGACCTGTGTCTGTCACTTTTGCTACTAACAAAGCACTTTATATCTCTGACCCTACAGCCAGTGGTCTTGGGGAACAATGGGTGCTCGTTATGTTTCAGGAGCTTTTCACCTATTTGAAAGCTGATGTTTCTTTTCTTCCCTTTTCTAGGTTTAGCAAACCCCATCTGGCTATTTTTTGTAAACATTCCGGATTTGCTGTACATTAAGTTTTCAGTGTTTTCCTCCTAAGAGCAGAGTCAAAAAGCAAGTGCCTTACTGCTGCCTCAGAGGAGGTCACAGTAATACATCTGATATTGGCAAGCCTATGAATATACTGCAGAACAATGTTTGCTTTTTTTGAAACAGCATCACAGCGTTGACACACTCAGCCTGCAGCCCTCCACAATTCCCCATTCATCCTTTGCATTATTGCTGCCAAGCAGTTATTCTTCATTTAATGTTTTGCATCTGATTCACTCTTTGTCCGCTTTTGCGTTTACAGAATTGTATGTTATTGATCTCACGTTATTCCTTCCATGAATTCTAAATTCCCATCTGTCTCTCAAAGAAAGGATTTAGAAGCAGTTTCAGGTAGTTATCATCCAGATGTTTTATAAGCATACTCACTGCTCCCTTAAACTGTGCATGAGAACTGTCCCCACAGAGAAGGAAGGAGCTGCTGAACCCCACGTGAACCAGCTCCCCTTTCTGGCAGCAAACCACTGGCAGCTGAATGCTGAGCATGTTGTTTTGAACAGTTTTACAGGGGACTTCTATTTTTACCTCATTAGATTGCTAATCAGAATGCTACACAGAGCTCAGTTCAAAGCCTCACTGAAGTCAGATACATGACAGCACTTGGACTTCCTCCTATCTACTTAACTATGGAAAAAAGCAAGGAACTTGCCCTGATACTTGTACATCACAAAGGAACAGTGAATGTTTTTACCTCCTTACTATTCTCAGGATGGTTGTTCAACAGTTTGGTCTCATATCCTGGTGATGCTAGTGAAACTCTTTTGCCTAGGATTCCTCAGCTCTTCTTTTTCTCCTGTCTAAAAAGAGATCCAGCATCATGTGCATCTCCAGACCACCAGGACCTCTCCCCCCATCCTCTCTGGGTTTTCAAAGATAATTGCTAATGCTTCAGAAATTGCTTTCAGCTACTTCTGTAAGTAGTCTAGGATGAGTTCCATCAGAAACTGCCAACTTGAATATATCCAGCTTATCTAAACAGAGTTTAACTTGTTCTCTTCCTGTTCTAAGCTCCCTCTTATTCTCTGCTAAAATCCTGCAGTCTTCTCTGTCATCTGTGCTGGTGGTGATGACTCAAGCTAAGTTAAAATCAATGTAATAATAACTGAAATGTCTGCCTGTTACATTTTAAATTTGTCTTAAATTAAATATTAAATAATTCCATGCAGAACAATTAACTCTCTGAATCTGTATCTACAACAACATTTTCTAAGCAAATAAATTTCTAAATAATTTTAAAAGCTTTTCCTGCTTTCTTTCAAAGTATCTATTTATAATTTCCAACTATGGAGAGATATGGAGGTTAAACCATGGTTAAATCATCTTATTTACACAGTGATATATACTTCATTATTAATACAGCACTTTCAGCCTTCAATGTCACTTCTACCGACATGTCACAAGAGAAACAGCACACTGTCATCAGTTTTTAATTTCTTTGGCTAAGTTTTATTTAATTAGTTGTAATTTTAATTTTGAGATATTATATAGTATAGATTTATCCAGATAAAGCCTTTTAAATATTTTGCCAGATTGGTGGATATAGCGATTTCTCCCCTGCCTCCATCATTGTGGCACCTCACTGCAGCATTAACAGTCACATTAACAGTCTTCCCTTGGCAAACTCTTTTTTTCCAAAGAGGACCACACTTCACAGCTTTTCATTTTGAATTGTTAAAGCAGTTCCTCTGGCAGACAAGGTATGTACGTTATACATAAAGATGCTAAAGGCAAACTTCAATCTGTACATCCTTTGCCTACTTTGGTCCTGATATATAACAGCAAAGAGTTTGTATCAAATGTGGTTTCTCATTTTAACAACATTTCTGTTGATGTTTTGAGCAATTTGAAATTTATGCAGGAATTAATGCTTTTCAACCATATTTACTGTTGGTTTGCAAACTATTTACAAGTGTGAGGTCCCAGGACCTAATTCTATAGTTAGAATTCTGACCAAATAAAAAACCTCTAGAACTGCTTTAGTGCTCTAATTAAATGTGCCATTAATCTAAAAAAATATTTATTTCAGCTTTTACTTGCCAAACCATGAAATCCATGGTGAAGAAAAGAAAAAAGAAAAGAAAAAAAAGGCTTGAGTTGCTCAAGTGTTCCAAATTTTCACCAATGAAAAATACCTACTGAAGGTGTTTGTATATGGAGATGATAAACAATGGCTAAAAATCACATGGAAGTTCATGTATTCCTTTCCCTCCTTTTGTTGATCTCCCTGGAATCAGAAAAAATAAGATGAAAATGGATAGAAAGAATAAGAGCTAATATGAAAAAAGCCCAATTGATTTATAAAAGCTATGTGAATTCAGATGCAATTGTGTATATTTTCAGATTTCTTGCCGTCTGGGCATAGCAACTGACAGAGAGTACAAACCGGAATCTGAATTACTCTTAGTTCACTTGAGGAATGGAACCAACTTGCCCAAACTTCTTTATTGGAGCAGCTTTACCAACCAGCCTCTTCTCCAGAGGCAGCTGCGGTTTCTCTTTTGCTTTCTCATCCCCTGAGTTTGCATGAGTGACTCCTGAGCCAACTTTGTGCTGATGTCTAATGTCAGAGGCAGCGGAGAGCTCACCTGGGAGCCGCGGTCACGGCGCAGTGTCAGCAGCTCGGTGCCAGCCCCCGTGTGCTGAGCCAGCAGGGCCCAGCTGTCCCTCATCACTGCAGGCTCTGTTTGCCTTCAGCAAACATGCTGTGCATCCACATGTGTCAAAACATCTCCCAGAGCAGAGCCTGGACTTAAACAAGGGAGAGCTCTGGACAAGCAACTTTCGGGAGTGTTTCATGTTTTATTTATCAATATGCCGCTTCAGAAATCATCTCCCATCATGCAGGGCTCAGAGGCAAGAGTGGAGGGATGGATCCACATATCTTACCTGCTGCCCCTCCACAAAGGAAGGAGCCAAAGTGAAGATGCTAAAATGGCATGGATACTCTCATTCTGTGTCAGATGGACTACCACTTACCTGCAGCATAAATGCTGATGATGTGTAAGGACTTGGAGAGTTACAGAATTCTCTTCTTTTTTTTTCTGCTGCTTCCAGCAGCAAAATTGCATTGGAAGAAACGTGAAATGTATTTAATAATTTCATGGTATGACCACCTCTTTAGAAATTTAAGGTCGTATTACTGGTTAATGAATGAGAAATCCTGAAAATATAAAGAGATTATGCATTACCCGGGGAAGTCTCTTGAGGAAGCTGAGAGATGACAGACACAAGAAGAGGCAAAGCACATGATGGCATACATGACAAATTCTATATCGAATTAATGCTTTCACACAACTTCACTGAGAGACATGAAGCAAGGGAGCCTTCTAAAGGGAGGGGAGATTTAATTTTCCTTTGCAATTACAGGGCACTAAGTAAAAGGTAAGTGCCAAAATAGAATTTGCTTCATGTCGTGTTTAATTTTGAAGAGTTCCTACCACTATTGCTGTTCTGGGAGTAGCAAATGGAATGTACAACATGACCTGGAAACATCTGACATATTCCTTGTACATGCACCTTCTTTGGGCTGTTAACAAAATCTTTTACAGCACTCTATATATAAATAAGTTTGATTCTGGCTTTTTGCTATTTAAGAATAGAACAAGGGTACTCAGTCAGCACCCTAAACCAAACAAGCAAATATTATTTAATCTGTGCCATTTCCCACAGGCTCTGGTCAAAATTGCTTTCAAAAAGTCTTTTACTTAATTTAAAACCGAGAGTGTTTTGTAGTGAGGGATAAAACTATATCCCCATCTACTGTATGTACACTGAAGCAGTTATTCTGCCATCTGGAGGATTTTTCTAACGTTTCAGAAAATCTCAATCCAAACATAGTCCACTTTGGACAGTGCTTTTTAAATATATATTAATAAATATGCCATAGAGCAGACATAAATCATCAGGAATTAAATCGGGGGGGGGGGGGNNNNGGGGGGGCATTTATAAAGCCCGATATTGACCCTCTCAAAACAAAAACAAACAGACAGAAAACAAACCAGGTTTACTGCTCTTACTTTGGTTTCTTTTTTTTTTTCCCTCTCTCTAGCACTCTCCTTCAGTGTACAGACCCCTGGCCCAGAGGTCCAGCAGCATCCTGGATGGCTCTCTTGTTGTCTGGGTGAACAACCATTTGCATGTTTCCTTCCTCTGCTTTGTTTATCTTTTATATTTAACTCAGCCAACTCTCCAGGGCAGGCACTGCCTCTCGCTCCCCAGCTACACAATTACAGCTCTGAGCACAACCAGAGGCTCTCACCAGCTGAGGTCTCCCAGAGCCAGCCCTGCACACAACAGCAAACCCCACGAAGCTGGAAGCTGCTCCATGGCACTGCACCACTTGGGGCCAGCAGGTTTTCCTTAGCACACACCTCATTTTCAGTCTCTGAAGAAGGACTTTGCTATGGAACACAAGAAATTGGATTCATACAAACAAACAGAGTTCGCCTTCTCGATTTCTCTATCTAACACAGATTTTGATGTAGTTTTTCTTGAGCTGCTGATAGGGAGGGCTGAAGGAGAAGACAATATACTCCTCCTCTGCAGGTATCTTTTTTCAAGATAAAGATGCTTGTTGGGTAATGAAGTCACTTCCAGAAAGTCTTCTGCAGTCTACATCGTAACTTTTTCTTCCAGTGGCAAACAACTGGCAAAGGCTGCAAATGTTACCACTGGAGGAACAAAGTAGTCTTATTTCTTCCTCTTTCTCAATTAAAACTATAGAATAATTCCATAAGAGGGACGATTAATTGAAAGAGAAATCATAGGGACAATGTTTTGAGAGAATGCTGCATCTATTAGCTAATTTTTATTGCAGACTAGTGTGTTGCAAGGTAGTACTGTTCTGAGAAGGTACTTGGAAGTCTCCTCTGAAATAATCATATCAAAAGTGGTTCCCAAAAATGAAATAAGGAGTGCAGAAACTCTATTTCATAGATTTTATATTTAAAAGTAAGCATACTATAAGAAAGACATGCAATTTTAGAAATTGCTAAAGAGGTTTATCTAACATACATACACTGCCATTTTTTATATGACAAGAATGTACATTTTGCTTTCTATATAAGACTGGAAATAATAACGCTAGACCATCATTGTGGTAATAGCAAATACACACCTAAAAACCTCTGGTTCTCTGTGTGAATATAAAACAGTGAAGAGGTGTCAGCAATCTGAATAAAGGGCTTTAACTTAAGGGATTAAAATAATAAGAAGAATAAAAGAAGAGAGACATCAGTAAATCACTTTGCTTGACCCCTTCTAACTCAGAAACCATTATTAGCACAACACGTTTTTCCCACTTGCCTTGGAATTGTGACTCTATCACCACATCATTCTTACAGACACTGAACAAACTCCCTTGCAGTACTCCCTGAATTCTACCAACACTTATGGAAACGGAATTTTTCCCTTTGCATTTTTGTATCTTGGAATGGATTTTTATGCTAAAGGTTTAAATATGTGGATCTACCATACCCACACAATCTCACTGACAGCCAGGGGGAATTGGGCACAGGCCAGTAGCCATGGTAGTACTAAACTATCTACAGTTACAGTGAAAACTAAAATACAAAACTGCAACATTAGGTGAAACTGCCAATCCTGGAAACTCATCTTAGGTATCACATGTACAAAGTAGTAGAAAGGTCCTTTATATTTCAAAGATAAGCCTTATTTATTTCTATAAAGGTGTCTAGAGATTATAACTGTGATTAAATTAAGCCAAAACATCACCTTTATAATTTGCTTTAAAACTTCAAATGACATAAAAAAAATCTCAGTCAAAGAATATAAAGTAATTTTTGTAAGTGAACTTCCTGCTATTTATTCTCCTTTACAAAGGGATATGCGGTGAAAATTTGTTAAAATTCAACGAAGCTTTTCCACTTCTGAAATCACCCTGAAATACAAACTGCAAGATATTAAGCACAGGATATTTATTCTGCTCATGGAATCAACTTGTTGCTAAATGTTAAAGGAAATGTGTACCATTATTCCCTGTGACTCCACCCTTCCCTGTGGGAATAATAAAAGGAAAGCAAAAAAACCACCTTTCTACTTTCGCTTGATTTTACTTTTCCTTACCAGGATTCTTTTTGGCAGGCTGGCAACAACAATTTCATTGTCCCAAGAGCCATTCCTGGCAGAGAAATTTCTTGACATGCAGCTATCATTCCAGGGAGAGCCTTGGAAGCAAAGCACAGCTTGGAGGGCAGGGCCTGCCCTGCTCCTCAGCTCCTCAGCAAAGCCCGGAGTGACCAACAGCAGCACTAACAGAGTGAGAATGCCAGGAATCTCTGGAATTTCATAGTTTGCATAATGGCTCTACTTAAAGACAGCCTTCAATGTAATTGGTTTGAAACGAGATTTCTATCATTTTTGTATCTTTCAAATGGATAAAGACTTATTTCAAGCAAGTACTTTCTAGCATTTTTGCAAGAGACACTTTGCACTGATCACCTAAAGTCAAATGTATAATGGAGAAAGAGAATTTTTTTCTTCTGTGTTTTCTTTTAAGTTAGTACTTTTCTCTGTGCAGTTATAATCAGGGCTGCTTTTTGAAAAGTGTGTCTTTCTGTTCTTCAACCTGTTTAATCATTTCTCAATATTTCAGTGTTATTGCTGTGAGCATTATTTTGTTACCTTTCTAATTTTAGGGTCTGTTTCTCCATATCATCTCGTTTCAAAAAAAGATTTTCTGATTATCATCTTGCTTTTGGAAAAATCTTTTTCCTCAGTATGCCACATGCACATCTCATGCTTTATACTTCCCAAGTATTTCACCCAACCTCAATGAAATTAGAGATTAAATACTTTAGTTGATAAAATAACATAAGACAGAAGATATCGGTGGCATCATCAGCAAGATCTTTGCTTCATATGCTCAAATGACCTAGAAAAAAATCTTGTATTACTGAGTTATCAACTGACAGATCCAACAGAAGCTACTTTTAAGGGTGGCATCTTGCCTGTTGGCAAGAATTTTAATTTTTCACTCCATGAGCATTAGCGATAAATAAGTGGGACGATTAAAAGTAGATCAAAAAGTAGAAACAAAAGTAGAAAAGCTCACTAAGCACTAGTCTAACTGCTGCCAGGAACTAAAAAATAATCCTTTCCATGAGGTATATTTCAGTGTTGAAAATGAACAGAATGTCTTTACTTACTTAACTAGTTTTACACACTTTATACGTCACCCCAAACTCATCTAGAGAGGATGGATTTCACAACTATCTGCATTTTTTTACCTAATGAATTTACTTGGGAAAAAATATTGTAGTGGATAAACATACTTGGACTCAGACACAAAATAAAACAGACAAAATTCTGGAAATGTTTAAAATTTCCATTTGGTGGTTCTTCAGTTCTAGTAATATGTTACACAGGCATAAGCTAAATTTTAGTTTCACTGTTAAGAGCCATGTATATGTTCTGTGAGTACAAATCTGGCACATCTTTCAAATGTGACTGCAGTCAGAATTATTTGTTTAAAGGGGGCAGTATATGCCCTTAAACACAACCATCATGAAACCTCTGATTTTACATGAAATGTAAACCAAATATTACATCAGTCTGCTGCATCTACTTGTCCCCTCTTTTTTTAAAAAGAAAATCTAAATGGAGTTGGCACATATCACAAAATGTTTACAGCCTTTGTGGGTCCCAATGGCATGTTTTTCTACCAGGGCTCATTCTGTCATATCTAGAAACTTTATTTTTAGCCAATGGCAAGTTATTTTGGTTTAAAAGACCAGTCTTAGTACCAGTACTTCACTTGTATGTTGCCAAGTTTAGATAATGTTACTTAACAGAAAGTTCCTTGGTATCCTAAGGACACCTCCAGTTCATCAGCAGCACTGTCAGCAAGCTCATCTCTCTGCTGGAGCGAGGAAATACCCACAGACACACGGAGGGGGCTTGTTCCTCCATTTGCCAGGAGAGAGGGACAAACCTCTTGCCTCCTGGTGCTGTAGTTCACTGGTTTTTATTTCTACTCCATTTCAGAGCAGGAACTACTCACTTACTGAGGTAGTCTGGCAGAACAAAGGAACTGAGTGTTAAATTAGGAGTATAAAGCCCCTAATTTCTCTCAAGATTTAAATTTCCATTCCCAAAAGAGAGATAAAATTTCCAACTCAGCAGCTAATGCAGCAATAATTGAACAAATGTTTCATGTGTTGATTACTTCGCAGATAGCAAAAAGCCTGTGCAGGTGGCTAAACTTACTGGATCAATAGTGAATACAGATATTTCAGATAATTGGATTGACCCCTTAGTGGATGGTTACTGTCACCAGCACAGCACTCACACCTTGGCCAGAATTCCCACAGCAAATCAAAGTAGGAATGTCCCTGATACATACCACACCACTTCAAAGACAAAATACAACTTTAGCTGGTATTTCTGTGTAAATGGGAATAACTCTGCTGTAGTGTTCTAAATTAATTAAACTACCTTCATACCCAGTTTAGTGTAGACATATCTAAATCAATTGAAATAACACTCTGAGGAATAAGATTCATCCATTAATTCATTAAATCAAATTAAAACTGTATAAGTGCAGCTGAAACAATTTTAATTGCATTCAGAAAAACTAAATCAATTGCATTACGTGAATGTAAATTATTAATCTAATGAATCCTTAACTGATTGCTATTGATTTGTTTACTTGCTAAATAAATATTTTATAATTGGCATTTGGAGCCAACCCATGTGACTTCTAGTTTCCATACATGTGCACACACACATGGATGGATGCCTGCATCCACTCACAGCAATCTTTAGCCAAAGGCCTTGGGGGTTTTTCAGACCTGAAGAATGAGCAGCTTCTTTTTACCAGGGTTAAAACTGGATCCCAACAGTAACAGAAGTCACAGCACAGCTTTTGAGTTGCTGCACTAACTGGACACGCATGCTTTAAGAATTACAATTATCAATAACGGGACGTTAATTGCACTCCTGGACTGTATTTGGCAAAATCTGTTCTGGTAGAAGAAAAAACCCTCCAGTATGCAATGTATAGAGTGCCATCTACATATTCCATCAGCACCTGAACAGACAGCGTGTCTGTTGTGAGCCCTTGGGATTTTTCACAGGGTGTTTCTGAACTTCCAGTGCCAGGGGATGCTCCAGGCCTTTGCACACAACACGTGTGGTCAGCCCCCTCAGTCTGACACCAGCCCAGTGCCACCTCCTGCCTGTGCCCTGCAGGCAGGGAACCTGTGCAGAAATAGAGGTTAGGATGAAAATATGAATAGTGATGAAAATATGAATAGTACCTTTCTTTGGGTAAAAAAAGGAAACTGGCAACTCTACAACAGAATAAAATCGTTATATCAGGTATCTGCTCCTAATACTGCTTATATTGGCACAAGTTAGAAACGAGACCATAATGATGTTACCAACTGAAAGCTACAAAATACAATGAAATCATTATTAAATGAGTTGATTCTAAAGACAAATAGCTTGTTATTCTAGAAACACAAACAGCTTCTAAATATTCTGCAAAAAGTTTTGTAAAATTCAGCTCCTAAAAAAACTACTCTAATATTACATATATATAACATACAACATTAGCAAAATTACTACAGTTAAAAACCTTGGCTTCTAACAAGCAGTTATTTAAGAATTGGATTTTAGATATGGAGCTCTTTCTCCATCTTGCAAATTCTTGAACTTGTTTCTGTAGAAACACTATTCCTTTATTCAGCAGAGCGAAGATGGAGATCTGCCAAACTGTTATGCAAGATAATGAAGCAGTTTCTCAGAGGGTGAGAGATCACATGAAATCACATGCACTACAGAAGGATTAAAATTTCAGGAATGTTGAAAGTTTTACCTTCCATTAACTTCATAAATTACATGACATTTTAGTTTCAAATAACTACTTTGCTCTCAAAGTTTTGAGAATATATAATAAACTAAGGATTCATGCTTTCAAAACCCTATTCCATTTTTACAGTTTTTCATGTGGGCAGTAAATTCAAATCCTAGATGGAAGAAAAAAGGTTCACTTTCTCTAACAATGGCAGCTGCTTAAACTGAAGCACAGTTTTTCATTTACTCTTTTGTTTTCTTCTGCTGATGAAAATGATACAGATAAAGCTATATTTCACAAAAATCTAGGTTTCGGCATCAATACAGATTACCATACCTGCTATGATATATTAGCTTACATTTGAAAGGCTCTTTCTTAGCCTCAGTCCCCGTTTTGACTCTGCATGTCAGGATACTTTTGCCCACACTGAATTTTTTATTTCAATTTCAAAAGACCGATTTTGTTCAGGATTTTGTAAGTAGAACCTGTCATAATGATCTAAGCACAGAAGTGATGCTTCACATAGCACAAGTCACAAGAGGGCTGCATACATATGTTTTACCAACAATCTACAAGAAGAGCTGTTTTGAAGAGTTGTCCCTGCTCCAGCATTTCCTTACAAGAAGTTCAAAATTTACCTTCAGTATGAATCACTGTTTTACTATCTGTTTATGAGCTGTGCTGATCAGTGTCCAGCAACTCAAACAATTCAGTCCTGAAGGGCCTTGGATGAGAAGTTCTCATCAAAAGATTACTGTGGTGATGCCATGTGACGTAGACATGGTCTTCTCAGATGATGTTTGGAAAGAAAAATGATGTTTTAAGGCTATTTTTTTCCTTTGGCACAATTAAACTAGCTTTCAAGTTCATGAGCTTTTTATTCTCACTTTTAGAATACATAATAAAAACTATTAAGATTTTGCAATTTTTTTAACAGGAAAATGTACACCTTGAGAGCAAACACAATAAAAGGAGGCACATTATATCTTCTACTATGAATCTTAAGTTTTTAAAGCATTAGTTTTTCTATATATGACTAAGTAGTCAAATAAAACCACTAAATGAAAATTATACTTTAGCTGTCCCTTCAGAGCTTTTTCCTACACTGGAAGGGACAGTTCTTTCAAGGATTAATTATACACATGTAATTCAAGGCAGTGACTGTCCCCAGAGCCTGCAACACGGCTGGCTGGTATACAGTTCCAGCACACAGGTTACTACACACTTACAACTGGTGTACAGTTCACAAATCTGCCAGAGCTCCCCCAGACTGCTCCTCACTGCCCCAGAGAACATCCAAACTCCAGACCCTCTACCAGAGTTATGGGCTACTGCTTAAGAATCACTTTTTACTCCAAGTAAAGACCATTACAAATAAACACTTAAAAGCCTCCAAAACTAAAAGCTCCAAAGCTCAGCCCCAGCTCATCGTGGTTGGTGGCAGATGAGAAGCCTTATGCTCCAGGGCCAGTGAACCAGGATTCCTCCTGGGAATCTCTCAACTTCTAAAAGGTGCGTATTTTATTTATTTTAAATAAACAGACTCTGAGATGTATATAGAGAGTTCAGTGCAGACTACTGTGAACTAGATAGCTTTTCAGTAATATCGGTTCATAATTGCTTACTTAAGATCCTCCAGTATCATAAATGACTTCCAATCATGAGATGTACAACTTTACATCCTTCTCAGGCAACCTGAAAGGAATATATGACTCTGCTAAGCTCAAAATTTTACCCAATAAAATACTGAGACACTTGAGAAGACAGCTGCCATGGTATTAAACTAAACCACACAGCCACTGATACTCAGCTTCTTGGCAAGTACCGCCTGACAGTGCAGAAATAGGAGGCTGGTCTGCTCAGTCATGTGTTCCTTTAGACATTGGTAATATTTTGTCATTTTGCCAGTATTCATTCATGCCTTTTGGATATGATACACCATAGTCACACACACACAGAGATGCCCTGAATCAACAGTCTGTTATTACCTGACTAGTCTGCAGGTCAAAGTTTGAGCAAATACAGAGGAGAAATGTTGCAATGAGATAATTATATGTACAACGGATCAGTCCCAGGGTTTCCAGCTGAAGAACTACAGACCATTCTCAAGTAGGCAGAGCATTAGAGAGTATCCCTGTGGAGAATCTTGTGCTGGCAAGAGATGGACTGGATGACCTAACAGGACTTTTCCATCACTAATATGATTCTCTGAATTTCATGCTTTTTGACAGTATTACAAGGTTCGACAGGCATTTCTCTTCAGAAGAGGGATTAAGGTCAGTAAGAATCAGCATCAACTAAAAAAGTGCACATGAGGCAATTGTGATTGCAGTAGGCAAAAAGACACTCAGAGTCAGAAAAGTATACAGGGCTTGTGTCTTCTGTACATGCTAAAATGTATGATGTAATCAAAGATCTATATGGAGGAACAGGGAATACGAGAGTCAGGCTTCCACCCTGGTTATCCTCTTATAGGGAAAGAGGACAGGTGTAAGATGCTATGAAATAAAAGCAGTAAAGGTCAACACCCTCCACATAGCAGAGGCACAAAAAAACCCACCTGATTTTAAAATGGATTTGGAGCAAATTGCACAAAAAGTCATGTTAATGAGCATCCATCGTTGAAAGCTCAATGCCTACTAAGAATTGAACTTCAGAAAACAAGTTTTACTGTAGAATCAAAGGAACCCAGGAAGAGCTTTCAGAAAACCATGAAGTATCTTTATTTCGTTTTCATCTGTGTTTTTGCACTGAGACTATCACAGGGATACGCTGTAATCCCCACTAAGGCAGTGGGGTAACACACCATATCCAACAACCATAAGACATAACGAACTTGAGCAGTTGATGCCAGAGGGACCAACGTGTGGCTCCTGGGCTACAGAGTTCTGAGGCAGCTCCAGCCAGCCCTGATCTGTCCCAGGGTCAGCAGCGTGGCTGTGCTGGAGAGTGGCCACTCTGGTAGCGCAGTGTGACAGTGAGTCACTAAACAGCCCCTGAGATGCTTGGTCACCATCCAACCCAGCTGTGCTCCCACCCCACCACTTTCAAAGCTGCCCTTCCTTTCAGTTCTCTAAATGCACCAGCGAGATGCCCCTGCAGTGTCCATGGAGTGCTGTGTCAACACAGATAATACACCCAAATAGTCAAATGTTAATGTTGAAAATGTTGGCAGTGCACAGTAATCAGTGTAGAAAGATTAATTATGTAACTATTATACTCCCATCACCATATGATGTTACACATTCCATCTTCACCATAAAACATCACAGAGATCTACTAAACTTCAAAGAGAATCCATTGTGAAAACATTTTGTCTTCTGACACAGAAGATTGCAGCTAAAATGGTACTTAATCTGTGATGGCACCTCATCCTTCAATAAGTTATCTGCATGCTTAACCTGGGCATGCTTCTTTCCCAAACTGATTTATTACCTTCCACTCTCTATAAGAAGGAATTAGTCAAATTAATTTCACCAGTCAGTTGCACAACTCTCAATCTACAGGCAGCAGATTTGGCTCAAAAGCCAAGGCAAGTGCATCTACTTGGTGAAATCACTAGTGTTTTCGGGAATCTTAGATTCTACACAGGTAAAAGACTTAGAAATTTCCCAGAGAATATTCAGAATTTCCTCTAAATTATTTTGTCAGGGAATTTACTCAACTCCTAGTTCTAGGTCACTGGTTTTCTTTCATTAACAGTTTTAGATTTCATTTAAAGCACTCTCAGGTCTACAGTTCAGAATAAGAGACAATATTTTTTCAAAGACAGTCTGCAGGTTTCCTCATGACTAGTGTTATACAGCATTCTGCTGCACTCCAGGATACAATGAGAACTTAGGCCTTGAATTGATACTAAAAATTATTTATCTGCAACATAATTTGACATTTAAGACAATTTACTCATAAAACTGACAAAATTCCTTATGTCAGCAGATTTTGTAGCTTTCCTTAAAAAAAATTAATAAAGGAATTACAAGTTCAACACAGGAATCATTGGCCAAGACACAGAAAAGAAGCCAGCTGAGGTGAAAGAAAACTTGGTTCAAAAGGGTTTGAAAATAGCTTCTATACATATTTAAATACTCTGGTATGTGTGTGGGCTGGGTTAGATCTCAAGGGAAAAGTAATGAGATAAGCCCCTTCCTGCTGGTAAATGGTAACTGCAAGTCAGCAGCTTTGTGATGCCAAATTCCCTGGACTTTCCCATCCTACTGTCTGCTGCTTGTCACGTTGTAAAACTGGTGAAGGCAAAGCCAACCGGCTCAAATAAAATAGGAGTCTCTAAAAATGTATGGTGTTTCAAGGATTTCCTGTAATCCAGCCATTTAGAACAGTAACTGACAATCTTCCTCTTAGTTTTATTATTGTATTAAGGATATATTGAGAATAAACCGAGGCTGGAGCCAGGTGGACTGAAGGCAAAGCTGTGAAGGTGCTCAGAGGGAGGGCCCGTGCTGTAGCTATACCACCCCTCCCACCAAAGCACAGGGCCCTCCTGAGCTGCGCCTGCAGGTGCGGCACACCCTGCGGAACATGGAAATTCCACACCCATCCCCGTGCTGCAAATGCCCAAGAACAAACCTCCACAAAAGCACATTCCAAAGGACAAGGACAAAAAAAGGGAGCACGTACTAAAGCCAAATTCCCTGCTCTCTAACCTCTGTGTCAGATCTTTTCATCAGCCACCTTTGTTAGCATCTGTCAGGAGGGTGCGATTACAAAGTATTCCAACTGACGTTGGTGGGAGCAATACTCAAATTTTTAAATTATAACAATCCATTTCTGACCATTCCCTCCTGACTCTTGGACACTAGAAGAGAGCAATCTCATTTGAAGTATTAATGGATTTAAAGAAAATCTATTAAAAGTGAAGCAAAATAGCACTAATGAGGTCTGAACAACATGTGGCAATAAAAAGACAAAAATAGCAAAGTAAGATTAGAAGTAGGCATTGACAAAATTGAACCAAAGGATTTCCACTCAATTACTGTTTGGTATTTTTTTATTTAATTCTGCATTTATATTCTTATTAGCAGCTTCTTTCTGTTGAAGCAAGGAGTGATAGAGCAGCAGAAATAAAGGCAATGGGATGGTGAAAGGTCCTAACTGAGCAAGATGCCTCCCTCTGGTTCTGGATGTCCCTATGCTTGTCAAAAGCATGCACAGGGTTACAGGTTTGCTGCTTGCTAGGAAACAAGAAATATTGCAATTTATTTTGCCTTGGCACACTGAATAAATATACAGTGAATTTCTTTAAAACATGAAAAAACCCAAGGCTAGCCAAGATAATTAAATTTTATGAAAGCTGTGCCTTTCACAGAATTATTCTTTTGTGCTAAGGTAGCATAGGAATGTTTTACATCTCTTGTTCAAAACTCACTCTTAATGGGGAAGGCATATTTTGGCCCAATATAGAATTATCATATTGAGTCAAAATCTGGATATAAAGTGAAGAATAGAAAATAAACAGTTTCTTTTTACTATAGCAATGACCTGCTCCATAATTCTGACTGAATCCCCTCGGAATAGTAACCTGTAGAAAAATAAAAAATACATGTAGGAGACATAAAGCAACTGTCAAGTCATAACCACAAAATGCCAGGAAAGCTTCAGAAATCCTAAACAATCAAGCTGAATAGGCAACATAAGGGCAAATAAAACTTCACGTTCAGAAATACCAAACAAAGCAAAGTTTTAGCATGACAGACATAAATAATTCTATCAAATTAAAAAAAAATTGTGACCATTGATTTAATTGGAGAAAGCTCAGCAGAAACATCTGATCATTGTACCAAAAAAAGGTAACGAAGTGTTAAGATAGTCAGGGAATTGAATGAAGATTAGCACTGAAAACACTATAATTTCCTCAAGGAATAAATAATAGGTCTTCACCTCAACTCTATGTTTATGAGTCACTGCTTCTAAAAAGGGAACTGCAGAGGAAAGATACAAAATGGCATAGAAAAATCTCTCCTAAGTAAGAAAAGGACTGCAACTGGGCAAAGTGGTATGTTTTTGTGACGGATAAAGATTAGATTTTTGTCTCAGATTACTAGAAAGAAGATTTAACAAATTAATATTTGAACTTCCGAAAACCAGTTAAAAATAACATAAAAAGCACAAGACTTTCTAATTTAGTTAAAATATGGAATTCATGGCCAGTGGAATTGTTCAGGACAGAATCTTCACGTCTTCTGTATATGTTTCAAGAATATATAAGCACTGTCAACAGTTTTGAAAAAGATGTTAAAACTTTGGATTAAGGCCTAACCTAATTACTTCTGAAATAAAAGTAACACAGAGTTATTCAGGGGAAAATTTCTGTGCTCATGCTTACTTTAAACACCTCCAGCATTTGGTTCTTGCTGTTCCTGTAGACAGGAAGCTGCACCAGTGTAATCACTGTGTGTTATCATTTGCTACCCTCAATGACATCAAGGCTACACAAATAGAGCATTCAATAGTTGGGAGAGACCAGGGCTTTCCTTAGGGACAAATTGGTCATTTGCTAACGATCCATCACACAGACAACGTAACCCAAATGCACAATTCTGCACTGACTGTACCAACCCCTTCCACTCCTCTGTGCTGCAATGCACTTTGCAGCAGAGCAGTTCTGCCTCACAATATCATCCCACTGATCACTGCTGTGGTAGCATTCCCTCCCCGCACATGGTCAAAGACTGCATTGAAAATGTGCAGGGGAAGCAGAGATGCAACCAGAGATGGACTGCTGCAGGATGCATTTCTGGCTGACTGATAGTTTCAGTTTCTAGGGATTATGGAGAAGCATGTATTTGAAGATACGGCCTCTAAAGTTAATTTTCCTATGTTACTGCAGAACATTTATAAAAGTACATGTACTCTGTAAGAAACTATGCTGTCAATGTGTGATTAAAGAAAACAAGTTTATAAATCAGTCCAGTGTATGAGAAAATTAATTAACATATTCAGCATGCAGAGAGATGGATTTCAGCCAGCACAAGACAGAAGGAAGGGGATTCAAGCACTGAACGTGGTGTGAGACAGTCAGAACTGGCATCGGGAAAAAGCAGGTAGGAGGCTAATTAGCACAAGATCAGGAGAATGGGAGAAAAGCCCTTACTAAGAAAACTCCAGTAGGTTTTCCCATGAAAATATTCCTACTTTTTAATAAAAATTCTTGACTATATACTAACATATTATATTAGCTTCTCAGACTCTACCTCTTTTCTGTGAGTAAATTGTTTGTGGTACAGTAATTTCCTATCAAGCACATAGCCATTCATCTGTGGTAAAACATCCTCTTCAAAAACTTCATAATAGGGTTCAGCATTCACCTGTATTTGTGAGGTATATCTTGTTTAACGTCTCACACAGGCACATATGTCTGCAAAGTTACAAGTGGTGTAAGGTAACATACTGTTTGTCTCATCAATTCTAGCTGCTTTTCCTGCTTAAAACTTCATTTCTTCAAACTGAGATGGCAACACCCTTTGCATCACTTCTACATTTAGCCCACACACAATTGTGAAAAGCTGGTGTTGTCAAAGCTGTGCTGTGAAGGAATTATCACAGGTTCTGAAGTTTCTCTCGTCACTAAAAGTGTAACAAGATTAGTACGGAAACATGGAGTGGGTAAAAGAAAGGAAGGAAAAGAAGAAAGAAGAGTAGTCTGGTGTATAAACCACTATGCACCACTCCTGGATTAGCACAGGGTGTGTCATAACTACTGCAAAAGCAACTGTGGATGTGATGGGCTCTGCAGCCTGCCTGACATGACCCTCACAGACTGCCACACTGGTGGTTCTCAGAACAGAAGGACAGTAACCTTGGGGTGGCCCTCCAAAAGCAGTTACAGGATTTTCCTTCATGCCTTTTGAAGAAAAAAATACTCAAATATCCAAAAAGGTCAAAAAGCAAAGTCAAGAGGGCTGGATTACAATGTAATATTTACTTATTTTGTAAGTTCATTTGTTTGATTAATTATATATACTGAAAATCATAACTAAGCAAAGTACAAGTGAGCAAGCCAGAGAACTGTCCCTGTGGGGCATGAAGTAACTGTTTACTCAAAACTAATCTAGCATATTTACAGAGGAAAACCAAAAAAACAAACAAAAAATGTTCACTGTGTTTATAGTCTCTACTTTTGTATTAAGAGACTAGTCCAGGACAAATCACTTGCACTGGAAAATATTGCAGCTCTATCACTTGTGGTACTGTTCTGCCAATATTCAAACAGCTTTAGCTAAATGTCAGTGCCTGTTTTTTGTATAAAACATACACAGCTGTGAGAAGCACTTTACCTGAGTTTATACTACTTCATCTGTAGCATCCTCTCAACACTGCTCTTCAAATTGTGAGCCGAGCTCTGAGAGGTTAAAAATAATGACTGAAGTTTTTTATTTGACATAATTTGATCTCATACAGAGTCTTTGACATAATACAAAATATTATTGCATAGTATTTTATACCTCCTTTAAAGACTAATATACCTTATCCAAATGCATTTTATGTAGTTTAATCAAAGGATGGAAAGCAGGCTTAGATGGTGTTCCCTCCTTCGAGCATCAGAATAATTTCTGGATAAATCTTTGTCAAACTTTTAATTACTGCAATTTACTCTAATTTAATAAACACACAGTTTATTGGGGTTCAGTACTTTGACCCTGCCAAGCTTTGCAGCTGATTCACCCTCACACTAAACACTTAAAATCCTGAGCATCCTTAGTTGTTTTCTGCTGACTCCTCCTAGCAGCTAGATTAGATGAGTCTTGTTCCCCGAGAACAAGGCTGAAACCCTTCACTTGTGCCAGCTCTGGGTTATGTAAGGGGCCCTGAGCAGTGCAGGAGGTGCCTGCCAGGTTTGCAACAGGCTCCTGCCAGCACTGGGGCTGGCAGCTGTGGGGCTGGCAGTGCCACCGTGCCCCGGGGGAGCTGCTGGCCAGGGCCAGGAGCAGGACGCCGATGTGGGACACAGCTCTGCAGAGAGCTGTCCCCGAGGACGGGACAAGGGCAGGAACTGCAGCTCAGACCACATGCAGGCTGGCTCCAGCTGTGCAGGAGAAGGTACAGTCTGGTTTGGTCAAACGGCTGCTGACTGTATGCCTTGCTTCCCACTGCTTCTGCCCCTGCTCCTCAAAGCTGCATACCCTGCTTTTGGCTTATTCTCCTCCACCTCCTTGTCTGCTCAGGTTTAGACTCCAAATTCCCTTCCCTTTTCTATAGGAGGCACAGTCCCTGCCAACTTCTTACTTCTGGCCCTGCTCCCAGGCTTTCTGCCCCTTATTAAAGGATAGAAAACCTCCAAAGGAGATCACGCTTTCTTTACATAATCTATTTAATAATACTTTTCAAGTAATTCAAAGCTAACTCTCACTCCTGAAAAGATCTCAAAGGACTCCAACAATTTAAAAGACTAAAATCTGTGTTGAATTATTGAATACAAAGGATGACAAAACCCACTATTGTGGGCTTCCACAAATATACCCAAAATACCACAAATGCTGCCAAGTTCAGTCAGTCAAAACTGTGAGTCATAAGTGACTTAAAAGGCATAAGGGCTGAGGGCTTGAGTTTCTTTCACATTTTTTTCAGGTCTGACACTTTCTTTGTCCTTTCTCATTTGAGCTTTTGGTATCTACGATAACCAAGTTCTAAAGCTGTTCCCACAGCTACAAGGGAAGAAAGATCAATGAAAACTTTGCCCAGGAAGAACAACTGAAAAAACCCACACCACACTACATCAAAAAGGTTGGACTAAAACCACAGTAAATGGCAACACCATATCACTGTGAAGCCCAACTATGCACCCTACTGGTGTTTTTCCAAAATGACCGTGAAAATGCATTGTGTTAACTGAGACGAAGATTTTAATACGTTCCAACCCATTTGATTCAAAGACCCTTCAATCAGGCATGCCTCTCTGCATTCATTTTATCATTTTTTTTATATTGTAGAGTCAAAATTAGAATTGATCCAATTTATCTGCATCAAAGATGGCACACAGAGAAACCTTGACTAGACCAGAGGCTCTCTTTTTTTTTTTTATTTCTTCAGGCTTCTAGTTGTAAGCAGCAAGGTAATTGTTGCCTACTTCTGATTTTTGCCTACAAGCTGTATTACATATCACATTTCTCTCAATGCCAGGTAAACTGTGGTAAAATTCCAACACACACACTGGGATTTTCCTCTATGTTCCTTAGCAACTCTTCAATCAGAAAGGTCCCAGAAACTTTTCTTGTAGAAGAATAATTTCCTGCACCCACAGCTTCATAAGTATATCTAATAACAACAGTTGCTAAGATGACAATTCTTATTAATTTTGAGCATCTCCACAGGTGATGTTCAGATGCAATTATCTTTAATTAGGTGTCATCCTAAAGCACTACCAAAATCAGGCTCATTCATTAGTCAGGGAGCTTAAAAACTAATAATTAATGGGACTCATTCTTCTCATCTTTTTCCTTGCCAGCAAGGAACCACCTGAAAATAGTTCCCTGCACTCCAGAGAAGAGAAGCAGCTGCATAAAAGAGAAACACACTTTTATTTTCATATGTTCTGCTGAAATTTCTGCTCTCCCTGCACCATTACAAGTGAACATGGTGTTTTCTGACACTTAGGATTCTCACAATAGTTTTAAAACATATTGCTTTATCCTCTACTATCACATTATGAACCATAAGCACAATTATGACAATTGATATTCTCTGATTTTTTCCTTTCAAAGGGCAAATATTTTTAAAAGATCTACACCTCAGTCCTCTTCCTCTCAAATGTAGTTTATTTCATTGGAGGTGTTTACTCAATGATATTTCTACCAAGAACATTCGACCTTTAAACAAACATTCCAGACTATGTCCTTTGGGTGAAAACACACTGGTTGAGTTTCCTTCCACGTGTTCCCCTCCAGCATGTTTGTTTTGTTCAATGCCATATTTATCCTGCTCATTGATTCTAGTCTGCCAACAACACCTCTTTTCAACAGACTCTCTTCTAATATCCTTATACAAGGCCTTCCCCACTACTGGGATGCTGAACATCCACTTCACTTCTAATCAGAGCAGCCACAGGAAAGGCAGTATGGGTGTCTGTTTTAACACCAGAGGAACTACAGACCCTGACAAAAAGTGATTTCAGGGCAAATTCTCCCCAATTTTCTGAATAATTAGTGTACCAAAGTGAAAAGGTAGAAGAGGAAAACATTTAAGAGTTCCATGCAAATTTACCTTGAGGTAAATTTAGGGGCACTATCACTGCAGTGATAAGCCATCTTTACCTTTTTAATTCTGCTTGATACATCTGCACTAGTGAGTTTTTAGCACACTTTAAGATATTTGATACTTAGAGAACTGAGTTTTCTTTTGTGTTTGTAGCTCGTCTGATACAGTAGGAGTCTGTTGCTTACAGGGTGCTCCAACTACTACTGTAATATAAATAATAATCACCACAAAAGCTGAAGATGAAAACGTGAGAAGATAAACTGTGCCAACATTAGTGTAGAAACCACTGTAAGCCCTGAGTAAGGAAGATCATTAAGGGACAAAATGTAACTGCAGATCTTCAGCTGGTCTTGCTAAAAGTCATGAAGTATGATCTAATCACACCAAGCCCACATAGTGTGGCAGCCCCATCAATTTACTGAAGATGCTTTTTGAAGGTATGGTCTGGAAAGAACATAATCCCATACAGAAAATGCTAGATTACCAGCAGAATCAGAAAGTTTATAAGAAAGATTTATGCTGGAAGGGGTCACTTATAACACTTCATCTGACACTTCACGGTTGCAATTGTTGCTCACAGAGGTACATTTCCACAAGACAGTCTAAGCAGAAGATGCATAACACTGCAAATTGTGCCTTATCGCTTCTGTGAGTACTCCACAGAGTGCAGGCGCCATTCTAAGTACCATCTTAAACAGAAAAGTTTGCAGTGGTAGAAGAAAGAATGAACCTCCTGTCAGGAAATTTTAGGTGGCTGGGATCAAGTCCAACAAATCCTCCTGACTCATCCATTATCTTCCTGGTTTTGCACTTGTTCTTAAAAATTGTCTGTTTTCCATCCTAAATTATATTTCTTCATGGGCCCATCTTAAAGCCCTAAAATGCCCTCACAGAGTGCACAGCAGCAGATCTGAATCCATGCAGCAGATACAGCAGAGATTAATAATGCAAATATGCGATTATAAAGTATTGGCTACAGAACTTTCAGATTAATGCATCACATTTCTGGGCATGTGTCTGAACTCATTCTAGCTGGCCTCTGAACACTCACAAGAATTGCTATGAAGTGGAGAAGTGAAGGCAGGCCAGTTCTGTGTGCCTGGATCCCTGGATTGTTACTGCCTAGCAAGTACTGGATTCTGTAGTAATCAATCACCCAGGTATCCAAAGCTATTTCTGTGATATTGCCCAAAACTGCCGCAAGTGAAAGTAGAGGTAATACTGCCTGCAGTTACTGGAAACAGCTTTTAGTTCAATGGTGCAACATGAAAACACCTGATTTAGGCCACCCCTGCCTTACCTTGAAGGTAGAAAAAGGAAAAGCCATGGAGTTTTCCGGTTATGCATGCACTGGTAGATAACCAAGAAAGGCAAACTTGGTTAATTCGGCCAACCAAGTTCCACAGGGATGACATGTTTAGGAATGAAAAAATATAGACTGCATATCCAATTATAAATTGTGAATAGCTTTCTAGCAGCTGTTGAGAGTCTTCATTTGGGAGCTCACATCCCTATGTCGTTACAGTAAATTAAATGAATCATGATTTCACAAAGCTGTGTTTAACAGTCCATATATAAAAACATGCCTAGCAAAGGCCAGCTGAAGGGCTGCCTGAGCACTTTGATGTGCAGCTTTCACTGGCGTGTTTTCATATTATTCTACATTATCAGAGTCAAGTAAATAATTATAATATTAAAATAATAAGACATGCTGCCTTCCTGAGAGAGGAAAAACAAGAACTGTGTTTGTAGTTGAATGTTGAACATTCTTCATGTCACACTGTAGTGTGTGACTTCAGTATTTTTCCTTTATTTGGAGAGCTGCAAGAAACCTCACTGAAAAGCATATTGCTCAGACTTGAGTACTGTATACTCCTAACTTACTCTCCAAGCAGGTTGAGAAAGCACTTTCTGGTTTCTGAACATCTCAGCAGCTCCAAGAGCAGATCCTCTACTTGCTGTTTTTTCCCCTTCTTTGTCATTACCAGCCTTCAAGCCCCCTTTCCCTGGGTTGTCCTCAAGGGCAATGAAAGGCAACACATTATACAGCTGCAGATGTCAGTAGATACCAGAAGTTAAATGTCAAATCTTCATAAAAATACAAACACTATTATTTGCTTCTTTTCTATTCATGCAGTGGTATTCACCATGGTGAGAACAAGATATGTACTTTTCAAATTCTCTAGCTCTGAGGGGTGCTACATAAGTATAATGATAGTGCAGCCAAGATTGCTAAATTTATTACAGGAGCCTGTGATCCCAATAGTATATTGCTAATAACGGTGCCAAATATCCAAAGGCAGCTGCTCTGTAGAGGTTATCCAGTCCTGTATGCTCCCTCACAGAACACTGCAGAGCAATAAGCAAAGGCATATTATACCAGTGGGAGAAGCAAGCTGCTCTTCGTAGATATAGACCAATAACAAACATCCAATATTTCTTTGAAAAATCAAGGAAAACTGTGCCAGAGGACAAAAAGGACATCTGTGCCAAAAGAAACCAGAATCTCTGCAAACTGAAAGTGTCTCTATTGCTGCAAGAATGATGAGCCAGCCCACGCTAACTGCCCTATTCCATTAACGCAGTCTAACCCTTTTTCTCAGTCTAGGCACAGCTTATAAACAATTTGTTTTCCATTCACAGCCCCAGACTTCAAAAATAAATTTCTTTGGACTAAAAAAACCCAACGTTCTCCTAGAAGTTTGCTCTGACATTTCTGCAAATTCATGCAGTCTGAATTCCAAGGTGCTCACAATCAATCTTTTTTTATTTTATTCTGCATTTAGGTTGAAGACTTGGGTGTTGGGTGCAATGTACTTCATTTTCAACTTTCAATGCATAAAATTATGTTTCCATTATTTTAACATTTTCAGTTAATATTTTTCCAGTGACTGCAGCAAAATCTTATGCTACAGCCCATATTTAATTTTTTTTTTTACTGCTGAGAGTATCCTGTCAGTTCTTCTACATTAGTACTGGCGCATCCTCTTAAAATAAACCATCTGCTAAAGGCAAATTCCTTTGTCCCCTGCCTGGGCACACTCCCCAGCCATTTGGACAACAAAGATGGGAAAAGGGATAGATGGAGAATTCTTTGGGATGGTGAAGAATATTCAAAAAAAAGCCGTATTTTCCTTGAGTGATAAATGACACGTTCCTGAACGCCCACTGCGACTTCTAGAGAGCAAAGGAAAAAAAGTTGGTAAAGGCAGACCTTGACAGGGTGACGATGACATTTTACAACTGTTGTTGAAGGACTGCCTGTGTAGGGTCAGGCCCTGCCCTTGGAGATGTTTGCTACTGGCAGAGATGGTACAATGTGACAGGCAGAGTTTAGTCAACAAGACTCTAAAAATTTATGTAGAGATCATGCTGACAAAGAGCGACCCCAACCAGTAATGTTTTTTATATTAAATGCACGTGTGTACATATGACACAAGTATATTTATATGTTTATATAATTTATATAGACAGAAATGCACATCAGCGTCTGGATAGTGACAGATAAACTTGAGCATAGCTGACTTTAAAAAGAGGAATTCTGCAGCTGCTTAGGCACTCACACTATCTTCTCATCCCTTTGTGTAACTAAAAAAGATCTTCTTCCAAAGCATAAGGAAAGAAATATAACCCAGTACTGTGAAATCCTACTTTGAAATGTTCCAGTAGCTATCCTTACTGCAGTATCTGAGTAACAATACTTTGATTATTATTTCTTTCTGTAACTTGAAAAACTTAAAAAAAAAAATTCAAAAGACTTTCTAAGGAGGCCAAATGTATTTCAAGATCCTACCCAGCCCACCCTCAGCACCTTTAGTATTCGGCCAAGTTCATCTTCAGACTTATCAAAATAAAGCTGAGTATTCCTGCAACACTTGCAGACATTCTGTCTGCATCACTTCCACACATACCTGCACCTGTTCCTCTGGAACACTCCTGAGGCACCTGCACCCCAAGCTGGCCTGTGTGGCTGCAGTCCTGCTTGTGACAACACCAACAGACGGGCACTCTGAGAGAACCCCGCTGAGAGAAAGGCTCGAGGCTTAAAATCTCTCAAAACCCTGAAGGCCCTAACTGTAACTGTGATATTGTCTTTGTGCATAAGTTATGAAGGTATTCTGATTTTTCATGTAGATCAAGTCCCCTGTTTCCGGAAGAAAATATTTTTCAGTTCATTTCAGTGCCCAAACAAGTTTTAAGTGCATGTGGAATATTAATATTCCCATCCTTAACCTTCTGTAGTATTGCCAGGCATGGATCAAGGAATCCCATTTCTGAGACAGTAACAGAAAGTAAGTGTCTGAAGGTCAAAGAAAACATTTCAATTTCTTTTGCTAGAAAAAGCAGCAAGAAAATTTTCTGTCCCCACCAAAGACCACATGCTGAGACTGACTGTACCTGCATTATAGGATCATTATTATTTCCACGAAATTATTGTATCTTTGCAGACAGGCCAGTGGTGCCCTCGCATAGACAAGTATTTAATGATAGAAAATTGCAAGCAGCTTTTGCAAACAAAACCAACTTATTTTGCTTGATAATAAAAAAATCAAAATTTAAAAGCCATTAGAATTAATCACCCAAACTCTAGTTTCCAAGAGGAAATAGTTCGGGTGAGGCAAACAAAAAATTGCAAAAGCCAAAAAAATCCAAACATCCAAGAAACCTAAGCTGAAAAAACCTCCAGCAACCTAATAAAAATATTAAAACAGACATGCTACTAGCATATACATTCTAGTGATATATTTGAAAAGCCACTCATACTGACACTCCTGTTATTTGCTATTTTTAAGCACAAGGCTGAGAGCCTGCAACAGAAATTGTTGCAGTCTTTGCTTTCTCATATATAACAAGTCTGCCTCTTTTTGAGCACAACAGTGGAGAAAGGTCAAACAAATAAAATCTATCAATAACAGGAAAATAGATTGAGCAATATAATCTTAACTTCTACTCTACGAATAAATCTGGGAAGATTTTTTGGCATGAAAGATAAATGCACTTAGACTCAAAGCCAGCATAGATTCACTCACATAAAATTCTTTTGGACAGAAACAATTATTTACTACACAAGTATCTAATGCCTAACAAAACATTAAGGTATCTAATCTACAATAAGAAACCTTGATTTTTCAGAAAAAAAAATACATTAGCACTGACCTAGAGAAGCTTGTATTTATGAGCGTTACTCTTTTCCCTGAGTCATCCCATCAATTTGCTTTAATACAACCCTGATTATCATGTGGCTCCATACAGAGTTCAGTTCAGAAATTGAGACATTCAAGGGAGCTCAGAAGTATCTGAAAAAGCAGGGATAGTGGCCATTCCAAATCACCTCTCTGCTCTCCTGCATCTCTGGGCCAGCTGAAGGACAAACAATTGGACCCTCATTCTGCTTGGGGCTGCAGCTCACCGGCAGGTGGGCACTGAGACTAAACACATGACAATAGCATCCTCCACCACCACACAAAGAGGAGCTGATTTTATGTAATCTAAAGACAAACTACACAATGGCCTACATATCTTTTGACATTTTAAGAGATGATGGACCTGGCAAGTCACAATCATCCGCCCAGTATAATGGTGGTGGAGTAATCAAGCAGGTATTACTCTAACAAATGCCAAAGAGTATTTCAGCACAGCTCCATCTGCCCGAATTCACTGTGCCATTCTCAGAAGAAATAAAAATAACCTAAAACATGCACTCAAAAATGTATTTCTAATTAAAATTAAATGTAAACACAGTAATCAGTTAACATCCTCGGCAGACTTAAACTGGAGCACTGAATATGTTGAGAAACGTAAATCAATCAGTCCAAATCAATTCATAAAAACAATTCAAGGTCAATCACAATTCAGAATTTAGCAAATTAAATTACTTGTTCATTTATGGTTAACTTCCTTAGGTTAATCTTAAGGCTGCAGAAGCTTCACCTAGTGTTATGCTTGAGACTTAATAATTTGCCTTGACATTTAGAATAGCTCTTACATAAAACTTTGGATTTGTTTTTAAATAAAAGGCAAGATGACAGAATAAACAATGCTGAAAATATACTCCTCTTTCCCAGAAGAGTTGTAATCTTGGATCAAAAGCCTCCAGATTTTTTTCCTCTTTCCATCAGCATTATATTTCCAAACTTGTTCCAATTAAACTCTTTTCCCTCTGTATTTAAAACTATTAACTATATATATTAAAACCAGTAATATGTGTATTTCTGGGCTTCTTCTATATACTTGACCAACAAAAATACACATGTAAGACATATTTTCCTTTGATTAACTGTAAAATGTGTTAACTGCTTAAATATTCCTTTTTTTTTCATTATTCAAACTATCTTAGGTAAAATAAACTGGCCAAAACTGCATAAGGTCAGTAATCTGTTCATACGCCATCAATAGATTAAATTATTATAATAAATGGGTTACAGTACAACAACAATATTGTGAAACAAGTCTAAGCTACCAGAGAGGATTTAAATCTTGGAAACAGCTGCATAACAACCACACTTCTCTGAACAGTAACAAATTAAGGGCATCTACGAGACTCCAGCTGTGCTAATGAGTTCTCCCTTCCACATCCACAGAGATGATCAAAATACCTGCAGGACTTTTTAAAGAACACAAGCGCTCTTATGTCTCCATCCTAAGAAATTGAGTCTGATACATATTTGTGTTATTATTCATTTCTCATTTTATTAGTTTTACAGACACATATTCAAATTAAAATACTCAGCAGGAAAACCAAGAAAAATGGAAGTATGAAACCTGAAGAATTTTATTTAAAAAAAAGAAAACAAAAATCAAATTATATATGAATAATATCTACCAGCTCAGAAGTCATTTGTAAGATGATTCAGAGGGAAGATGACTTTGGACTAGATGAAATTAAATAAAAAACTGCAATCAATCTGTGCTTCAGTACAGACTAGACTGCCTTGCTCAGCAATATGCTCCATGACAAGTTAACCAGTGTAGTGCAGTATTATGTTTTGATCACTACAATTTTTTTCACTGGGGGAATGGGGCTTCTCACAGCAACAGTTACCCAACACATCGGTAAGGATATTTCCAACAACAAATTGACTCCAAGCCCGCTGTATGCTACAAAAATCTACCAAGGAGACTGGGGAAGTGAAATAAGGATGTCATCACAAACATCCATTAACGTTAATCACTAAAGCCTCTGAAGAGCCTTGAAACTTCATTAGAAATTATAACGCAGGTGAAACTGCTGGTCAGAGCAGCGGCAGCAGCTCGATGACACAGGCTCTGCACCTCCCCGCACACAGAACACGCGGGGCACACCCCCACAGAGCAGGCGAGGTCAATCACCCCATCCTGCTAATGAGAGCACACAAGCACACTGAGGAATACCGAGTTTCTGCAGCTCCTCTGCAAGAAATCATACAAGGTATCACCCCCGTTCATTGGCATAACACTTACTACAGTGCACTAAAAAATACTATTCTGGGTGAACATGTGCGTTCCCCATCTAAAGAAGGCAACTGCACATTAGCTAATTCTCACTTTCTGATTATCTCTTCCTTTGTTGCCTCTTCTGTTTTGTCATGCATTCCACAGTGCTTTATTCAGACCACTCTTTGTGCTTAGCTGTCTTTCTTTTCTCCTCTTTTCGGTTATCTCCTACCCTACTGTGTTTTGTGCTTTGCATGCTGGCATCACGGACCTCTAAAGCATTAATGCACAGCTATTCTAGCCAACATCACTTCATTGGCAGCATACGGCAAGAAGAGACAAAACAATGCACCTGAAAAAGGAATTACTAGAAAGGAATGGAAAAGTGAGGAAAAGAAAGCCGTGTTGCTATAACATTGTGCAAAATGATTCCTTGGATTTTAACTCCAGTGCAAATGGAAGTACACTGGAGATTTTCTGCTTTGCCCCAGCTGCAGGTTAACTGAACCTAGCTGTGTGCATGTTTAGAGAGAGCAGGCTAGCACCAGCTGCCTCCAGCACTGGACTTGTTCATATTGGAAATAACTGCAGTGCTCTGATTTCCAAGACAAGCTCCTTGGTCCAAAGGGCTGATTTTAGCAGGAAAGTCTTAAATATGTATTCCTTTAAAAATACACTTTTCAAGGTGCTGATTACAGTAATTTCTCAAGTCCAAACAATGAGTCACAAAACAAAAAACGGTATCTTAGACATAAAATATGAGTTCTTTATAAAAGCTTTCAAAGTCTCCCTTTTGGTCATTCCCAGAAAAACATCAGCACTGACTATTAGGAAAAGAAGGGAACCAACCGATTTCTCTGCATCTACACATTGTAGGGTGGTCAGTGTTTGTAGTGCTATGAGACCTGCAGGACATCTGTCATACAGGCAGCAACCACGAGGTGCATCCCAACCCCTCGGGGCTGTCACCCAGCCTCCCAAGGCAGCTCACACGCCAGCGAGGAGGAGACTCCCAGGGCTCCATAAAGCAGGACAGTCCCAAAATGCACCTGCATCCCAACGTGACCTTCAGAAGCCCTAGTATCAGTGCAGCACTTGAACAGCTTGAGAGCCATATGCAGCTAAAGAATCAAAGGTTAGTCACATCTTCCCTATTATTAGAAATAGATTGTAAGGTCCTTGAGAGTAAACACCATGTTTGCACAATGCCTAGTACAACAAAAACCCTGTCGATGCGTAGGGCTCATCAGTGCTCCTGCTATCTGGAGTAGCTTGTACAAAGCCAGGGTTTGTTTCAGACTAATAAAGATTAAAAATATGGATGTAGTGGAACATTAGTACAACAAGCTCAATCTACAAGGTAGTAGGTATTCCACATGTGCCTCCAAGAGCTGATAATGCTATTCCTTATCTTTTCTCCCTTTTTCTGCAACGTAGACTACGAGTTCTGCAACATTTCTGGGTTGAAAATAACCATTTGCCAATTTTCAACATAAAATACAGCCATATTTTTTTATACACACCACTAAAGCTGAGTTTTTCAGGGGCTAATATCTGACACAGCATAGCACGATGACACTCCTTTAAAGACAAACTGAAGGGCAATAAAACAGATTTGACTTAGTTGGGGTGAACAGGTGCTAATCTAAGTGGTACTGCTAATACGTGGAGAGGATAAAGAAAAGAAAAAGGGTGCAAGAAGCTGAAAATGGATACACATTCTAAGGGAGTTGCTGTGCTATCACTCTGTGGCTTAACATAATTTCATCGCTTTATCTTCTCACTTGCTGCCTTAGCAAAATGGTAAAAGGAGGCATCACTTACAAACCCCAGCATCATCCACTGAAAACAGCAGAGGGATCACTAAGAAATAAAACTGAGATTTTGTCAGCAGTCCTGCAGACTCTCACCACGTGTAATCAGGAAGGACTTATACCTTCTGGAAGGGTGTTGGGAGCTTAATACAGGTGAGCCAGGTACAGGATGTTAATACGGGTGTGCAATGTCCCAGCGGGGAATTGTGTGCTTTGACAGTCTCACACAAATCATAGAATGGCTTGGTTTGAAAGGAACCTTTAAGGTCACCTCATTGCCACCCCTCACAACAGGCAGGGATGCCATCCACCAGATCAGGTCGCCCAGGACCCCATCCAACCTGGCCTTGAGCACTTCCAGAGCAGGGACAACGAAACACCTGAGGCTTGCAATGGGTCACTGCAGCAGCAAACCATCAGACACTGAGGCTCCACAGGCAAGGACCTCTCTTGCACTTGAGGTAGATTACCCATACAAAGAGCCACAGGTATAACCAGAAGCCATCAATATCATAAACTTCATATTTTACTAACTGCAGTAAACAGACTTGGCAGGATCGCCTTGCCCAGACAACCCTCTGAAGGCACCCATGGTAGTCCCTCCCTGGCCTCTGCTGAAATTTTACACATGCAAAAGGCTCTTCACTGGTTTTTCCCTCCCTTGCAAAGAATAAACCTATTTTTTAATGAGCCTCCCAGTTTAACACAGCTCCCACAACTTGTCCCCAGCTTCAGGTGAAGTCACAGTAAAGGAGTAAATAGAGCATTTTCATGTATTAAATTTTTGTATGGGCATACTGCATTGAAATGCAGAACTTCCCCACTGGGGATACATTTATTCACCTGGAGAAAGGAAAGCATAAGTCATTTTTTATGTCTTTCTGCTGTTAGGATTTGTCCTCGGTAAGAATTTGCTGAGTGAAACCCTTAAACAAAAGGTTTCCAAAAAAGATTAGTTTAGGATGTACACAGACATTACTTACTTTAAAGTGAAATCCAGCAACATTCAGAATTATTAATGGATCTCGTTCTCATTGCATGATGAATGAAACCAACAGTTCACTGGAGCTGTTGGCATATAAGTTATCCACATATTTAAATATGAAACCTTTCAACTTTGCTGTGCATAAAATGAATATACTACAGCATAAAGTAGTTGTAAAGAGAACATTTGAAAAAGCTCCTTTGTGTTTTAATTTTTATTTTTAATTGTGTTCTGTATGCCAGTTCCTGAGTGCTTTTACTAGATGAAGACTCTTAACATGAAAAATGTTTAGTTCTGAGAGCACTCTTGAAAGACTCAGGCATACTAATTTACTCAATTACTTCTTTAGATCTATTTTTAATCACAATTTGAGAACAATAAAACCCCAATTATACAATATCAAGAAATATTTCACTATGACTCTAAATTATGTAGCAGCAAGAAAATCCATGTTTTTAACTCTGATTTGTGTGTTTAGCTATCTAAATCTGTTTCATCCTTTAACATGAGACCTCAGAAAAAGTGAACTTCCTTTCCTGATCCTAATTATCAATACTTAGGTATTAATGAATGAATTTATACATGGGCATACTCTACACATTCGTGTGCTACAGATACAGACTTGCCCATTATTATCTGTCTCAAATCTCTTTGCAAAGGTTCCATGGCATGCAAAAAATTCTTTTTACCTTTGGCTATAATCTCTTTTCCTTTGAAGGCCCCAAGAGTAGAGTTAGATTTAGATAAAACTCCTTAATAGGACCACACAGATGAAGACCCATATAGCAGAAGGAAATTTTGCTCCCTAGGGGAATTTGTAACCTTCAGCAGAGCGGTGATTACAGCAGGATCAGTGCTGTGACACCAGCGAGCTCAGACACACCAAAGGCAGCTGGAAATGAGGCAGCACAGCCTGAGCACAGCTCCCTCACACCCCCCAGCCAGGGCACACAGCCAGGCAGCACTGGCCCTGTCCAAAGGTATCTGGGCACCAAACAACACCCTACATCCCAAACCCTTCCCAGTAACTTCATTCCTCCCTTGAACAGCAAACAACGAGCTCTTTGTCCCAAAGATAGCGCTGCAAGACTTCGCAATTAGAAAGAAAGCTGTCCTGAGGAAAAAAACACCAATTATGCTATTGGCATCGTCTGTAAAAACATCCTACTGAAAGACAACACACTCAAACCACTGTTATGCCTTGAAGATGTTTCCCCAAATCCCATCTGAACATTTTAGTGATATTGTTTCTGGCACCATGCAATGCCAGACAATATCTTCACATCACTATTGATTTCTGCATTTTAAAGACAGCACATATTTTTTAGCTCTTTCATCCTCATATTTGATAACCAATTTGTAACTTAACATATCCTTTAACATTGTTTAAGTATTTAAAGTGTACATTATTTTAGTTTAGCAGAATATAATTTGTTTTGACCAAATTCCCCCCAGTTAGTTGGGAGGTTGTCAGGGTTCTTTACCATGATCACACTGAAGTTTCTGAAACTAGAACACAAACACATCGAGCCCCTAACCAAAGAGAAAAGCAATATACCAGTAGTGGCTAATTGTAGCAACCTATTACCTGTGATACCAGCTTTCAAGTGCTAAAAGCATACACATCTTTTAGAAAAATATAATTCATTTTCATTTATAGCCATATGCAACTGAAATATTTTTGGAGGTTTTGTAAAAAGTAATGTTTGACTTTTTACGCAATTTCCAAAATCTCAATACAAAAATAAAATTTGAAATCGCATTTCGTTTTTCATATTTACTCTACTTCCAGTCAATTTCTTAATCTTATGCAGGCAACAATGTTAAAATTTGACATAGAAATTTCTATCACATGATTGCTGAAGAACAAGAATGCAGTTGTACATCACTAACTATATAAGTGACAACACTGCTCATAGCATTTGCCACCGCAGCAAGGCAATTAAAACATTAAGTACAATACCTTTGCTAATCAGATAAACAGGTAAACCCAGTGCAAGAAGCAAACTGCTTTATTAATAAGATTCTCAACTTCATATAAGATAAATGTAAAAGATATAGTACTTACAGTGAATTCACAGAAATCAATGCTATCAAGACTTTTGCTTCTGTGTATTCTCCCTTTTATTCTTCTTAAAGAGGGCTTTCCCTGACTTACACTACAGGTAGCACCATTGGGATTTTCGGAAGATGGAGTTACCCTGCCAAGCAAAAAGAGCCACATATCAGACAGAGAATACATTCTTTTATTTGCTTAAAGTAAAAAAATTACAAAGGAAAATACATATATACCACGCTATATATATAAGAAATGCCATTCCAAGTGACAGTTTTCAATCACTAAGTGCCAAAATAAGACCACAAGTATGTAGAAGTCTAGCTCCCATCAAGACCACGCTGCTTGCAGTTTTGTCAAAGCATTCTGAAGCTATCTTTTTCGTACAAAAGTGAGTAGAATCAGAAAAAAGATACATTATACAAAAATATATTTAAGTTTTGAAAATTTCAAAGGACTATTTTTCTTTATTTCTTCAGTGTAAACCCAAGTGCTGTGATACACATTGATGGCTGCCAGTTAAATCACCAGGAGGCCTGGCAGTATTTGGCTTCTGACCTTTTCCAGTTTGAGTGCTGATGGTGCCTCAGCTATTCCTGCAATGAGTAACAACCAACAATAATGACATTAATAGCATCTGTTAAAGTTATAGGGGTAATATATTAAGCAACTACACTTGATAAGGTCTTTCATCATATTATAATCTACACATAGTCCTAGGGGGAGTCCACAACTAAAATATTTGGAGGAAGCAATCCATATTTCAATGAGCTTGTTGGAAACCGTTAATGAGCAGAACTAAGTGGGGTTAACAATTAACTAAGTGTATTAGGATTTATGAGGTATTTTAAATACAAAATAGTCCCTAGTCAGACTGGCACTTTAGGAAAAGGAAAACTGTATCCCAGCAAATACACTCACCAAGAATTACCTAAAAATCTGAAGTCTTCATGTCCAAATTTACATTTATTTCATATTATTTCTCAACTGCAGCCATAGATTTCAAAAACTAGCTTAAACAATAAATAATATGTATTTTTTGCATCTCCCTAGTCTTTGGACAGCAGTTCAGTATTTCTCTCAAAAACCATTAAGATTCCTCTCACAAAAAATACTTTAGGAACGTGTTTTATGTTCTTTTACGTAGAATTAACAGTTTTAGTATGCACACAAATGTTTGTGCAATGAAGAAAGAAAGGTGAAGATTTCTTAAACATATGCATCACCAAAACAGGACATTGCATAGTGGGCTACATCAATTCCTGAAATACACAAAATACAATAACCACATGCTGAAAACTTTTTTGATTAGTGAGACTTCCAGGTCTACACAACACCGTGGTCAGGATAACGTGCCCATGGGACAGCTAGGGAGAAGTAGTTACAATATCCAAACTTGAACATTAAAGCAAATCCTTTCAAATCTCGTATTCAATTTATAAAGATAAAGCCCTTCATTTTTTTGTTGAATTACTGCAACTACCAAATCTCCATTTTGTTTTCAAGTGCCTGATTTTTGGGGGTTTTTACACATCCACACTGACACACACACAAACAGCTTGCTCTAAGTTCTCTTGATAACATAGTCATTTGGTTTAGATGGTTTTCCCCCTTGGGTCATTTTATTGCCAACTTTAAACTGCAAATTTCTACCTGAAAACATAACTATAATATCCATACATCTTAATTACAATATAAAACTTCCTGCTGAGACTGCACTGGATTTTTTTTGTCTAATCATATATGGATTGAATTCTGAGAACCATTCCTGCCTACTACAGTAACATATTTGCTCACACAACAGAAACCTCAAGAACGCCGTGGATTCCCTGCTAAAATGTCTTCAGGAATTACCAGAACAGATTTCCAAAGAAAGACAAGTGCTCAGTCTGTATCTTGTTGCACAGACAGTGACATTTACAATGACAGCACGTTGCTATTGTGTGTGTGTCTCTTCTGAGCACTCCAAACATCTCTGCTCAAGTACCAACTGAACATACTCTGTGTCCATGGCAAATGCAGATGCTGGAGCCCTCAGAGAGATCCATTGTTCCCCTACTGCCAGAGTCTCTGTTTATTCTCTCTACAGGGAATCTTTGAGGGCTGCCTACTCCATTACTTATAATTTGGCTTAATTAATCTTCAAGTGCACCTCTGATGAATTAAATGCTTGGCACGTTAGACTTCCTCCTTTCACATAATAGAAAAGATTAACAGCTGTAAGATACACTGGGCTTTTCCTTATTTTGAATAACATTTCAAGCAATTTATTTTAGGGCCTTACCCACAAACGTGCATTTATTTAACTTCAAGTTTTTTAATGTTTTCTGATATTGAAAAGCCTTTATTAAAAAAAAAAAAGAACTACTTATATAGAAAAAGCCCAAACAAACACAGTAACAGGCTAATCAAAGTTACACAGTTTTAACAAAGAACTACACTAGTAGTATGTTTTAGAGGCCCTTCTGTTTAGGAGCTTCACTCTCTACAGCCACTTGAAAAAACGAACTTGCTGACACTGGAATCCAGCTATCATTTCATTCTGCTGGAGAATAAATTACGGCTGTTACTTTTAGCTGTTACTGTTAGCTTTTACGATACAGAAAAGATACAGAAAAGTCTTTTTAAAGTTACATTTAGCTTTCAAAATACATGAGAAGAAATATCAAAATTTATCTATTCCCTCCAATCCTTTATAAAATCATTAATTTCTAGATCTCTTTACAAGCAAATAAAGTATTATTTAACCAACCAAAGTAAAAACCAATCAATGCCATTGATATTGGGAATTGGGAAGCTCTGCAGTGTATGTACACCAAAGGAAGGATCTGAGGTGAGATAACCACACTGACAGCATCACAGGGGTTCTTCACTCTGGCTGATGAGGAAACTTTGGGACAAGTGCAAACCAATTAACTATCAGCTTCTCCACTGCCTCCACTCCTCCCACAGTTTTAGCAAAGGGAAGCAATAACTGACCTGAGACAGACTTGGATCAATTTTATCCAGGCTTTGCAGAATGCTGGATGCAGCAATGAGACACTCAAGAACCCACTGCCAGTAGCACTCATGCAGCACTGCAACAGGAACTCCTTCAAATACTAAATATTTCCACAGTGAATACACCTCAAAAGTTCAGACTACAAAGTTGCAAAATAAACCCATGTGAGTGCAAACTCATGAGACAAGGTCCAAAGTGTTTTGAGATTGACTCAAAACTAAATTATTAAAAAAAATCTGAAAACCATCTTTTAAAAATCCTTCTCTCTTTTGACTCATGCTTTGTGTTCCCTGTAATCAGAGAAACTTTATTCTAAGCGAATACTGAAACTATAATGCAATGCTCCATGGTTCTGGCATCTGAACTTTAAGTTTAAAAAAATACTTATTAACAAAATTTGCTGCATCTGATTGCCTCCTTTCAACTTTTATTTGAATTTCTGAATATATATTAATACAATATTAATAGCAAAGTAATAATTGAATTGCTAAGTCACTGTAATACCTGCATCAAGAGCATAGAGAAATTATCACAGGCTAAAGGAGAAAAATATATAAGAGCCCTTTAAAAATATCTGCAGGCCATCAACTACTTTAAAACAAGTACTCTTGAACAAAAGCCTAGGAATGATACGTTCAAGGAAATCAAGAATTTCAAAAAGCAGGATATAGAATAAGGATCCTTGAAGGTAGTGAACAATTCCTGATGCCTTGCTTCAAATTTGCTGTTTCTGTTCAAATAATGTGTTTAATATTCTGAAAACATAACACCTTTTTAATGGAGCTCATCACAGGAATCTTAAATTAAGGCACCCAATTCATTAACTTTTGAAAATTTTCATCAAGTCAAACTGAACCATTTTGTATATCCCACCTGGAGTCTGAGGCCCTTATTTATTATCCACAATTCTTACAATGGTTTCATTGACCTTGACTGCTTTCTGATCATATATCACATTACATAACCATGACTCTAAATTATTTCTCTAGTTTGTAAAATAAGCAAAACCCCTAAACTTTCACTATCTGTATTCCACTGACAAGCACAGTAGTCTAACAAAACAATGTGCATCAGTGGCTTCAAGGTGAAGTGTCATCCCAAGGGCTAATGACTCAATAAATATTATAATGATAGGAGTATTATATGAGTTTATGAATAAAGATATATTTACATTCTACTCACACATAATTACTATTTATAACAAATTTCAATATTACCTATTTTTTGTAGTTAGATTATGTCTGAAATTACTAACATCATCTTAATTTCTAGACAGACCAGTTACATTGAAAATCCGTCAAGAACTTCATAAACTCTCTTCTTGTTCAGTAATTAGAGTTCTGAACAATTTAATAAAAGTCAGGATCAGGATGTTTAAAACACATGTCTTGAAACAGCATATTTTCTGTATTTGTTTTCCAAGTGCAGTACTAGTGCTAGAGTTACTGCAGAGTGGATAAGGTTTTGACAACTGTGCAGCCTCAACAAGACTTCTAATGGTGACAAAATTATTACACTTCCCATATACTGCAAGCTGCCTGCCTATAATAGAAAGAAAGCATTTAAGTTCTTGTAGCAACATGGAAGGCAAACTTCTTGGAAACTTCTGCCTCTGGTAACTACACAGATCTCAGCTGAGATATATAAAAATCCCCATCATTATTATACCTCCCATGAGAAGCCATGCTTCCTCAGCACCACCAGAAGTGAGGACACAGGCTGGGCTCAGCTCAGTGTGATCACTGGATTCTGGCTCAAACACAAGGCTGGAAAAGATGAAATTTCCTCACGCTGATCAGAGTGGAAATCCCAACAATTCTCACTACTCAATATTAATATTTGTTTGAGAAAATAACAGATGAGTTTGGAACAATGCTAGAGACACCGCTATGCCGCTCCTATGCTGAATTCTTGTGCACCTCTGCAAGTATGTTGATTCTAAGGATGGCATCCTGCCTTCCTCAGGAGAAAAAAAAAAGAAAAAAGTATTAATTTGCAACATAAATAATGGGCTAAACTGAAATTTTTACAATGGGCTAAACTGAAATTTTTGTCCTAACTTCAAACAATATTAACTGGAACCAGTAATCAAAATGGACAATACCCATCCTGAGGATTTGTACTTTTCCATAGAGTTATCTAGAAACACCAAGAAGATCAATCTCTGATGTCTTCTTCCTCCTACATTAAGGTGACATTTTCCATTATTTAATTATACTAAATATGATACCACTAGGAACATAAACAAACAATGGCACTTTTCTCCCTAGGGATGGTCCTAATGATAAAACAGACATTCTTCATTATAAGCCTGGGCTTCTACAGCCAAGACCCAGCTTAAATACAAAGACTCTGAGACAACAAAGCATTCAGATCAGTGCTTAATTCCAGACATGCTGGTTACTCCTCACTGATTTCAAATAAGTTTACTCCTACGCTCGAAAATAAATGTGCCTGTGCAGTATCTCACAAGCAGCAGCTATCATTTAACATCCAGGCTTTTATATCACACATTCTTCTAACAACAGCACCAAACTGGAGAACTGGATCCTGTCAAAATTCAAATTCTGCACTGCATCTGCATTCTTTTCTGTAACCTAGATTGCCTCAGACAACTACCAATCATTCTTAAAAGAATGCAAATATGGAATAGTCTCAGCCATTTCCATAATCTCCCCAATGAAAACTTATCACTGACTGAGCTTTTTGCCTTTTTTCGTGATGCTGCACTCCCCTGCACCAAGGGGAGCAGCGGGGGTGTTCCCCAAAGCACAGGAACTCTTTTAGAGCAAAGGCAAATGCTGTAAGAAACACAAAGAAATATCAGTGAGAACAATTAGAATGGATAGGATATCCTGTTGGGGGTTTAGTTGTTGTTTTTTCTTTTTCATTTATTTATCTACCCACTACCTTCTCCTTGCGGCAGAGAAACATAATAATAAGTTTGACAAGAAATTATGGTCTACTTGTGTAGCTCCCCTTAATAATTTGATTTAGCATTTCCCTATTGTAAAAGGACTCAGGTTGCACATATTGAGATTTCAGTAAATATTTATAAAAAACTTTACTGTTTTTAAACTACTCTCAGTTGAGCTGTCAGTTTTTCCTCGACCACCTTGGCAGATGTTAGTCCCTGCTGCACTCTACCTGTACTAGCAGAGTTATGATGGTGGGGTTTGTATCCAAATACTGTCCCTCCAGCAAGAGGATTAAAAACATCCTACTCATCTCGTTTAGTCTCCTACATATTAGATTACAACACTGCACACACACAGGAAAGGGTCTGAATCAGCAGTTCAGGACTCCAGCAGCTTCCTCCAGCACTGAGTCCAAAACTACTGCCCCAAGTAAACCTCATCATAAAATGATAAACTCCACACAAAGCAGGTTTCTGTCTCCTCCACCTTCCACTGCAAGCCCGTGGCATAGCTTCCTTCTCTCTGTTTAACTCCAGGTTTATTCTTAGCCACTTAATAACTATTTATTCTTAACCCATCATGAGACATTGGTATTTTCATTTGTAGCTCTGCTTCCATGCATCACAGAATAGGACTTACATTTTGGGGGGGGGGTGGGGGAAGCAGGAGAAAATTGGAGTGACAGATGCTCTCTAAAGAAATAAAACATTGCTGTTACCTTTTTCATTTTTTTTCAGTAGGATTCAGGTGGATTATCTCCACCAACAAAAGGATGAGTATTTTAACCCTTTTTTATTAAATTATGTCTTTGCTTCCACTTAGAACAAAGATTCACACATCAAAGAGCTCATGAATCTCATGGATTAAACAGAATTTTTAAAGTTTTTAAAAATAAGCAAATAAAAATAGATTAAAAAGCACCCTCTGACTGTAGATGGACTTGATTTATATGTTTTCTTTAGGTATTTTTGAGATTTCCAGTGATACAGCATTGGAATATGCTTTTGGTTTATGTGTTGTAAATATACACAAATATTGCATTGATTTGAGTAACAGCAACATATTTTTTCTCTAACGTTCAGATTTTCTTAATGCATTATTTGATACAGGTTGTGTCCAAATAAGAAAATAACATGACAAAGTATCTTTAAGCACTTCTTTAAGTGCATCAGAAAATAGTATTTCATCCATAAGCATAAAATCTATCCATACACATAATGCTTAATGCTATTAAAGTTCTTAAAGAAAATGAGAATACATATCATGTCACCTATTAATAAGAACGTCCCAGAGACATACTTTCAAATGCTCAAGTAATTCACACATCTCCCTAATTTTTTTTTAAAGTTTGCCTTATTTTTCATGACACTTTCAGTCAACTCAATCTTCACACAGCATTGCATTGCAGCAATATGATGTCAAGTTAGAAATGTTATGAAATGCAATGCTTGTGGTACGTATTAGTGTGGAGCCACTATAATGTTTTGCTGCACCTCAAAAAGCACAGAATCACACCATGAAATGACAATATAGAGCTGATCTGACTCCAACGGAAGACAAAGTAGGAGTTGAATCAGGTCCTTTCAGACGTACTTTTAAAGCACACAAATATATATATATGTATATATACACATAGGTTTCCCTTAACATGCCAGCAAATAAAACACTTCCAAGAAGACATACAAAATATTAAATGGGAACAACTGTCATCATTACATTTCCCTCAATTAAACTTCTCAAAAGATGTAACACACAACTGCATCCACTGCTGCACACAGACAGGAGTGGCATTTGGGGTGAATAAAATAGGTATTGTACACTTTATGTAACTTACATAATCTGAATCAAGCCACTGGATACATTGTAAAAACCTCTGATTAAACGTAATAAAACTTATCTGCATGACAACATATTTTTGTCTAAAACTTCATTTCATTTTTTTCATTTCAATCAGGATGACAGATTCATCAAACTGCGTTCTGTCTGATCTGGAATTAATGACAGAAAGCTTACTAGTTCCATATTGTGTTTCTTCAATTGATACATTTTCTTGACACTGTCTACAGTAGCTGAAACTGTGGGGAAAAGCAAAGTATAAAAAACCCCCACATTCCACAATTCATATAAGGCCCATTTTTGTTACAACTGCTGACATGAAAATATTTTTATTTGCAAACTATCTATGTTTAAATAAAATGTCCTATCATGCCTTCTGTGACACTTTACTTTGCTTCACTAGGACTAGGTAAGCACAGTGAAAGAAACCTCTATGACCACTACCTCTTAAATATCACTACTGGTTTTTGACAAATAAGAAATTCTCAGTGTACAGATTTGTGATTGCTATCTTCCTCTCAGAAGATCTGACAAGTTCACATATTTCCTCCTCACGGTTTGTCCTGATGATGACACACGTCCCACAGCTCCCATCGAGCTACCAGTGGGCTCCTGCCCGCCCACGAGTGCCTGGGTATTGCAGTGCCATACGCCTGTCGGTGCCCTACTCACCCACATTACACCACTATACTTTAATACATTTTTCATAACGTGTTGTTGATTCATCCAGAAAAATCAGTTCAGCACACAATCAGCAAGCACAAAAGGAGTGGGAATCAGTGTGGGGAAACGCAGGATTTAAGGAAAATTGACCATGTTTGAACAGCACTACCTCTGCCGCTCACTGATCTACTAGACCTGCGTCTCCCCGTTCGCATTTTCTCGGTACACCTGTCAGCAGGGGCAGGAATTGGGACCCGGCTCCGCACAGCCCGGGGCGGGAGCACACTGCGCTACACCGGCGGCAGCGCTCGGGCTGTCACGCAAGCGGTGCCCCCGCCGGAGCCGCTCCCGCGCCCTCAGCCCGCGCTGCCATTGCCGCTGTGCCGGGTCCGGCAGCGCCGTCCCCGCGGGAGCGGAGCCTGCTCCGGCCGCGTCCTCCGCCGGGCCGGGCGCGGACAGCTCCGCCGGCACCGCCAACGCCTCCCGGCGTTTCCATACGGCTGGCGGCGAATCCGCCGGGAACTTCACGCTCCGGCGATGCCCGCAGGGAGCCGCAGGCCGGGTCCGGGCACGGCGCCCCTCATGTCCGCGGGGACCCCCCGTCGCCGCGCCCGCCCGTCCCGCCGCGGCCCGCGCTCGGCCCGGCCCGGCCCGCAGTGCCCGCGGCCCCGTTTGTGCCTACTCACCACAGCTTCCTCTTTAAGGGCATCAGACTGCCCCTGTTGGAGGCGGTCACCCCTATGGCCATCTGCAAGACAGTCAGGTATTTCTGATACTTCATTTTGCCGTCGCCCCCCCTGTCCCTGCCTCGTCCCCGCCGCCGCCACCGACAGAGTCTCTCCAGCCGCTGCATGCAATCATCAAATTTTTATTTCCAGGCATCTGCCGTCCCTGCGTCGCGCTTCTTCCCCTCCTCCTCCTCCTGCCGCGCTCCCTCTCTCTCTGCCCCCCCGGCTCACGCTCTCCTCCTCCTCCTCCTCCTGCCGCACTCCCTCTATCTCTGCCCCCAGCTGACGCTCTCCTCCTCCGCCTCCCGCCGCGTTCCCGCTATCCCCGCTCCAGCTGACGCTCTCCTCCGCCTCCCGCCGCGCTCTGCCCTCCCCCGGGCCCGCGCTCCTCTCCTCCTCCCGCTGTCGCACTCCCTTGCTCGCAGCCCCCCGCGCTTTTCCCCCCGACCCCGCTGCCGCGCCTCCCTCTCCCCCGCCGCGCTCCCAGCGCGCCGCGCTGCCCGCCCCCGACCAGGCCCCCCGCTTCGCCTTCTCCTCACCTGGGCTATCTCTGGGCGGCCGCCGCCTCCCCTCGCCCCCGGGGCGAGCAGGCCTTCCCCACCATCCCTGCCGGCCGCCGGGGCGCTCCCGCCCCGCTGCCCTCCCCGGTTACCTGGGGTATCCCGCCCCCGCCCATGAGGCGCAGCCGCCGCGCTGCCCTCCCGCCATCAGAGGCGCGCCATGGCCGCAGCGCTGCCCGCTCCTCGCCGCCCTCGCCTCTAATCCCATTAGCGCCTAGAGGAGCCCCATGTTATTTTAATCGCCCTCCCGGCTAACGGTGTCCCTTGTGGGGTGGCAGTAACCGAGCTCCGGGGCAAACGCCTCACCGCCTGCCGGGGCGGCCCCGTGAGGGGAAGGTCAGCAGGAGGGTGGGGTGAGACGAGGCGAGGATAGGTAGGGGTGAGCTGAGGATGAGGGCGACGGCAGTGCTGAGGCGAAGGGGGACAGCGCATCGCGCCAAGTCTCCCTCGGGAAGGGCGGCTGGAAGGCAGCTCCCGCCCTGGGACCGCCAGGAGCCGCCCCGAGCACCTGCACGGGCAGTCGCACCTAAAACCCCTGGTGAGGCCACAGGGAACAGGAAGGCAACCCCTTTTTTATTTTTTTCTTTTCATGTGAGGAAAACAACTGAAGTGTGTTTGAGAATCATGTGGTGATAAAGCCAAACGAAAAGTATTAAATTATTTTAGAGGGGTGCCCACCTTCTGGGTGCTTAAGCGCAAAGAGCTGAGCACGTAACTGTGTCGTGGCCTCAGGTGTGACACAGTTGTCATGGCTTTAATCTGTTCTGTGCCTTCCTCCTCAAGCTCAGCACTAAGAGCAGCAGAAGACAGTGGTGTCTGAGACGTGCATTTGGAATAAGTTCTAACACCTGGTACAGTACAATCAGAGACCCACAGCACAGACATCCCTCAGGTGAGGGGTATCACCTAGCTGGACACATTGATCAATGGTGGTGGGAAATACTTTGGCCTGGGATACCCTGTTTAAGCATGTAGGTAGATATTCTGCAGAGTGCAGATAAGAACAAATCCATGCCGAAGTGACAACTTGTCATTAAGTTGCTATAACAAGAATGGTGTGAGTTGTAATCCTTACCCAGAGTTGAGGTCCTAGAGAGGCACTGTCAGCTAGGAAGAAATAATGTGAATAATATTGTCACTTTATGGCTCAGAGGTGGGCATTTCAGTGATTTTTTTGTGTGTGTGTGAATGTATAATATATACCTCAAGACTGCAGTAGGCTGCATTCTGCCTAGGCCTGTTCACTACACAGGGAGCAAAGAAGATAAATGCAATACTTAACAAGCACAACAGATTTTAATTAGAAACCCAATAGTTGCATTACTGTAGTTAATGAGTTCAATGGCCTTGCATTTTTGCCAAGAAATCTGATGTGCACAAATGTCCTGAAATTCTGGATCACAAATGCTTTAAAAAAATTCAAATGGCAGCTTGATGTCCAGTATGAACATGCACATCTTCAGCTCTCAAGATACTGTTAATGGGTTCTTTGACTTTGGAGAGCTCAGGCATTACAAACAATGAGGGATAGCTAACTTGAAATGATTAGGAAGATTAAGGAGGTGGCATTAATTGTTGTACTTAAACAATGCTCTTAGCATACCACCTGGGAATTATATATCTTATATATACAGTATATCAAATCAGTTTGAAAACCTGTAGAGATCTTACTGTGCCTTTAATCTAAGAACCGTAAAACGAACATGTTGCTTTCTCCTTCTGTGTACCTAGTCATCCTTAGCTGGCTGAAAAAACTCTTGTTGCCCACACATAAGAGAGTAAGTGTGGGCTGGATTTTGATCTCGACAACATTAACAGAATGCTAGTGACATTGTAATTGAAGTAGTCATTTATATTTGTGCAATACTATTAAGAAAATAATATACACCTTTAAATGGTAGGAAGTATTGACTAAAAGAATGATGAGACTGAATTAGTTTAAATACTGAGTGTTATTTTTCATCACTAAATATTTGAATGTTATGCCTGTTAGTTAGAAAAATACATCTTATACAGAAATTCTTCCCCAAAAAATCTAGTCTGAATCTGGTTGTAGTGGTGGAAATTTTGTAGGTCAGACAATCTAAGGATATGGGAAGTGAAATTTATTTGAAAGCTGACAAACCTGGAAAAAGCAGGTAAGCTGTTAGAAGTTTTTACTTTGTAAAATGATTGTGTATTGGAGACGCTCAAAATATTGTTTTTTCACTTTTACATTAACAAGTTTGGGACACAAACTTGTTGTAAGTATTTATATATAAAAGAGTTAAGAAATGTGGCAACAGTACCTTGCATAAAGACTTAAAGTGGAGCATGGGTGTATATTCAAAACTTTAAAAGTCTGTGATGTGATTCCTATTCGTAATTCAATAGGGATTCCTAAATCTATTTAAATTTGCTGAATAATGACATTTATTCCAAATTTAGCTCTATAGTTTTCAACTATTATATTCCATCCATCTGGTATAAACAAATTAACTTATGTCCATTTTATGCATCATCATCTGTACTTATTGATGTGCATTATGGAGATAAAAACCACTTATTAACAAAGACATTTTATCCTCTAGTTTTAATTGGCTTTATTTCTGTTTTTCTTGTACCTGCTCCTTCTTAGTGTGGCTCCATCATATATTGCCTTTCAGAACATCTTGCTTTAAGCACCAATGTTTTACATATATGGTGAAAGTAAAAAGACCCTTTCTTGCCTTTTAGATGAACAGGCTATTTTTAAAAGGAATCACTCAGCAACTTCCAGTTTGGGGGAAGCATCCAGACATCCCACTGTTATCTCTGAGACCTGCATGGAACTGTTTGCTGAGCTAAGACCAAAATTTCTAAGGTAGAGATCCATGCAAGAGAGGCTCTCTGATGCTATTTGCTGTTCTCCACACAAACTCGTTCTAACAGAATACACTCTCCTTCACTGCAGAAAGCTCAAACATTTTTTGAACCTAGTGTGTGTTTTAAAAACAATTCAATTCCTGTTAGGTTAATATAGCTGCTTCATAGGGGGTTTTTTCAGTACAAACCAAGCAGGACCATATTACTTTCTTAATTTTATTTGCTCAGGTAACTCAGCTGCAGACATTACCTTATAGCAAGCTGTATAATCTATTTCTCACAGTCTGTGATGCCCTGGCCTCTTCTGAAGCCTGTCTCCAGAATGACCTTCCAACGCACCTCTTGGCTCAGAGGAGCAGATTGCTCTGTCACAGTTACAAGTTGCAATGTTGTGTGTGACTGCTACACTGAGTGGAAGTGCTCTGGGCACAGCTCCTCTCAGGATTGTGTGTTTACACCAGGACAGTGGTGTATCCAGAAAATTGATGGAAGGAGTGGATGTGCTCTGGGCATGGCTCCTCTCATGATTGTGTGTTGACACGAGGACAGTGGTGTATCCACAAAACTGATGGAAGGAGCCCGAGAAGGCAGACTTTAATGGCAGTGAGTGTGACAGTCTTGGCCCATGCCATGGTGATTTTAGGCTGTTGGCAGCAGCAGGAGACTGGCTCACTGCAACTTAGAGGGTGCCACTGAGGCAGTTGTACATCAGGAGCTCCCATCAGCTGCTAAGACTGAGGAAGTGTAATTGTGGTGTAAAGCTCTTTTCATCCTAAGTTGTGCCTCTCATTTTTTCCATCTTAATATTGATAGCGTAAATGTGAGATTCCAGAGAGTGCAAAGCAAGATTTTGCAGCATTGTCTACCCCTGCAGACTTTAGATTTGATTTCAGTAGACCTGTCACTGGGATTGCAGAACCTTATCTTGCTTTCCCTTATCACCAGCCCATCACACAAACCTGTAGTGCCCATTGTCACTAGGTGCCATCCTTTTCAAACTCTCATCTGTGTCAGTTTTGACTGTGCTCACAGGACAAGGGGAAATTTAAGTCTGACTCAAAAGACTCTTTGGAGACACTATAGAAATGCATTTTTAAAAGTCTTGTCTATGCTTAAATTACTTCAGATAATGTTTTTCTGCAAGAATGTGAGGAAAAGCAAACTGCACTTCTAACTGGCGTAACTATGCTGGTGAACAAGCAAAAATACTTTTTATTTGCTGATGTAGCTTATTTTGTTCAACAAACCTGTATAAGCTACTGTTTGGGCAAAAATTTAAAAAAATAATCTTATCAGAATAGCTGGCATCTTTATTAGTAATGTAATGGTTGCATCAGCAACTTCTGAGGGCAGATTAGACCTTAATGGCACATTTCACACATTCAATTGCATTGATTTTTAGGTTTGCAAAATTTATGAGAACAAAATCAAACATTAAATAAACTTGTTGCTGGTTTCATGGAATATTAAATAATTTCTTGTATTTGAATCTTAGGATAGTCTTAGTTTTAGCTGTACTGTGCATATAACAGACACTTTTCATAACATTACATCATCTGTTCCATATAGTTCTCAAGACTGTGCTACTGTGTATGCTGAAGAATTAATATTTTGTTTCCTTCTAGGATGAGCCTGTTCCCCTTGCTGACTTTTACTCCAGTGATTGATAAAAAAAATCTTGATACGTGCCATGTTCTATGCTTCTGTGGTATTTAAAATGATTTGAGAACTTTTTATTACACAGTTCAGTTGGTAAAGTGGCAGAGTTCCAGAGTGATAGAATACAGCAGTGGCATTAAAACATGACATTAGTTGACTGATCTCCATCTCTAATTTAATCAAAATGTTCCTGTTTACTAAGGAAGGTTTTTTTCCTGCAGTTGTTGTTAGTAATGTAAATTTGTATAGGTAGTCTATTATAGTAATAATATTAATAAAGATTTCCATTAAAGCTACAGTAACAAGTTCCTTGTTATTTCAATAGGTCATCTGTAAACTTGTTACAGCTTCCATTTTCTTTTCAGAAAGAAAAAGAGAGGAATTATATCTGTCAAAGACAAAACAATTCCTTAGAATCTACAAGTTTGTCAGATGCAATGACTCTGGGGGTTATTTTCTGCCTCCTCAAAAGTAAGCAAAAGGTGTGTGTTTGTATGTTTCCTAACTGCATTTGAAATACATAATTCTATGACTTTTTCTGATCTACTTCTTTGTACTCACATTTATGTATTTATTGAATATAATGCAAAGGTTTTTTTATGGTCTGTTACTGCTTTTTTTCATAGAATACATGTTAAGTTAAGATTATATAAATACACGTAGAGAGATACATACAGTACCATCATAAAAAATAAACAAAAACACTGGAAGGAATTTTCCTGTGGCACTTTACTGTGCAATTGACCATGGACACAAAGGGAAGTTTTCACATTTCTTTGAAGTGCCTTCATGATAGGTTGGCTTGACTGGTGGCAGAGAACTGTGAGTCTAAGTGGGCACAGTCTGAACTGATACAGTCATTTGAAACTAGCTTGCATTTTCTGAAACTCTTCATCCTGATCATTTATTTGGGCTGCCAAAATAAAAAGAGGTAAATAATTTTGCTTTGGAAGGAAAGAATGTTCACCTTGTTTTCTCCAAATAAGAGATTATTTTAAGAGAATTTATTCACAGAATAAATTACTTTTCTGTGGATTATCAAGAACAAAGAGTTTTCTAGATTAGGAAATTGAAATATTTACGAGAAACTTGCAAGCAAGTATCCCTGTTACACTCCAGTCAAGGCATTTAGAAGTGGTTTTCCATCCAAATAGTGTTAGTGCTGTTCTATCAAGTCTGATGTGGAATTGCTTTATACTATTACAAGAAATTTTAAGTTACTGCAAAAATAGGAATACTATTAAAGTGAAGAATTCAGGCTAGACCAAAGTGGACTTGTACAACCACTGTCCAGTGATTTTACATATTCCCATTCCTTGTGAGCTTGTAATGCTAAGATTTTACTCCTAAAAAAAAAAGAAGAAAACCACCCTAAGTCAAAATTATCCAAATATCACATTATGCCTGACAAGCATGACCCTCTCACAGGATAAAATAAGCTTAATGTAGAAAAAAATAAGCATATGCATGAATTCCATTAGTGCTCTCTGATATGGCTTATTCATGTAGAAAACTACTGGAGGGAAGAAATCACCAAGCATACAATTTCAATGTGAGATGCAAAGAAAGGGAAGCGTAAGTAACATCGCTTCCCAGAAAAGATTCTAAGGCCTAGACTGCCATCTGCAACACATCACAGTCTTAGTGCACAAAGATCTAATTAATGAATCTTGCTAACTGCATATTGGTAGAGCTTTGAGGCTCTGTGATTCTGAGGTGAAGTGTGACCAGGCCTTGCTATGATTTTGGGATGTAGAGTTGTTAATAGCTTTCATTTTTAGATGCTGTGCCTGATGGGCAAGCCTCCAAGCACACAACAGTTAAAAGAAAACAAAAGATTGTAAAAAGCAGGGGATAGATTCCCCGGAGGAAGGCTGAAAAATTCAGAAAAACAAGAATTCAGAATATTGCAGGCTGAGAGAGAAATATGGCTGCCTGAACTGCTGTGGTAGTTGTGTTATAGAACCACTGTGAAAAACCTGGAACGAGGACCAATTCACATGGTTGTACTCAGTTGTTTGGAAAAACTACTTGTTTATGTTGCCTCTTTTGTTTTCAGTTCAATAGTGACTATTGTACATGGTACCTCTACACATCAGGACAAGCAGATCAAAATGACAGAGAGTATTACTAAAATTTAAGGAGTTACTCTTGCCAAGATTTATAAACATGCCTAATTTTATAAATTATTTTTATATTATAAATAAAAATGTCTATAGTTTATTTACAGTATTATAAATATGAAATGTATACATTCAGAGCCCTATTTAAGATCTTTGATATCTTTAATTAAATGCTGATAGGAAAGTTTCCACATTTATGAAATAGAAATTTGAAGGTTAGCTGGATGTTTCCTGAATGTACTGAAATTGTTTATAATCTGAGTTGAAGACTGTTTTATATCTCTAGTTGTACATTTGCACACTTATCACAAATATGAAAACCATTTTTCCCTTTCAAGAAGAAAGTTGTCCTCATTAGAGTGTATAAAGCTTAGAGTGTATAAAGCTGTTCTCATTATCATGTGTATGACTGTTAACGTTATACTATTTTAATCAGATTAGCAGTACAATGAAAATTAATGTAATAGGATTTGCTATAATTAGAGGCAAGTATACAGTAATCTGCTATGAAAAGAACACAAAAAATGTCAGTGGAGCTCATTACAGGGATATTGTTTATGGTAATTATTCAAATGTTTTAAAAATCATGCTAAGTCTGATTTTAATCAGATTTTTTTTTAAAACACAACTTTAATAAACCAATTCAACCCAAAAATGTTATTACTGTTCAAGTATTACTCTTTTCTGGCCTGGAAAAAAGTGGAACAAACTACAAACAATTTAAAAAAACCTGATAGACTACAAGCTACTCATTTCATTGTCCTGTCCAAATAAAAGATATAATGAAAACAAAGAGTAAAAATTATAAAATGGTGATAAACAAGACTTTACAACATAGATGAAGAAACTAAGTGCTCGATATTTATCATTATCAGTATACCCTAAATGTTCCTATAATTGCAGTGTAGGGAAACCTACATGGAATTTTGGTTCAGATTCCAGATCTGTTTCCCAGATGATTATACTGTTATTTTACACCTGTCTCTCATAACATTCTCATAGATCATAAAAGATAAGATACACAAATGAAACCTCACACGTGGAAATTAGGACATGAGAAATTAAAATATAGCTGAATGTAATAGCAAAAACTTTGATGCTGCAGGGAAATTGTTTTTGGTGAGTATCTGGGACTCCAGGTGGTGAAGGAATCAGCCTGAACCCAGCAGGGTGACGGACTGGTTCCTGGGATGTTGCTTTTGCTGTCATCAGTAATTAGGTGATGCCATCCCTGGTGCCATGGCGCTGTGTCCTACTCGAGGTTCAAAATGCAGTACTGGCTTACAGTGTGCATCTACAAAGCTTTCAAAACTCCAGTATGGATTTTTCAAGACCAAAAACTATTCATGCTGCTAAAAATCTGCAAGATCTGGTCTTTTAGTCACTGAATTTTTAGTTTTGAGAAAACAGCAGAGGTAGCACTTATAACATTCCAGTGAGATAGAGCTTTTCCATTAAGGATGTGCATGGGGGGATTGTATATTAAAAAAAGAAATACGTGAAAGAGATAAAAATCAGCTTAAAGGAACTCTTGAACCAAAGTTTTGAAAGTGTTTCAACATATGTATCCCAATTCAACTTTGTTTTATTAAAAATATTTTATATTAATTTGGACCAATATTTTCAACGTGACAAAAATTTAAGGTGTGTCATTCTTTCAGGTGTATGTAAATGAAGAATATAAAACACTTTTTAGCTTCTTTCAAGACTATCGAATATGATAGAAAGAAAGAACAGATCTGTGAATTCTAGATACAGGTAATTTTGAATATCAAGCAAGTTTTTTGGGGTTTTCTTCTGCATTGAATACATAAGTGCTTTACATTCATCTATCTTTTACTAACCCGTGTCAAGACTTTTCTAGATTCTAGTCAGTTATTTATAAGGAATAAAAATTCCTGTGCAGATCAACAACCTTGCTACAAACCAGATTTTTATATCAAACAAGCAAATTTCTGTCCTCTGCTTCAGAGAAGACACAATCAATTCTAGCTTCCTTTATACACTGCAGTTATTGCTACTTTTGGCATAGATGATCTGGCTCCAGATTTGCTGTGAGTAGACCAAATTTTTTTTTTAATTGCCCCAGTATAAAAATAAAACTGCCTTTATGGCATTTCTGATGTTACACTATCAAATTGCATAAGGCCTTCCATCCTGGGGAAAGCATGAATAGCAAAAGAGAACATGGGGGTAGTTAAGCAATTTTCCATTTTCCCCTTAGCAGAGAGCACAAAGTTTTATATTTGAGTTGTGGGGTGTGGTGTCAGTCACTTGGTTTAAGGCAAAAGAATAACACAAATAATGCACTAGTGAGGTTTTGTCTGGTAATGTAAAGAGACTCAACTTTTGCTATTATGGCAGTTTATGTAACATTTTTCTGGTTTATATAATATTCCCTTGCTTGTTTTCAGACATGAAAAAACCAGAAGCCTGTTCAATACTGTTGGACTAGATTTTATTTGTCCAATTTAAAATTGGTCATTGCATTAATATTCTCTGATACTGCAAATCTCCATTTCCTATCATATTTCAAAAATAAATTAGCAAAAGATATGAAACAAAGTTGTATTTCAAAATACTCTCCGTCCTTTCCCTTTGTTTGCCTCTAATTATTTAACATGTTTGCTTGGAGCTTTGAAAGAAGAAGGAAGACCATGTTGGGGTCAGGTGTACTCAGCTGGCATAAAATAACAAGGCCACATGGAAGTGATCATTTACACCATGTGAGGGTCTGGTAGCATGGGCTAATCCGTGCATTTTGGTGAGTGTTGAGAACAGTATTTCCAAGGAGTGATTTCCTGAAGGTGACCTGGGTCATGTCTGTCCTGAGGTGTGTCAATGTGATCTGCACTGCTGCAATGGCAGCATGCACCATGCTAACAGTCACAGGATGATCACTCTTCTCTCTGTAACCTACTACTTCTTTTTTTCTCTCATTACACACTAGCAGGTTTGAGAGCTCACTTGCTCTCTTGCCAACTAATCAATTTGCCCACCATCTGCATGTAGAGAGCACCCAAGCAGTTAGGAAAAACTGTCTGCTTCTTACTCAGCACTGTGGTTTCTTGGGAGCTGTTCATTGGCTCTCCAGACTTTGGAGCAGCAAGAGAGGATGCAACAAAAATGAAAATAAAGCTCTGGTGTTTTGTTGGGTGTTTTTTTTTAGTTACAGAACCCCAGGGGTTTTCTCTGTGAAAATTTCCTAATATACAAAGGATAGATTAACTATAAGAGCCATAAACAGAGATCTCTCCTGGCACCCTGAACATCTCAGCAAATCTGTTCATTTTATTGCAGTAGTGCAAGCTCTTCCTCAGAACCATCTGCAACACTACTGAGATTTGAAAACCAGAACACAGAAAAAAAACCATTGCTTAATGGATAATGATCAAGGACATTCTCAAACTCACTGCACTTATCTTCCAGACAACTGCCCAAGAAGCTAAAGCACCTCTTCATTGGTCTCACTCCCAAGTGGAAGATACAAACACTACAGCAGCCAGAGAGCTTCTCTAAAGAAAATCAGCTGATTTTTCACACAAATCTAGTTTGATATTCCTCCTCCACGTCTTTACTGGACCTTAGTGATGAACAAATAGAATAAATTAAGCAGTGACCACACAACAGAACAAGTAAAAAGCAGTGAATATTCAAATGAAATTAATGAAATCAAGCTTCTTATCTGCTCATGTATCCAAAAGCCATGATGTTCCACTTATTGTGAGTGACCTCGCAGTGGCTGCAGATAGTGTTTTGCAGTGCTGCCAGTTTGAATGTGTACCAGACTACACTGACACTAAAGGAAAACACAGATCTTTGTAGAAGACAGAAGACATAGTGTTTGCAGGAACAAAGCAAAAATACCAACACTTGCAAGTAGTCACTGCAAAACACATTCAGTCTGGTGATCTGTGCACATCACTGTGACAGCAGCAATAAATCACAAGCTCTGCAACTGTTCAGAGGGAAGGTTTCCTGTGAACCTGAAGCCAAAGATTAAGGTGGATGACATGATACTGGTTTCACTCCATTCAATAGATCTAAGTTTCTGGTTATCTTATGCAAAAAACATACATACCATCTGTCCTGAGCATTTATGAAATGTTACTACTGTGATATCTATACTGTGAACAAAAAAGAAATAGACTCTGCTCTTGCCTTCCTGTATTTTCATATGATCACATCTCTCAGTAAGATGCATTATTTTTAAATGATCTCTTCTACTGCAACATCTGAAAGCAAAGCTGTCAGCATTGTATTGCACGTTTTACCTGGTCACCTGGTCAAAGGTATTTATCTATATTTTACCTGATCAAAGGTATTTATCTATGTAATTCCTACTGAGTTCTGTAAATGTTGACAAAATACTGCTATTCCACCAGAATAAAACATTAAACTCTCTTATACAACTCAAATCTGAAAATTTTCTAATGGCTGGAAAACACACTAAGAAAAATCATTCAGCATGGCAGTGGAATAGAGTTGTCCAGTAGCAAAGTAAAAAAGTTCTATGTAAGTATCCTGCTGCTGTTCTGGTTGCAAGGAATTTTATTCTTTGATGGATTTAAGACTAGGGTAGCACCAATGTCATTTCTCAGCTACTTGTCATCCTACTTGATGCAGACATCTGACATCTCATGACAAATCTGATGCTGTTGAAGCTCAGCTTCTCTCTGGTGAACTGCATTGCAAATACCAAATTCAAGGTCATAGCTAAGATTCTAAGTGAATATGATAAGATAAAACTAAATATAATCCATAGAATCTCATTTGCATTTCTGTCATGTCTTATATGAGCCTCTCTGAAGGAGTATAATGGTGAATAACTCCAACCTCAAGAGTGATGAACTTCTGGGGGATTTGGCTACAAATGTCGTCTGAATCTTCATATAATCTTCAGATTGAAATTGCATTTTCCATTTTCTTTTCCATAGGTCTTTTACAGTGCAAAGAACTCCAAAATAACTGACCCTGCTTTTCCCTTACAAAGTGTTGTCCTACTACTGTACAAATAATGTTTTATCTGTTCATAACTTAACACGCACCAGTGACAAACATTCCTGCTCTGGTAAAGAGCATTATTTTAAAGTGACTCCACATCCTCTCCTAACCTACAGTACATAATCTTATCACCTCCTGTCTCAGTTTGTGTTTCTCCAAATGTCATTAGCATGCTTTAGTCTAGCAACCAGCTACTTGCCCTTTGAATTCAATTGGCCTTCACTAGATGGTACAAGAGAAGATGATTTTCTGCAATTTTCAGTCAAGAGACCTTGAAGAGACATTCTAATTCTTCACATGTTTTCTGGCTAGCATTGAATAGAAAGAGACTCAAGGAAACAACCCGTAAAAGCACTATATATTTCATCTTAACTTCTTCTGCAAGCCCAGTGTTGAGATACCTTGAGATGGAGTTTGTTGCTAGCTTGTGATGTGCTTTCTTTTTTGATGTTTCCCTCTCCAATATCATAAGCTAACTTTTTCTTTGCAGTCTGTTGCAAGTGTTTTACAAAGAACAAATTTATCTTGTATCACCTACACAAAGTGACAATGCTGTCTTCCATTTTCTGCAGCAGCAGCAGTGCTGAAGTTACTCATAAATTGTGCTGAGCATTTGACATACAGCCAACCACTGGAAGAAGCAAACTCACCCCTCCCCAGGTATAATTCTTCATTCTATAATTTCACTGTATGTACCACACACTGCTAGTTACGATGGTACATATAATTATTCTTACTTGCCTTTGTCTTCCCAGAGAAAAGAGAAGCCCCTTCACCTGATTTGCACTGGCCAGTTTTATGTAATCTTCAGAATAATTAATGGAACTGTATCACTGAGCTCTGTATGTGGTTTGTAAAGATTGTTCCTTTTCTTGCATTTGTTTGTAGAAGGAATACATATCCTCTCACCTATGTTTTAGTAATAACTTTGTAAAGTTTGAAGGAAATTCACATGAAGGATAGGACAATGATACTAAAGGGCTGAACAAACCCAAGAAATCAGACAACTTTGAAATTGGGCATAAACGATCCTCTTGTGCCTGTCTGCTGCATATTGCCTTTATTTTGCTGTGACTGTACTAATAATGATGGCATATTTGCTTGTGAAAAGCAGAATAAACCGGTGGGCCAAAGCCATATGTAAAATATGTTTCAAACTTCTGCAGAGTGGGCTAAATGTGTAATCTAACGTTTCTTCATCAGGCAGCAATCATATGTCTGCATGCTGCCTGTAGCAACAGAGAGCACAGTAACATAACATTCTGAATTCTGTAACTGAGAAACGCATCAAGCAAAAAACATGTGCCTGCTTCTGGAAGTACTGTCTGTATTTCTTCTTAGCTGAATAGACAGGGGTTATTTGCAGGCAGTGTTTACCATTACTTTGGGGGAGGGTTTGAGGAAGGGAGGGAAGAAATCTAGCTATGTTTAAATGTCCCATAGGCTTTCTTATGTCCTTCATGGGTTGATTAAAATCATGTGTTCCTGCTTGTCCCTTATCCTTTATCCCCTGCAGAAGGAGCAAGTAGCAATAATTTGCAGCAAGATTTTTATGTAAGTGTCCCCCTTACATGGGTTTTGTGCAGAAGGGAAACATATGGTTCTGAAAGAGCATTAATACCCAGGTACAGCTGGTCTTTGAAGATTTTAAGTGATCTAGATAAAAAGAATGATCAAATGCCTCCCAAGGGAGCCTGTTCTGACACAGTTCTTTATAACAAGTGTAACACTTATAGGGAGATGTCTGTGGAGACCTAAGAATAGATTGAGGATTGTATTGGCAAAAGAAAAATAGACATAAGCAAATAAGACAAAAATAAACCCCTCAACATGGCCAGCAGTAGGGAACTTAATCACAGTCTACCAGGTTGGCAACGAAGAATGCAAACTGATTAATTAATCTATTGTTATTAGTTAATGCAACAACCAAACATTTCTCCATGACAGCAATGTCTCTGCGCCAGGTTTTTATTATCCTGCGGCACTGGCACTCCTATTACTCTGAGAGTTTACATTGATTTAAAACAGAGTTTTGTTTGCTCGATTTAAAGACAGCTATCACAAAAAGATTAGAGTCAGACCTTACTGAGTATCAACCTTGTTTCCTATTCGAAAGACTCACTTGATTTAAAGAAAAATCACTTTTAAAGAAGGGAAGATCTAAGGCAACAGATTTATTTGAGGAACTGATCCCAAATAATGATGTTCGATCTGTATTTTTATTGTACAGAAGTATCACGTAGTTCCAACCATACTTAATCAGGCTTCATTGCTGATTCCAGAGTCCCAAATGGAAGTGCAAGAGCTGAGACTGGGCAGTCATTAACTGCTCTTGTGCAGGGTAAAATTTCCCAAGGTGTATGTTCCCAGCAGACACCAGATTGCCAAAGGGATAGAGAATAAACTTGATATAGAGAATGTGAAATTCAGAACAGAAAGTTCACAACAGAAGGTTGAGGGAACCTGGAAAATTTATGGAACTCCTATAGTTTCACGACTGCAAGAGGTAAATTAAAGAAGCTGTAGAAAGTCAAGAGGAAGGATGGAAGGGAATTGTGTAATCCAGGCAGTGCTCTGAGAAGAGGAGCCTTGTCTCACCGAGATTGGTAGCAAATCCAAAGCTTACCATCAAATACAAACAAGAAAGCTAAACTATGGGATCAGAAGCCGTGGGCCAATTCTGCATAAATGAAGTTATATTTTGCAGGACTGCTCAAGATAAAAATCTATTTCAGAAATAAACCACTATCGCACCTATATTTACAGCAGCAATGACAATGAAGTTGCTAATATAAAATAAACACAAATCCATTATTTTTCCTGAATTCTGCAGCAAGAATGTTTGCAGATAAGGTGCAAATCTAGTCCTGGGGCTGCCACTGGATAACATGGCCCTAACTAGAAGGATTAGAACTACCATGACATAAGAAATCCTAAGCTAATTTGGAAGTAGAACAGCTGAAGAAAGGCTGTTAACAGAAGCTGGAATTAGAATGCGAGGTTAAATTGCTTCAGATTATTTCTATCTGTGCTGATACTGGTGCCAGATGTGAAAGTCTGGGTGAGATAAACATCTTTGCAACCACCAAATCTTTCATAAGTCAGGAAATTTAGGAGGCAAGATCAGAGATATTGTACCTATGAGTGTAATAAGAAAAAGTTCATTATAACCTTCTCATGTAAGATTACAGCAATAAAAAACTGGAAAAAAAATTATATGAAGGGAGGTTCATCCTTTTTTTTTTAATGAGGAGATTAAATATATTAAGGACAACTAAAAATTGTAATTTATGGTAATTATTTCAAAGTAACTAAAAGTCGCTTCACAGACTTTTAACAAAATATGTCCAGGAACTGAATACCTTGACTAAGTAATTTCTCAAACCAAAAGTAGATACACTGTGGTCTTAAGTAGGTCCAAGCTGCAGTCTTGTTCTGCAATACCTGCATGTGTATTTTATAATGTTACAGGTTATTAAGCATGTTGATGTATAAAAATATGCAGCATTGTTGGCTGCTCATAGATCATACAGCACGAAGAGATACTAGCTACATAACAGATTAGTAACAGCTGGATGATTTGGAACCAGAAGGCCTAACATGCCAGTACAGGGAAAATTTCACTCAGTTTATGAAACAAGACTACTTTACCTAGGGCAATAAAGCAATGCCTCTGGATTGGGTTTTGCAGAACCCGGGGCTCCCTTGTGAAACTGCACCATAACTTGGGCATGACAAAGATGTCACAGGATCAGGGGGCCCAGCAGAGAAATTCAGCTGCCTGGAAAGATTCTGACTTGAGAAATTCTGATTGCTTGAAGAGTTGAAACAAATAAAGGAATTAAGCTTGAGGTTACAAAATTAAAAATGGAAGTCTATACTTTTGTGCTGCAGTGTGTCTTTGTGAATATTTTGATTTCTTTAAGTAATAGAGCTGTATTCTGTCATCTTTTATCTTTAGAAAGATTTCATTGAAAGAATTCATTTCATGAAGTACTTAAGATTTTCTGCTTTTAGAGTCTCCTTTTGCAGAGGAGTGGTGTTTTTCAATGGAAAGACTTTTCAGCTTTAATGTCATATTTCAGAAGATTTTTTTTTTTTTTGCTGTGTTTTTCTCTTTCCCTTTGACAGCCATCATTGCTGAGTAATGCCCAGGGTCATACTTTTGAAAAGCAAATTCTTCCTTTGCAGCATTGCTGCAGGACCTATGGCAGAGTGTATTTTAGGGAACTAGGTGCTCATCCTTCTACAAGATATAGGTTGATGTCTTATATCAATCTTGCTATCTGGCAGAAGGGTGCCAGATGCAGATCACTGAAGAAATAGAAAAAGGAATATCAGCAACTGTAGAAATGGTTTTAGGAATATATAGACATTCATTCACATATAGATATAATTTTGAAATATTAAGCAAGAAATGCATTAAATGTAAAGTAATTAGTTCCACCAGAAAAGCATACTAGTCCAGGTCACTACTTGCTTGAATAAAACTCCAGACTGAGCCAAAATCTTCACCACAGAGTACAGAGAGCTTCAACTGAAGTCAAGAAAGTTGACCCAAAGTATCAAAGACAAAATTAGTCTGGATAAAAAGTCCTGAAATAATGCCTAGATAGAAGTTATTTTCCTAATAGAATTTATTACCAGAACAAAACTTGAAAAAAAACCCACCAGCCTTCTCACATCTTTTGGCAGATCATCAGTATATTTAGTAAAATACAATCATTTTCTCCTGTAAAAGATTTCCACCCTTAATACACATTCAGCTCATACTTAGTGTCAAAATTAGATCAAGGTCTCTAATGGGACATTAGGCATTAATATGGCATTGCAGGGGATTCAGGTCCTTCATTGCTAAATCCTGCTTGAACAAAACAAAAAAAATTCTATTACTTGCAGAGAAAGCAGAAGTGGACCTTAAATCATATGATAATTCAAGAGACAATCCTTGTCTCTTGAATTATTTCTTCAATCCTAGAAGAATAGGGGGAGTTTGCCACTGAAGGTGACCAACAAACAAATTCTGACTGTGATGGTTGCTTTTGAGGTTATTAGATGGGGACAAGCTTTTTAGCAAGGCCTGTTTAAAGGACAAGGGGCAATGGTTTTAAACTGAAGGAAGGTCAATTTAGATCACATAGAAGAAAGGAATTTTTTACAGTGAGGGTGGCGAAACACTGGCACAGGTTGCCAAGTGAGGTGGTAGATGCTCTGTCCCTGGAAACAGTCAAGGTCAGGCAGGAAGGGCTCTGAGCAACCTGATCTGCAGTGAGGTTTGGACTAGATGACCTTTAAAAGGTCCCTTCCAACCCAAACTATTCTATGATTCTTTTTTTAAGGTCATATGGCAGATCTTTACAAGGACCTTAAAATTATTCCCATTTATAATTTGATTTCCACTCCCTTTTTCCAGCATTTTCGTTCAACTGGTTTTATAGTTGGCCAAGATAAAACATGACTAGTTGGTGTATGACATGTTAGCTCTGCAATAGATGAACATATTTTGATTTCTACAGCACTGAGTCAGCATTCTGATGAGTTAGCATTTATATTCCCGACAGCTGTTTATTCCTCTCAATGTAATTTCAGAGATAAATGTCCAGAAGGGCTTTGCTGCCCCAGATCTATCAGAAAACATATTTAAGATATTCTGTGGTATTTAAATCATAAAAAAAACCCTATTCAGTAATGCTAGGGCAAAAAGTGTTTAATTTTTAACATTAAATAACTAATTTAAACCTTACTATATTATTTTGAAGTATAATCTGGTGAAAAGTCCAAGTGTTTTTATTTTCTGTACAAAATCACGTAATTGGTTTCTAGGGACATTATAAATTTAAGAAACATACAGAAACTTCCAATCAGTATTTTTACTTTGCTCCTTTATTTTAGAGTTGAGAAAGTAGCCTTGAGAAGAAGAGACAAGACCCAGTGCACATAAAGGACCAAATGGTTCCTGGAACAGCTGATTGATTGTGTCTCACTAAAGCCATGGGAGTAGCTGGCACAGTGGAACATAAATCTCAATAGAAGATCAAGTAGACAAGGATTCACCGAGTTCTGAAATTCTCCAGGTAATGCTGCAGGGTTATGTTGGCAAATATGGTGTAGGCTATGGTCATTCATATGCTGTCATTTTAATCTGCAGTTTTGGTTTTAGTTGTCTTGTAGAGCGGTGCAGATGTTGCAGAGTAGCACAGATTTTATTTTCCTGCATCAGCCCTGTAGAATCTGTGGGGGGTACTGCCTGTTTTAGCACAGCTGCCTTCGCTTTGGACTTTAGTAAGAGTAAACTCTTTCTAGAAGATGTTTCTTCTAAACACTTTTCTGATAGATGTGCATTTACAATATGGTAGGGAAATGAAATTTACTGTTAGTAAGATTATAGAAATGCCTGTTACTCATGCAAAAATAAAATCCAGTTCTGTATCCCACTAAATTAATGGTTTTGATCATATATGGTGGCAATTAATTCTACAGATTACTTATGATTTTGCTAAGATAATAAATACTTAATTATTCTGTTCTTTCAGACTCCATTTTGCCTTGTCACAGAACAAAAAGAAAAAAATAGTTCTAATTGTTTGGTTCATCTACTCTATTACCTACCTTTTGCCTTATCCTAATCTCTAGGCCAAATCAAAAAGTGTCTTTTTCAGGATCAGATAAAAAGATATATTTTCTTATTAAATATTTGCTTATTAATAATATATTTCCCCTCATATTTTTAATTTTGTTCTTACAGATTTTTTTCCTCTTTTTTGGGATAGAGTATTAAGAACAGTGAACAGTATTAGAGAGGAGTTTTCCAACAGATTCTTTTTGCATCAGAATACTTTGGCTGCTCTAGACCACCAACCACCAGTTCTTACTAAACTTTCTGTATTACTGGCAAGTACTTTTCTTTTTTTCCCCTCCCATGGCATCTATAAATTTAGAAATAAAGATAATGGGCCAAATTAACTTGTAGGCAATTCCATTCATCTCATTTATAACTGTGTCCATAAATGAACATGCAAACCAATGAATAAAACCATCATGGTTACTACTCCAGTAAGGTAAGACTTTTAAAATACAAGCAGTAATTTTTATGCTAAACTACTTAATAAAAACCCCAAAACTTCAATGTTACTACCCTGGGACTTTTTCCCAAGTGTTTACTTAGGTCAATAAATGAGTTTAAACAGGAGGTAAAATCTTCTGTGTACACCAGTGAAAGCAAGCTATGACGCACACTTTATTGTGGAAAGGGACCATCTTGAATCTAAATTTAATCATTTCTTTGGCTGTGACACATACACTGTGGAAAAAAAAATGTGTAAGTAGAAGATAATGATCTTTTTGATCTATTAATGAAAATTTATTTGGGCCATTTCTGTACAAACGTTGCATTGCCAATATCGACTAATGTACAGCTGTCTCAAAAATCATTAAATGCATCATGAAATTGAACATTGGTTACAAATGATTATTATCCCTTCTAAACTCAGTTCATAATTCTGCTTCTGTGTTTATCACTTTTCTTCTGGCATTATGAAACATGCTGAAGATTGCAGTGCCTGTACTGCAATTTTGTGATGTTTGCTCAACATTCCACTTGGGTTTAAAAACATAGTGAGGAATGGCCATCGGGGTCAATATACTTGTATGAAAGTGTTCTCAGTTTAATGCTTTGCTTTATTCCCAGCTCAGTCTTAAAAGACATGAAAAAAGAAAAGTAATTTGATTAATTGAAATGCTGCTTTAAGTGATTGTGTATACAGCTCTCTGCCTCTTGAGAAATCATTAGCTTGCACAGCAAACAGCTACATATACTCTCACTGCAGGAACTCTTAAAAACTTTGTGCTGACCTTTGCAAGACTATTCATGCTGTATACAACACATTTTTTCCCAAATACTGTACTAAATGCATACATTGGAAATTATACCAAAAGCAACAATGATTTTTTTGTTTTCCCCCCCTCATAAACTGAGTTATCTGTTTCTTGGTGCTATTGCTACTTCAGGACTTCAATGCCTGGAGTTCCCTGGTGACACTGACAGAGATTTATTCTGGACAAAAAGTTTTTACAATCTGAGTATGTCTTTATGGAAGTATTGCTATGACAAAAAGGTCAAAATTATGTTATTAAATATAGTTTAATTCATTTTTGCCTCGGTATGCAAGCAAAGCATATGCCAACAGCACTCATAGAAGAAATATTTTTATGGCAATTTTATGATGCAGTGCTGTTGGGGCTGGGCAGTACCAAAGAATATGTTATTAATATTACAGAGGTAATCTTCCTAAGTATATCCAAGTCTTAGGACAGAAGGCTTCTGTGAGAAGGTTTTACTCAGATGCAGTCATTGTGTTATGGTCTCTTACTCAAAGACTGGTTTAAATGTAGATTAAATTACAGCAAGGATGTGTACATCCCCCAAGTGATGGATGAGCACAGTGACAGTGGGAATGCACACTGCCAGCTCCAGCTCGTGCCTCACACAGCCCTTCTCCAACCCCAGCCTTCCATTCCATCAGCCTGGACCAAAACCCTTAGGAAACCATTGGGAGCAGGGAGGAGGTGTCTTGAGACAAGGCTGTTGGGTGGCTGGAATTGCAGCAATAGGACCCAACCCCTGTCTGTGTCTGCTCTGCTCTAACAATGCCAGCTGGACCTGGGAAGCACAAGGAATTGAAAAAGGCTCCCCTGGATACTGAAGAGATGGCCTAGGATGCATATAGAACCCCCATCACAGCTCCCAGACTGTGGGATTTAGCTGGAATACCACTGTACTCTGATGTTTTTGGATACAAAGAACAATCTTTTGGGCATTCCTTGCAAAGAATAGCCAAAAATAAGTTAGGGACTGCAGTAATTATATGTAAAAGCCAAAAATTAGGGAAATTCAAAGATCAGAAAAAATGTTTTCAAAGCAAAACTTGCTTTCAGGTTTTGTTGAAAGCAAAATTCAGGGAGAAAAATAAGTGAGGTCTGGATATTTTGAGAGATGGGATATTGTATGAGGAAGCATACATAATGCATTGCTATGGTAATGGTTGCCACAGTTGGTATCTTTTTGGTTGGTTAGTGTCTTTTGTAGAAAACAAATAAATTCTGTAAGTGTATAGTTACATAAGCAACTACTATTTCAGTCCCAAGAGCCATTTAGTTATCTATACTATCATAGAACTCTTCATATTTCACATTTTGTGTAGCAAGGGGAGCAATTTACTGAAGTGACAATTTATACAGAGGAAATGTAGATTCCCTGAGCTGAGCAGGCTACTAAAGAAAGAGTCTGGTCTTTATGATGACATTCTGTACTTACAGTACAATTAACTACAGGGTCTGATAGCTGCTAATGTGCCAACAGTGGCAAGAAATTACAATAAGAGACTGGAAAATACCTAAAATGGTATTTCTAAAGTGGAAATATCCATAATACTTGGGAAAGACTTTTTCTCAGCTCTTTATTTCTTCTTCTCTTCCTTCACTTCTCTTTTACACTTTTTTCTGCTGCTGTCCATAGCCATGGCTTATCTGTTCCAGGTTCCAAACTGAGATAAGCAGCTTCCTGTCAAATAAGCCAATGCTGCTGGATGAATTGACCTTGACATGACTGCTGTGCTGCCAAAAGCCACAAGCCAATGGTGACAATTGTTACATATTGTCATGGCTGACTTGTATTGTTGATGCATGTCATAAAAATACCAGGTGGTAAAGACACAAAGGAGTGCAGTCCCTTGGTTCATCAAAATCTGATCTCTCAGACCTCAATAAACATTTGTGATCAGGCACAATCTGAATAAAACCTTTCCATATGTGTGTTACCTGTAGTATTACCTACCACTTTGCAAAATACATTTGCTCTGAAAATATATGCAAAATCAGGGATGGCACCCTCAAAACAGGAATACTGGCAGTGACTTGGGCATGCCAAGTAGCAGGTGTTTGGAGAAAGCCAGTCAAGGTTTTGTCTCAGTATTTGCTGGCAAGAAATGACTTTTTCTTGATCCCTGATTGCATTGGCTCAATGCATCCTCTCTTACAGAATACCATCCATGAGGAGGTGCATAATCCATGAGAATGTTCTCTTATAGATTTGTCCCACATAAATTTCATTAGGAGAGCAGGGTTTTTTTCTATTTCCAATGCCCCTGCAAATCATTCAGATGTGCAGAAAAACACGACCATTCATTAAGGAGCTCTGTGCTCCAAGCACATCCTAAAACCTCTTTGAGGACTAAGTACTTCTCTAAGTAATCACTGGAAATGGGAAAATACAAGGTAGGTGCAAGCACCAGAACAGCATACAGTATTCCAGCTGTGAGCAAATTGTGGCATTATAGACTGGCATAATTATATTTCCTGTTTTGTTCTTTTACCCTTTCCTAACAAACATTTGTATTTTTGGATTGGTGCCATACACGGTGTTGATGTTTTTATGAAAATGTCTACCTGTCACAATGCAAAACTTTCACTTTGAGTGGTAACAGGCAATTCAGAGTTCACTTTATTCATAAAGCCAAGAACACTAGGCCACATATATAATTTCACATTTATCTACACTAAATTTCCTCTGCCATTTTATTAACCAGTGACTCAATCTTAAAGCCCATTTACAATTCTGTGCACAGCTCTCACACAACCTACATCAAGTAAGTGTATATCCTCAGCAAATTTTTCCACTTCACTGCTAAGATCTTCTTCCAATCAGTTTTTGAGTTTGTTAGGAAAAATCAATCCCCTGCAGAATTCTCCTGGCAACTTCTCTCTGTGCTGTCCCTGTGTTCGTGTGGTTGAAGCCTGGGTGCTGGGGATGTGGCATTCAGCAGGGGTCTGTAAAGGTGCCGGGGAGCTGCATGGTCCCTTGTCTGGGATTTGCAGACACGCAGTTCTCTGCTGAGCTCTGTCCCTTGCACTGGGATCTGCACACCAGCAACAGCTGATCAACCTGATCTGTGCCTTCCTCTGTGCCTGACATGCTGGACAGGAAGTGAGGGGATTAATTGGCATTTCCCAGCAGTGGAGGACTGTGTGATCTCCATCAAGATTTCGCATTAACTGAGATCTTCTCAAAAGAGATTTTTTTCTATATGCAGTCCAGACTTATGTTCCTTTTCATGTGATTTGACCCCCATGTTACATCTCCCTTTTCATGTGATCTGACACACGTAAGAAAGAATGAACTTCAGAAGTCTAATTTCACACAGAAGGTAGGACACTAATAGCCTTTGCTAAAGGAATGTTTCGGGGCATAGAGAAAGCGTTTTAGAGCAAAGGAAGTTTAACAGTACACAGCCTGGTAACCCAGTAGTCAGGACCCACTACAGCAGATCAGTAGGGAAACTGTAGAAGATGAGTAGAGAAGTCCATGGTAATACAATTTGTTTTCATAAACATATGCAAAAAAAGGAATTGTATATTAATCTGTTGGAAGCGAATGGGTATAGCCAGACAAATAAAGCCTAAATATTTGAATAGCTATGGTTTTTTAATTTGGTTTGGACTTCACGGGCTTGATTTACCATTACAGTGCACTTAATTTTGCTGTTTGCATATGAAACGTATGGGTATGAAGGTCTCCAAATCAGCAAGGAATTCCAAATTCCTGAAGTGTGAAAATGATCCTATCTCTGAATTTGGGATCATACTCTTTACTGGTTTGTGTTTGGGTGCCATTCATTCCTCTTGGGGGAACACAGTCTCTGAATTTTGTTTGCCACATTCAATGAAAGAAAGGAAATATTTGCCACTATGCCTTTGAAACATCACAGTTACATTTCTATGGGTTGATAAGGAACATAGGCTCATTACTGATGCTAGCAAACCAAACCAAGAGATGCTTCTAAACGTCCTATGTGTATCCTCTGCATCTGTCTGTGTGTGTGTATTGTGTCTAGGAAAACTGGGCAAGTGTTATTGTTACAATTCTAAATAATCATTCACAGTTTATAATTTCAAATGGGCAGCCAAAGAATTGTACTGTGGTGCAGTACCATCTAGTGGCCCCACTGAACAGGGCTTTATTGGAGACAAGTGCTGGTGTTCAGTATTAACTGCCAAATGCTGCCTTTATTGTTGCTTTTTATTATTGTTATTGTTATTAAGTTTCTGAAGAAACACAAAACACGTGCAAAAAATTACATAAACAGTCTACTACCGAAATTAGTAATGATATTTTGAGGTGTCAGATGCCAATATATGGCTGTCCAAATAAATCAGAAAAATCTGGTGCTGTGGCTTAACTCTGCACCTCTTTCTGAATAAATGCTGTTTACGTGATTTGTACACATTATTTTTGTTGTTTAAAGCAAGGCAGAAACTGTCACCTTTACAACAGAACTTATAATTAGCAGTGAAGTTTTGCCACGCATAAGCTTTGTTTCCCTGTGTAAAATGTTAATTTTCAAATGACAGATGACAGAATATTCTGAGTTGAAAGGGACCCACAAGGATCGTCAAGTCCAACTCTTAAATGACTTAAGGCAGTCACATACAGGGACTGAACCCACAATCTTAGCTGGGTTATCAGCACCATATTCTAACCAACTGAGCTAATGTTGAAACTCAACTTATTTAAGAGCAGTAAAACACAATTCCAATAGATTCAGAAAGGTATATTCTACAATGGAGCTCAGCCATTCTAAAATTATTACAGAAGTGGGAAATCCATAAATCGGACTTCAAACGTAAATTAATTACATGCACTATGAAGCATGTATCACACAATCATAGTCCATTTATAAGAAAATGGAAAAGCTGCATGCAAAAATCTCTTGTTGCTCACAGTGTGAAAATAGATGGCTTGTTTTATAACAACTACAAAAAGAGTATCTGATTTTCACAGTCTGGATATTACTTATTCTGATAATTTATTTGACAGCCTTTGTAGAACAATCTCTTCTTAATGCATGGGAAAGAAACATCTATATGTACTCTTAATGCTACTGAGATTTGCCAGCTTCAGCATTTAAGTTCTCAGTCAACAGGAGAATAAAAATTGCTGTTGGAGGAGAAACCAGAAAGTCCAAGGAAAATAATTATTTTCTTTATGTTATCTGCAAGATTTTCATAGGACCAGCACCTATGGTCTGAAAACTGAAAACTACCAGTGTCATCAATGCATTACATGACACTGTAGCAAAGACCAGGGTTATCCCCAGGATTCAACAGCATCCAAAAATGTTCTTTATACAAAGCAGAATTGTACTTTACAAATGCCAGGTAAAATCAAGTGCAATTAAAGCCTTGAAAGCTTCAGTGGTACTTCACTTATACAGAAACTAAGATGTGGGAAAAGTGATTATTAAAGACATCATGACAGTGATAATTTTAACCTGTATTTGTTGAACGATTGGCTCAGTTGCTCCTCAGCAGAAAGGCTTCCCTCTTGGTCACTCATCTGACAGGTTTCATGAAGCTCCATGTCTGCTGCAGCTCTCAGTTTTGTTTGCTCTGATAACGCTGGGAAATGCATACGGTCTGGATAACAAAAAAGAAATTTCTGTAACAGCTGATGCATTATCAAAATAACATCTACAGTTTGATGTAATTCAGTCAGTGATGTTCCATTTGGCTAAGTGGCTGGTTTAGGCAAACACAATCTCTTTTGACCTTTTATACATAAAGTTGTTTCCCTATTCATATTTCCAATAGACCTGAGATATACAGGTCAGACAGTTTATAGAAATTTGGAAATAATAAAAAGTCTTACTCCATTTAAGATTCTGTCTGGCCAATGAAGAATTCACTTTCTATTGTTTCGTATGGGCAAGTAGTAACCAACTGTTTGTCCCCATGAAATCACTAGGGGCTTTGTTTTATATTATAGTGAGAATTGTCAGTAAAGGAACCAAGTCACTAATATTGAGGCATCAGAGTTGCTGTAACACCCCTAAAGTTACTCTGAGGGTAATTCTTTTAAATAATGAGGTGAAAGAGTTCCAAGTGGTGTTAAAACAATTACATGAAGGCAACAGTACATCCTTCAGTGGCCACTAGCACAGTTCAGTTTTTGCAGTGAGCTACATTAGTCCAGAGCCTGAGTGACCTCTTGGAGTCATGCCACATTTCCAGCACCTGTCAAATGGTTCTTTCTGTAGGGCATGCAGACAATGGAAACACATTAAAATAACCCTATCTGCCAACAGGGGCAGGTCCTGAGAACAGAAATTGGCCCCCATTGTACATGCAGCTGATCAATAACAGGGATTGATTCTATTCCGTGTGCTCAGTCAGCCTGTCATAAAGAGTGGCTTTAACAAGTACAGTGGGCAGGATGGCACCACTCTGGTAGCTGGGTGTTGATGCCACATAGCACAGACATAGCAGATTCTTGTGCATCTAGACTGCGATCCTTCCTTTTGATTCCTCTGCCCTATCAGTCAGCTTTTAGAGGGTGGAGAAGAAAATTACTGTAATGGAAATAATGAATAATGTTCTTTTTCATCATATCTTTTTGTGCACCTTGTAACACGGTTTATCAAAATCAGTCTATAAAAATCCATAATGCCATAACATAAAATGCCCTTTAATTGAATCTGCAACATATGCATGCATGAATTTAAACAGATTATTTGCATGAATTAATGTGAATATATAGCCTGTGTTTTTCTTTGCCTGTTATCCAGTCAATTATTACTAGCAAAAACAGATTCTAAAACTAGCTTTGCACATTTGATAAGCGCTGCTGGGGGAGGGGAAGCAGGAAAGAGTGTAATAGTGGCTGAGCTAAGGCAGCCTGAGGCATTTTTCTGCCTGCACAAGGCACAGACAGACAGAATGGATTGGGGACACCGTTCCAACAGTATCCTTTACTCTTCTGGAAATGTGCAGCATTTGCTTTCTCCTTTTTCTCTGTATCTCCTGTGATGTTGTCGGGGAGACAGAGTCCTTGACTCGCGCCCCTCTGCTGCAGCCATCCCCCTTTAGAGCAGTACTACCCCCAAACCTTGTACCCACTGAAGACTGAAATCTGTTCTGTGACAGGCCCCTGCACAATCTGTTTAGGTGGCATAGAATAAAAATCTCTCCGTGCAGCCTCTTCAGTTAATTCAGAGGAAGCCCAAACTTCATTCTGAAGAGTACATTCCAAAAGACCTGACTTTATAATGTATTTGTAAGCAACTGTATTTATATTTATATGCTTTTAAAAAAAAATTATAGCATAAAGAGGCCCTAGGTAGCCTTTTTATAACATGGTTGTTTGTCAACTACCTTGTACATGTACTAAATTCCCCAACATTTGTGAACCTCCTTTGATTTTCTTGTTACTGCCATGAAACCTTACTGTAAATTGATCTTGAAAAGTTACATTAAATGGGCATCTTTTCGTAATTAAATTAGGGTAAAATGTCTCTTGCCTTCTCATGTAATTAGAACTCCAACTGTCAATTTTAAAAGTAATCAGGTTGTCAAGAGAGGGCACAATCTAGTTGTTTTAAAGGTCAAAATGGTTTTATATTTCAATTTTTCATATTTAGTTTATTAATATTTTTACAGGACTCAGACTTATTTCTTTTATTTATAAACAGTTGTAATTTCATTGTGTTTAAACCTGGTACTGAATAGATCGGTGAAAGATGTGACTATTTTAATTACATTCTAAAAGGACATTCTCTATATAACCTTTGAGCACAACCCTGCAGTCATTGCTGAGAAAAACTCTAACTGACTTGATAGACTGAAATTTAGAATATAACAGACACAAAAAATAAAAATAGGTCAGTAAGATATAATTGTAAGCACTCTACACGTTTTTCGCGTTATCTTCGCTAATATCTAGCAAAACATTGTTCCGCAATAAGTACAGATAATGCCTGATGTCCGAATTCCTTTCGATTAACTTCAGTTGTATGGTTGATATTTAGTAATACAATCCTTTTTCATGCAGTTATTTACAGACAGATACAATAAATAATGTGACTTACAGGAAAAATGTGAAAGGGATCACATACTCGGCTATTGTGCCTGCAGAACTTCTCAATCTATTTTAAAATATTTCAGAAAGGGGAAGGAACGTAAATGATCAGTGTTACATTTCTTATCTAAGCGTTATCAGTAATACTTAGAAACCCTTTCCCCTATCCTGGCTTTTATTTATTAGTAGCAGCAATTGGAGTTTTCAGCATTTTAGCAGTTTAAATATTCTAAGTATAACAATAAAATATATTTAATATTTTTTCCTCCTGATTATGTTCTCTTTTATAACAAAGAACCATAACGGCAGCAAATACTATCTCTGGTTTAGTGCAAGAGAGAAAGTAAACACTAATTATAGCAAACAACTATTAGTGTCAAAGGATTGCAAGACATTACCAATATACACTTAAGCATTTCAGAGCAGTGACCTTACCTTCATAGCCAAGGAGAAAGCATGTCAGCAAGTTAGGAGAGACCTCCTCCAAAATGGAACAAAAGGCAGAGAAAGCACCTGGGCCTTTTAAATAGAGTTTATCTAGAAAATATTCAGTTCTCTTCTTGTAGCTCTCCTGGGACCAAATGTCTTTGTATTCCTCCAAGGAAAAGACTCTCTTGTAAACCAAATATGACAGCACTTTGTTCACATCCAGCTCTTCCAGTATTTTCTCTCTCTGATTGCTTGGGATTTCAGAAAGCCACTTACTCCTGTTTTCATTTTCTCTTCTGGTAGATTTTGCACAGTTGTAAAACCAAGACTTGGCTGTTCTTCCAAACATTTTGATATTTAAATAGAAAATAGAAAATTCTACTTCTGCATTTATTTTACAGTATTCAATATGCAAAATAAACATAATGTGGATGGCTAGAATGCAAATACATACTGCTGTCTGTGATTATTGTAATTCCAGTGGAATAAAGAAGGCCTACATACAAATTATAAAGAAATCTAGCTCAATGCCTGCAGCCTCCTAAGAGGATTACATTACACTAATTAGCCCTTTACAACTGTTAACAGCTTCTGAACCGTAATGATGAGACTGAGAATTGCTTAGTTACTGTTACTTTTTAATTCTGTAACTGATCTTCAAAGATATCCCTTTGCAAAAAATAATTCATTCTAGAAGACAGCTGATCAAACTGAAATAATCTGTACAAGCTGGTATAGGACAGAAAATAAAGCATCCTTGGTACACTTTGATTTTATATTCCTCAGAGGCCATACCCAAACCACAGTACTAATGCCCTCCACTTCTGGTTCTTCCATAAAATATTAGCTTTAATATGCAATGGAATTACACATTTAGAAAGCATGTTTCTATATATATTTTGTAAACCTATTTGCAAAAGGTAAAAAAAATTAAACAAAACCCAAACTGTACAGAATAATACCTTTTTTATGAAGGTAAATACTTAACTACAAAGAATTACAACATTTTTGCATGTCTAGGTTTTTATGCCATTTCCAAGCAAAATGAACCATGTAGCGTCCATTTCCTGAACCAGGTTTAACAGTGGAGATTACTGCAATCCCAGTGGAGGTGTTCTGCCACTGATAATCATTCATCGAGGATCACACATTACATAACCTCCCTTATGCAAATGCTCCTTAGTACGTGGGCTTCTCGGTCTTGTTTTCATACTTTCTGTCAACATAAATTCCCTGTATAGAAAAGCTATGAATACTTCCTGCCTCCTCCTCCTGTTTCTTAGTCTATTTTTTCTTTTTCTATTGCTTCCAACTGATAATGCATCCACGGCTTTGCTCGTGTGGCCTTACCTGCACTTTACTAAAGGGTAGTTTATCTGTTGTGGAGCAAATAAAAATATTTTGCCAAGCTTTTAGTCCAACGAGTTTTAGAATATTTTCTGTTCTTGTGATCTTAAGTTGCAACCACTGTATCCTCCTGTCAGGCTTCTTCTGTTTCCAAAATGACAAGTATTTATCAGTTAACATTAAAGTTGGCTACTGACCATATCATAATGCAGGGATTCTATTGTGTATGTGAGCATCCAGTTAGCCAGCGAGGCTTCACAGAATTGTTTGGCAGCATTGCCTGTCACCTTGTGGTTGTCTGCAGACACAACAAGCCCCTGTGTGACACATCATCTGGAGCAAGGACCATGGGATTGCGTGTCATTTGAAGCAATATTGTCCCAGTTTACAATGTTATGGCTTATTGGCCATAGCAGTGAGATTCTCACGCTCCTGTGATCACCTCAGGTAGAGCTCCCTGTGCTCTGCACGACATCACACACCAGAGAGGCCCCTCTGGGGGGACAGAGATGGTACAAAGCAGCTGCTGTCCCAACCATGAGCCATCATCCTAACCAGGAGCCAGGAGGGAGCACAGCTAAACCAGGCTCAGCTGCAGAGGGCAGAGAAAGTAGCAAACCTATCTGACATGTCTTCTAGGTAGCCCTTGAAAGGAAGGGCTCTTTAATTCTCAAAATTCCCTCTGGTTTTGAATGTCCATAGAAGTAGTACATTTTTTTTTCTCGTCAAATTGTTTCTGTCTCAGAAATTCTACTAATTAACACCACATTTTCTCAGCAGAAAAAAGATCCTGGTAGAGGATATTGGTACTCCACATACACTGATCCTCTGAATCAGCCTTCTCAGCCTCTACAAGTTCAGAGGGGAAATTCTTCCATAACTCCACTAGAGCAAGCCCAAAGTTACACGTTTTTGGGTTCATAAGGCATTATCCAAAAATGAGATACAGAGGATGTAACCTGAATACGTTTCTCAGAGTTTAATTTAAAAACCAAATTTGTTTTTATTGTGTTGATAACACTGCTTGTCATCAGTATCCTAAGCAGAGTAATTAATTCTGCACAGTAGTGAAATTAAAAATTAAAAAAACAGCTAACCTGTCAAATTAATAATGAAATGGATTTCTAAAGGAACCTATAGATGATGTTTTACTTTCACACCTGCCAATCCAACCTCAAAGATTCACAACATTGCTATAGTGAGGAATAGACATAGGTGTTGTCAAGCTGCATCTCTTCAGAAAAGGAAGAATTGGTGCAAATGAAAAAAGTGCATTGGTATCAGTTTGCTGAGGTATATTAACTTAAAATTTGTGAGTATACACTATAGGAGTGTCTTTGGACTTGATGCATGGAATAATTGACTTTTTTCTTCTAAAGGAGTACAATGTTTTGAGCGAGAAATGCCCCATTATTTTTGTTGGTAAAAGAATATATTCTTATAACCTCAAATGTGTTCTTCCAAAACCTTAAAATCACAAAGAAGAATGGGTGACACAGGAAATGTATCAAGTTGCAGACAATGACAAAATTTGTCTCTGCCTTCTTACATACCATATAGTTATTTCCCATTGTGTAAATAGAAGAATAAAATGCTAAAATTCTGATTTGTTAATTGCCAATTTTTAAAGTCTGAATATAAGTTAAAGGCAAAAATTTGAAAGTATGTGCTGAGAAACTGAACACAGAAAAGTGAATGTGAAGTACAGTCAAGGGAGGAAACTAGTTAAACGGCAAGGAAGTGTTTGAGACAAAAGGACACATAGAGGTACATGGTGGATATAAAAGATTTGTGATGGAGAGTTACTCTTTTCCCAGGGTCAAGGAACTGATGTATTTAACTGCAATGACCTGTAAATGATGCAGCGAAGACTGTTGGGCCGTGCAGTGGGAGTTGTACAATCCTCCCAAGCTCTGAGTCCCAACACCTGGCAACTCAAACCTCTTCAAATTATTTACCTCCATGCTAAGTTCTGCAATTTGTGCTAAGATGCTGAATAGTTTCAGTCAGCCTAATTTCATTTAAAAATGGCGTCAGCCAGAAAGCATCGACTACAAATAAACTCTGGCAGTGTTTATTTGGCATTGAAGTCAAATAAGGATGCGATCTGACCACGACATTTTAACACTGACGTTGTTTCATAAGGCGTTCAAGGAAAGACTGAATGTGACACATGGTGCCATGACCCAGCTGATATGGGGGTCCTCTGTCACAGGTGGGACTCGATGATCTCAGAGATCTTTTCCACGCTAATTGATTCAGCGGATATCGACACTTCCCAATTAACTGCTCACCGGTCTGGGTACGTTGATTAACCACCAGCACAGCAGCCAGAGCTCTGAAGAGCGGTCTGCTGAATGAGAAGGAGCGCCGGGCACCGGCAGGCCCCGCACGGCCCCGTAGCCGCGGCCCGGGCGGGGTGAGGCGGCAGCGGGCGGGGCCGCGCCGCGGCGGGGCGGAGCGCGCCGGGCCAACATGGCGGCGGCGGCCGCTGAGGCGGCGGAGCTGCGGTTGTCCCGGCAGGAGCGGGAGCTGCGATGGCTGGCGGCGGAGGTCCGCCGGCTGAAGGAGCCGCAGGAGCTGAACTGCCCCGGCAGCGCCAGCCCCGAGCTGCAGCGGCTGCGGGCCGAGAACGAGAAGCTGCGATACCGCCTGCTGCACCTGCGCCGCAGCCTGGCGGCCGAGCTGGGCCGGGCGGCGCCGGCGCAGCCCCCGGGCGGCGGAGAGGTAGCGCCGGGGCCGCTCGGAGCGGGCATGGGGCCGCGGGCGGGAAGGGAAGGGACGGGACGGGGACAGGGACACTGACGGGGCCGAGCCGCCTGTGCCTACCGCCGGGAGCGGAAGCGTGTCGCGGTGTCTGCCCCCAGCACCGGGCAGTGGTCTCTGTCTTCGCGCCAAGGCGACGGATTCATAGACTCATAGAATGGTTTGGGTTGGGAAGGACCCAAGATCATCTTTTTTCAACCGGCTTGCCAGGGGCAGGGACATCTTCCACTTGGCCAGATTCCTCAGAGCCCCAGCCAGCCTGGCCTTGAACGCTGCCAGGGATGGGGCACCCGCAGCATCACTGGGCAACCTGTTCGAGGTGTCACAGGACTGAAAGTTGCTGTGGCTGCTCGCTGCTCCGCTTTGATCTCCAATGGCCTCGCTGGGGCGATTTTGCTGGTGATAGTTGTAGTAGGAGAATTTGGGAAGTTGTGTTGAGAGGACTTTACTTGGTGAGTGGCATTGCTGTGTCTGCAGAACATCGAAAGGATGCAGTTTAGATGTGCTGTGAGAAGTCTGTACTAAGGACATACCTTATTCCTTGTAATTGCCTTTTTAGCCCTATGTTATACTGGTTTGCTTTGTTTTGATGGTTGCTGAAAAAAAATCTTAGTGGTATAGTAGGGATTTACTTTGTATTATCACTGTTTTCAGGAGGTCTCCAGTGCAAGTCCAGATGATGCAGTGAATCAAATTAAAGAGGAAAAGAAAAAAGAAAATGAAGCTGTGAACCAACACCAGAATGATGTAAGTGGTTCATTGATACCACATAATAATAGGACTGGTTTTTGGCCAGGTTCAGAAAACGTGCTCAAATCCAGAATACTTTGCTGTATTTTGAAATCCCAACTTTTGGGAAGAAGGCTTGCTGTAGCACAGAGGAAAAAAACTCACATTATTCAAGAGCTTCATCTTGCTCAGTAGGGTCACTGATACATTCTTACATTTCTGCTTTTTGTGTAACAAAGAGTTTTGGGTTATTGGAAAATAAAGGTCATGGTTTTGTGGTGCCTAAGGAGAGTGATGGTTCATGAGCAGTTAAACAGCATTCTTGATGGCTGAAAGGATGTTTGCAGCACTGCTGTAGTACAATAGAGCTTAATAACTTAGCTAAATAACTTAGCTTAATAACCTTAGCTAAAATACAGGAACCTTCATGTGAACTGTCTGGCTTGAATCTGATGCTTTGAATGTAGTGGTAGAAGTGAGGGCTTGTTGGAGTGATCCAAACTGCTCCAGGACATCTGCCAAATGCAAATTTTGGTTCAGGAATTTAAGCTGCTTTCTGAGGTCAAACTCACAGACCCATTTAGGCCCAGATTGATGAAGGTGCATGGAAAATTGGAATATCACTATAAAATAGTCAGTAATGGGATGGGAGTATCCTGTATATAATTATTTATAAATGCTTTAGCGAATTTTAATATAAATTCTCATACAGTTGAATCTGGACGAGTTGAAACCTCTGGTGATGCACCAACACTGTGAATCCTCTTATTCCCTTTGTCTCACAAATATGTGTGTGTGTGATCGAATTTATGTGTTACAGCTCCAGTGTGTGCCAAGCTTCATAGAAGACAGACTGAAGCTTTATGAAGCACTGAAAAAAGAACATGATGCTTTGCTAGCTTACAGAGCAGCCAACCAGAGCAAATCTATCAAAATTACTCTGACAGATGGAGAGATGGTTGAAGGGGAATCTTGGAAAACCACACCGTATCAATTAGCTGTAGGAATTAGGTAACTGCGCATTCGAGGAGTTGTACTTTTATAGTGCTAAAACTGTTACTATCATTTGTCTCTTACCTCGTTGTATAAAATACATGTCATGGTCCATGGGTGGTGGCTCCCTTAGATTGGTTTGCTTGGAAAGCATTGGTACTTCAGCTTCATGTAGTACAAGCAGCTGGTTACAGTTCTGAGCAGTGCTTGCTTCTGTGCTGGGATCATAATGCTTGCTTCCAGTTAAATCTGTGACGCTGCTAGGAATTAAGAGGCATCAGAAGTTGTGTGAGTTAGTAGATAGAGTAGAACCTGTTGTAAGGAGCATCCTTTCCTCCAGATCCCCAACACTGAAAACTGTTGAACAAAACCTCTCAGGACCTTAAGGTTCTATACCTTAATAGTAGGCAAGGGTTTAAGACGACAGAAACAAAAGTGTTAGGTCTTCGGGCGCTACAAGATGTGAATGTGGACTTGTGGGGTTTAGAAATCTAGAGTCTTTTACAAATCTGAACTGAACACTTCTTGTTACATGTCTGAACTATCTGAACCCACAACACTTCTTGTTATCTCTTCTGTTTCTTTAGTCAAGTGTTGGCTTCAAATGCTGTCATAGCCAAAGTGAATGGTGAACTCTGGGACCTGGACCGTCCCCTGGAGGGAGATTGTACTCTAGAGCTGCTCACCTTTGATAATGAAGAAGCCAAAACTGTGAGTAAACACTCTCTGGTTTCTTCTTGATTAAAGAAACGACATAAAATTGATTGCAGCATTAAGCTTTTAAAATCTTGAATTAAAAAAAAACCCCGCAAAACTATTCAAGTGATGTGTCTCCTATGATTCAACAAAGGAGATTAGATACTAAGTGCCTGTAGTCTGATAGTGAGTAAAATCTTTGTGTTCTTTTCATCCTTCTCTTTAACAAGTTATTTCTCAAAGGCGTTTGTGCAGAAGGCCTTGCTTTGTGTGCGTGAAACGGTCTGTGGTTTGGCTCAGTGCATTTGAAGATCAGACAGTGAAAGCAAAGTGAGGCAGTCTCTACTGTTTTCTAAAAACTGTCCAATGTTAGACTTGAGTCATAAATTAAATCTGCACCTCCTTGTACTGAGACTGTTTATTAGGTCCTTAAGTAGACATATCTTGGTCAGTTAAGTTATACCTAGACTTAGCAACGTGACCAAGATTTTTCTTTAATGGTCTTCAGTGTGAAGCTTATGTTATCATTATACACTAGCACTGGACTTCAGTTTTGTCAGATAATTATTTATGTGATTAAGCTTGTTGGAGACATTTCAGGAGTCTGTAAAGGTTTTATCTTGTAGCAGTAGCTCTGAAATAGTCTGAATTAATAAGAACTCAGAACACCAGACTGGTATTGGTCTACTGTGTTGTTGGCTTCCCTCTTCTGACACTTCAGGTAATGTAGTTTGCAGACCCATTAATAAATGTACCGAATGTGAGCAATGGCAACTTAATTGGCTACATTGCTTTAGATGTGATTAGTGGTGCATAGACTTTGACTGAAATTAACTTGTAAATGAACACGGTGCATTAAGTACTAAGTTGAAGGAATTGTGCAGAGGTATAGTCATCTTCTTTCAGACTGAAGTATGGTGGGCCTTTAGTGCTATATCTGCCATTATATTAATCATTTAGAGTACTTCAAAATGAGAAGATAAAGTTGTTTTACTTGTCTCAAAATTTGAACAACATTGGTTCCAGTCTGTGTCCTATCTGCAGATATGTCTCTGGTTTGTTTTTTTTCTTCTTTTTTGTTACACAATGCCACTGACCTCATGGTTTGCTTACCTGACTGACTTCATTTACAGGTTTATTGGCATTCAAGTGCTCACATTCTTGGAGAGGCCATGGAAGGATATTTTGGGGGCTGCTTATGCTATGGACCACCAATTGAGAATGGATTTCATTATGACATGTATATTGAAGATAGGTAAAATTACAGTGCTTTGAACTTTAATACTCCATGTTAAAGCTCAGTACGAGAATTATTTTATTGGTTTCTGCATGTTAAAAATGTACTTGTGTCTCTAATATGGTTTGAAACATAATCTTCTATGTATACAGTTCAGTTGAATTTGTGTATATATTTAAATTCAGAAGCAGTGTTCAGACACCTGCTCTGTAAGAGTTGAAGCTGTTCTGTGGAAAAAATGCAGTGTTTGGGTTGAACTTTCTGCAGTTCCTGTGAGGCAAAGAGAGTGGTTTCCTTGAAGAGTCATGCAAGTTTGGCTTCCAGGGGCCATAGTCACTTGTAGAAAGGGCACAAATGCATGTAATTTGTCAGGTGTTTACTACTTTTCTAATCCTTGTGCACAGCTTTACAATTCTGTTTTTTTCCTTGTTTATCTTTCTGTAGGCAGGGAGAATACTCAATCTGCATGAGCTGATAAACTGGCTCTTGTGCCTGAGTTGAGCCTTTTTTCCCCTTGGTTTGTGGGTTTTTTTCTTAAATCATATGTTTATTTTGAGCTATAGGTCTTCCAGACATTTAATCATGTCAAAGACTGTTCCAGGAATGATTGCAATGGGTTTGTTCGGGGTGGTACTATCTATGTTTCTGGGTTTAGTGTCTGAAAATACAGCTGACTGTAACAAACTAAGAAAAAAAATACTGTGACAAATCACAACACATTCCATGTTTTTCAAATTAGACCATTAGAAAGTGATCACTTGAAAAAAATGGGAGTATCAAAATAATTAATTTTTATTTCTTTTGCCTATGTCTTTCTATCTAGAAGTGTATCCAGTACTGAATTCCCACAACTAGAGAACCGTTGTAAAAATATCATAAAAGAGAAACAGGCTTTTGAAAGGCTGGAAGTCAAAAAGGAGATCCTGTTGGACATGTTTAAGGTAAATCTTTAGAGCAGCTGTGGATGTGGTACAATGATCTTTTAAAATGTAACTTTTATGAAATATTGCATGTGACTGGCTCATCAGAATAGTACCTGTCTAGTAAAACAAGGGAAAACAATGCCATCTATTTCCCCCTGTCCATATGCCTGTGAAGTGTTCAGGATGTTTTCAAGCACTTATAAAAACAGTTCTTTATTCCACAAAAGCACACCTCAAGCTCAATGTAAGTAAATGAAAGGCATACATTTCTTCTGGCTCACTCATGAAGACAGGTCGGAAAAGGCTTTAGCTCTAGTCCTGTTTTATTCAGTGACTATCACCAGTCTCACTGTACTGTGTGGTTACTTTTCACGGGTGCTTTGGGGTGTTCAGGTGGTGATGACAATCCTCAACACCTCAGAGGAGTTAGGATGTTTGTCTCTTTCCCCTCTGCTTTTGCAACTCTTTTGAGAAATATACCTTTGTTATTGTTGTGTTGGTAGGTTTTTTTGGTTTTGTTGTATTTTTTGGTTTTGGTTTTTTGTGGGGTTTTTTTTTTTTTTAGTTAGGAGTGTCTTTTACTGGTGCACTTGTATTATTAAAATGTGATTTTTAAAGAGAATTTTATTATCCATTTTATTGACATTTCTGGCTGTTCATGTTTCAGTATAACAAGTTTAAGTGTCGTATCCTTAATGAGAAGGTGAAGACACCAACTACCACAGTATACAGGTAAAGAAATATACTTTAAAGGTATTATAAAGTATTTTTATAGCTAATTAATTTAATTTGAGAGAATAATTAAGGGTTTTTTTCCCAAGTTCTGAATTCTTGTGTGATTGGGACTTAAGTTTGCCATTAATATTGCGACTTAAGTGAGATATTTTCTTTCTCTGCTGGGACAGATTAGGTCTCAATTTATGGACAGATATCAAATTCAGTTTTTATTGATTCCCTCTGGTATCAGTAGACTGATTAAAATAAGTTGCCACCTCTGGCATTGGCTTGCTGCATAATGGATAAAGATAACTCTGGCTCAGTGTGGGGTGAGGAACCTGCTCCTTCAGTTACTTGTTAGTTGGCTGGAAAATGGCACAACCATTTTCTGTTTGATGTGCATAGTTTAAAATTTCCTGGCCAACTTGAACAAGTTAATGTGTGGAACTATATGAGTTGGCAAGTGTATTATGATGCTCTTGAAAATGGATCAAGTGTGCTGAGCATTTACTGAGTGTGTATTCCATTTCAGGTAGAAGGCACAGTTACATTTAAGGTGCACTGAATTTGCTGCATGCTGCATATTTATATATACTGACGCGTTTGAATGTGTCAAACATGAACTTGTGTGCCATTAGTGACTGTATTGAAAAATGTTGGATTGCTTGGAAGTGAACAGTCTTTTTGTTTTGGCATATAGGTGTGGTCCATTGATTGATCTCTGCAGGGGTCCACATGTGAGACACACTGGAAAAATTAAGGCCCTTAAAATAATTAAGGTGAGTTTAAATTAACTGTGCATTGAAGCTGAAATAAATTGTCAGTTGATTTATTTTTTTTTTCCTGAGCTGATTATACTAGGATTGGTCCTTTGTATTGTTTTCTTTGCTTACTGCACAATAGTTCTTCATTTCTTTCCCAGTCCCATTGTACAAGTGGCACTACTGACCTTGATCATTGATCTATGTCTGACATTTACTGGTTCTTGGCTCAGACAGTAGTACCTCAGTGAAAGTTACCAGCATTTTTTTTATCAGAGTATTAGTGTAGTAACATGCACATTTAGACTGATGAAGGGCAGTGCAAGACTACTCTAGCTAGTGGTGAGCACACGAGCTGTGGAGCCCGTTCTGCCGTGCACAGGAGAGAAGTGCAGGGCCTAAACTCCTGTGGCAGGACTGTGCCACTGTCTCCCACCAGCACTGCACTTCCCAGGACAAGTGTCCTGCTTAGTCTGTGCCAGCTGTCACATCTGGGTGCAGGGGGGTGTACGTGGTCTGTTCTGCACTAAGTGAATGTCAAGGTACTCATTGGGTCAGAAAATAGTATTTTGACCTTGTCAGATGGTATCTTTGGGGTACAGGAGATAAAGTGGACCTTGGCAGATGTGCAAGTGCTGCTGTTAAAAAATGGCATTGCTTCCAGGAAAGCCAGAGACAGTGTTTGCAGAGGCCTCTGAATTTATGGTGTGGTTTAAGATACTCACAGATGCTAATGTTGGTAACCTTGTTAGACTGAGCTCTTTGGAACATTGATTATTGTGGCTTTTGCTGGCTGCATAACTGAAGTCTATGGAACTCTTGAGTTCCAGGGATTAAGTGGGTAGAGGGTTAAAACTGCTCGGATTTAACTGTGAGAGCTAGGTTTGTTTTGCCTTTCATGTTTCCCTACTTCATTATGTTTTCAGTGTAAACAAGTCCTGCCTTTTTAGAAGCCATGACATGAAATAATAAAATATGCCATGATGCGAGTTAAAACAAGGTACTTTAGCAGAATAAAATATGATTTGACCTGTCACTTTTGTTTGTCTTCTGTATTAGTATGCTGACTAAAAGGCACTGCAAGTCTCTTTGTATTACAAACAAATGCTGAAGGACTGCATATAATTCTTTTCCCAAGGAAAAATGTAATAATGTTTGAATTGGTTAGTGTTTATCCCTCTTTCCCTGATATTATATAACATTATCTTAAAGTGTGGGTTTTGTGTATTAGAGTTCCTCTACGTATTGGGAAGGAAAATCTGACATGGAAACTCTGCAGAGAATATATGGAATATCCTTTCCTGATTACAAAATGCTGAAGGAATGGGAAAAAGTCCAGGAAGAAGCCAAAAACCGAGATCACAGGAAAATTGGAAAGGTACACTACTCTACTGTCCACTTCTTTTATACTTCTATTATAGAATTCATTCTCTTCCCTTGTATTTTAGTTTTAGTTTGATTTTTTGTTGTTGTTTTTTGACAGTTTTAAGGGGCGCCAGTTCTATGTGCTTCTTGATGTCGTTTACATTTTAAAATTTTAATTCTACAAACTCAACTTGTCACTTGCATATGAATGTTGAACTAATGCTGGGAAGAAGTTAATGGCTTTAGTCCCTTAGTTTAGGGATAGAAGTCGTAGACCTAGTAATGTAGAGTCTTTGCAGATCCTATCTAAACCACTCTATTTTTGACAGAAGAGAATTTATTTGGAAATTCTGTGAATAACATGGTTTGGTCATTCTTTATAATAGGTGTAAATTTGGGGAAATGTGTATTTACACGGTCAAAGAATCAAATGGAATTTGGTGCTCTTACAAATTTCTAAGAGTAAGAACTGCAGATAATTAACTCATCTTGCTGACAACTTGTAGACCATAGATCATCTTGTTGCTGTAATATTCCATCTTTGCAAACAATGTCTCGATGCGTATGAAGTAGTTACATTCTGCAATTCTCTCTAAATTGTTATTAGAGCATTCTGATTTTCATTTACCCAGGAGCAAGAACTCTTCTTCTTTCATGATTTGAGTCCTGGAAGTTGTTTTTTCCTCCCTAGAGGTGCCTTTCTTTATAACACGCTCATGGATTTCATACGGGTGAGTAAATACAGATGTTACTGATATAAATCCTAACAACTTGATTATAATTTGTTGATCTTAAATGATATGCCATTCACAGTGCTGAGCTATGCACAGAAAGAGAAATATCTGTGTATGTAAACATATACAAGATTTTCACAAGGATTATGCAAATTTAACCTTTTTGAAAATGAGGCAAAGTGAAGCTGTGTTTTTCCAATTGTGCAAAATGTACATGTGCAGTAATCCTATCATGCTCCTGTAAATTGCCATCATCATACCACAGGTAAAAAGAATCAGACTTTTGCTTGTCAAAAGCTCTCTCCCGTTTTAAATGCTGCATTTGTTCTGTAGGGGGAATATCGCAAGCGTGATTTTACTGAAGTTGTATCTCCGAACATCTTCAACAGTAAACTCTGGGAAGCTTCAGGACATTGGCAGCACTACAGTGAAAATATGTTCTCTTTTGAGATTGAGAAGGAAACGTTTGCCCTTAAACCCATGAATTGTCCAGGACATTGGTTTGTACTCTCAGCTGGAAAAGGTCTTATTTTACGTCATTTATCCTTTGTGGGGCTGAGGAGAAGTAAAAGGAGCATGAACACATGCTGAGATGTGTGCTCACCATAGAGCACTAAGCCAGTGTCCAGAGAGCTGCTCTGACAGTCTCCCAAAGCAGAGCTTTGCAGTGAGTCTGCACTCAGCTGGGTTTGTGCCTGCTAATACTAGTCTGTACCACTAGTAAATCCCAATTCTGTTGGGTAGAGGTGGGCATCAGATGTGGCCTTCCAAGAGGGGTACGGATGAACCAGTCTTGATTTACTCTTGCAGTGTTTTTTCCTCAGTGGTCTTTAGCAGTTCACTGAGTGCTGTGCTTTTTCTGTTTGCCTGTCTTTCAGGATGTAGACAGCCTGAATGAGTAAATACTTAAAAATGTGATTGCTGTCTGTACTGAGCTTTGTTTAGTTCTGTGTTGTCTTAAATCTCCTGTAAGAGGGATAAGAGGAAGGTTCTTCCATGTTCCTTTTAGCTTGATGTTTGCCCATCGTCCCCGATCCTGGAGGGAATTGCCCCTTAGACTTGCAGATTTTGGAGTTCTCCACCGAAATGAGCTCTCGGGCACTTTGAGTGGCTTGACTCGTGTCAGGCGCTTCCAACAAGATGATGCTCACATCTTTTGCACAATGGAACAGGTAAAAATTAAAAAAGCACCTCCCACATTCCCACCAGTCAACTAAGAAACCCTTCCCTTTCCCAGTGCAAACTAATATTAAACAAGAAAAAAAATCCTTGAAGTGTTTCAACTCTTGATTCTTCCATTATGTAGTGTAATGCTGCTTTTGATGGTTTTTTTTCTAGGTGCTTGCTTTTATTTAGAAAGATGCATTGGGCAACTAAATCCCAGAAAGCAAGATTTGTTGCATTTTCCGTCTCCCACTGCAAAAAAAAAGCAGTTTGATCCCATTGTTTTCTATAGAAATGCTGAATAAAAAGTTTATTTTGTCAGTAATGCCATAGATTTTAGTGGAACTGTATGTATAAGTTGATGTACTTTAGTTCAGGATATAATTTGACTCCAGAACCTCATGCTTAACAGAAATACTGTTTTTCTTGCCATGCTTTGAAGCCCCAACACCTCAGATCTCTCTTTGCTCATTAAAGGGATTTGGGTTTGTTGGATGTAGTTTTCAAGTGATTTTTAATTCTTTCTTATTTAATGGATTCTTACATTCTGGTTATGAGGAATTCAGTAGATTCAATTACATTTTTATGTACGTAATTCTTAACCTATTTTAATGTTTTATGTTTAAGATTGAAGAAGAAATTAAGGGCTGTCTTGATTTCTTGAAGTCAGTGTATGCTGTCTTCGGTTTTACCTTTCAACTACATCTTTCTACAAGACCAGAAAATTATCTTGGAGATTTAGAGATCTGGGATCATGCAGAAAAGGTAATTAATTTAAAAACAAACAAACCTCTTAATATTTGTACTTGCAGAGGCAGATGTTTAACTTCTTCCATGAGTTAGAGTTCATCCATGCTGCATGGTGAAATTGCTTAAATCAGCTGCTAAACACTGCCCTTCGTGGAAATGCTTGTAGGAAAACATCACGTTAAATCTGAAGTTTCTACAGAAAACCAGAACTTCCAGATTCTTACTTAGCTCCTTGAACTAGTTAGTTTTCTATTACTCTTTTTTTTCTGATTAGTCATAATATTTATACAAGGAACTACTATTTCCAGATTGTTTATTGTAAATGAGCAAATGATTGAACAATAGGAGTTGTGCTGCCTTTTGACTCATTTTGAATTTCTAAGGCAAATGCTTTGACTTCCAGTAATGAGAGGCCCTTCTATACCTTTTTAAATTGTTCTCTCATTCTTATGATTAGCAACTTCAAAACAGCTTGAATGACTTTGGTGAGCAATGGAATTTGAATCCAGGAGATGGAGCTTTTTATGGTCCTAAGGTTAGTGACTCAGCATTTCAATATAACTTTGGGATGGGCAGAAATGCAGATGTACTGCAGGCAAACTATATTTAGTAACTGTGTTATTTTGCTTCACAGATTGATATTAAAATCAAAGATGCAATTGGTAGGTACCATCAATGTGCCACCATCCAGCTCGACTTCCAGCTACCCATTCGGTTTAATCTTACTTATGTTGGGTGAGTGGTTAAGCTAAATATCTTCCTTTTTGAAATGAAATTAAAAAATAGCTTTCATTATCTGTAATTCCTATTATGTACTAATGCTGTATTGCTCATTTAAGAAACGATTAGCTTGTAAATCAGTCAGCTGGCAGGGAGAGCAAACACCCCCAGTGAGTAGAGGAGCAAGTTATGAACCTGAAGATACTTTCTCAGTGTAATAATAGCTCACTTTAATTGGAAATGCAGGAAAGTCTCATTGTCTGTCTTGTCTGCCAGCTTTGAGGACAACTGATCATAAGTTGTGCTGAAAACTCCTCAGCTGAGTCAGTTTTCATTTTCAGCCTCGTCATTGTGCCTCCTTGGAGGACATGGCACACAGATTCAAACATGCCCTAAGGAGAAAATATGTTTGTACTAAGTGGTTCTTTATTTTTATCAGGTTAAATAAGTTAATTTTCAACATAAACCAAGTGCAAACAGCTTTTAGTGAAAATCTGGCTGGTTTCCAGTTTGGCCCACTGAGCAAATTAATCTTAGTGGCATGTTGACTTGAAAACTCATTTTCTGGATTTTATTTGTTGCTGTGTTTGATTTTTGCATATTATGAAGCTGGTGAAGATAGAATAAGAATCTTTGTAGTGTTTTAGTCCTGTGGTATATTCTACAGTAGATGTCATAGCTTTTATGATAGGTGATAATATTGTTATGAAGATATGTAAGATCCTGTGCCACAAAATAAAAGCAAGTCCTAGTGTAAAGAGAGTGCAGCATAAAATATTAAAATGCACAAAAATGGTGCTGAGTCAGTCAAGTGTCTTCTCAAATTAAAGAGTGTCTCTCTGCCACTAGCTGTAGGCATGATTATTTTAAATTAGAATTCTTTTAAAAGCCCAGCTGACTTGAAGTACATTTTTAATAAAATCAGTAGATTTTTCCTAAGTAGAACTAACTAAAATTTGTCTTTCTGTTAAAAGTAGAATGTGTGTGAGCTAAGATAACTATTAAAAAAAACCCCTTGTTTTTTTTTCAGTAAGGATGGCGATGACAAGAAAAGGCCAGTGATTATTCACAGAGCTATTTTGGGATCTGTGGAGAGAATGATAGCTATTCTAGCAGAAAATTATGGAGGAAAATGGTATGTGGCACAAATGGAATTCTAAAAAGACTTTAACAATGTAGAAATTGCATATCCTTCCTATTGTTCCATATATTATAATGCAAAAATAATATCCCTAAAATTTTCTCAAAATTAGTAAGTCAGTCCAGTTTTCTGGTCTGAGTGGTATGATATCCATACAATTTCATGAGACTGCAGAAAAAAAGAAAAATAATGCAGAAATAGGAATTGTAATTGAATGTGTAAGTCCTGCATTATTATTGTTCATTTTTTTCTTAAAACTCGTGCTTTTGTACCAGATGTCAGATACATGTAAAGCAATTACTTGTGTATACACAAACATTAATTAATCCTAATATGTGAAATACTTTTATACTTCTAAGATTGATCATTTTATCTTGGATAAGATCTGAAAATATTTCATCGTTTAAAGTACTAAGGAAAGTACTAATTGAAATACTAAGGAAGAGTTAATTCTTATTTTCAGTCACCTGTCTGTCTGTCCACCTTTCATGTAAAGTTATAGATAAAAGTGAAAATAATGCAGAAAAAAATCTATTTAAAGTTGTGAAGTCATCTGGGAAGAAAACAGAAGCTCTAACTTCCCCCTGTGTCATTTTCTGTGTCATTTTCCTGACGTTATTATTGTGGAACATGACTGTGGGTGTGACTGGAAATGTAAAATGCACCTTTCTTTCCCGTTTGTGCTGTGCTGGCCAGGCCCTTCTGGCTGTCTCCTCGGCAGGTGATGGTCGTGCCCGTGGGCCCCGCCTCAGAGCAGTACGCCCAGCAGGTGAGGGGAGAGCCTGGCTCCTGAGGGCACCAGGCACATTTCCTTAAGTACTTGTCCTACAACAGGGAATTAATGCTTAATAACTCTGGAAACATGCTGGGGGGGAGAGGTGAATTTTTCAATATCAAGGTTTCAGTTCAAAATTTGTATGTGTTTGAGAAAGGGGTATGTAACTTCAAGTATTTGGTGTTCTTTAATTATGTACATATTTCTGTAATTATTAATGGAAAAAGCATCCTGGATGACAAACCATATATAACTAATGCTTCATTACAGTACTCTCTAGCTCTAAGTAGGCAGAGCCAGTTTCTTCCATTTCCCACCATCTATATTCTTGACTACATCACTTTGGAACCATGGTTGGTTTTACCCTGTCCCATGCTTTCCTTTTAATGCAAGAATAAGTATGTTTGTTCCTTCTCTTTCTGCTTTCTCAGACTGAGGACATGTTTTTGACATGCAGCAACAGAGCAGCACATGTTTGATATAGATGTTATCTTATTATGTCTCCCAGCTGGGGTGCTGCTGTGTGTGCAGGTTTCTTCAGATAACTTCATTGAATTCTTTATAATCATCCTCAAGAACAAAATTATGCATATGCATGAATTAATTATTGGGAGCGATCAATAACTGCAGCATTTACAAATATATGTTGTAAACGATATAGTAATACTAAGAGGTTTGTGGTTTCTTTGAGTTGTTTTTTTAGGTTTGCAACCAGTTTTTTGAAGCAGGATTTATGTCAGATGTGGATCTAGATCAAAGCTGCACATTAAACAAGAAAATTAGAAATGCACAGCTGGCGCAGTATAACTTCATTTTAGGTAATTGCAGCATCTTACATTTCTGAATATCATTTAAGTTCTAATGTTGGACAGAGTTTGTTGTAGGCTCGTTTGCTAACAGATTGTGTAATATTTTGTGCTGTGTCTTGCAGTGGTTGGAGAAAAGGAGAAAGCAAACAATGCTGTCAATGTGCGAACCAGAGACAACAAAGTTCACGGAGAGATTTCAGTATCTTCTGCTATTGAAAAACTCAAGAAATTTAAGACTTCACAAATTCTAAATGCAGAAGAAGAATTCTGATGTTGCTGCTAGGAAAAAAATTATTAGCTGCCTATGTGAAATGTTTCTTGCTTCCTGCACAGCAGTGATGCTCATCTGAGAGACTTTTCAGTTAATGGATACAGAAAATAAGCAAATGTAGCACTGTTGGTGCTCCAGGAAAAGCATGAGAGGGCAGATGCGCCTGCCAACTCCTTTAACAATCGCATGGGTTTCCACTCTGCCTGAATGGCAGAATGCTTATTTAGGAAGTGCTACACCTCTGATGTGGTGGGTTTGCTGTGGAAATGAGTCAGGGCTGTACGAGGGTGGGGATCAGGAGGCTGGGAAGGACAGTGGATGCTGCTGGCAGTGCTGAGCTCCCTCGGTCACAGAGCAGGTACCTGGCTGTGGCCTGGCATCCAGAGCTTGGCAGTGCCTAGATGCCTCAGGAGCAGTTGGGATCAGGTTTTTTTTCTAGCTCCAGATGGTAACAAAAATTTGGGGGGGGCGTGATGGTGTGAATAGCTTGGTTGTTTCAGAATGTGTGTTCACAGACTATGAATGCACTGGAGTCTTTGCTGGAAGTCTCAGTGTGACAAGGCACTCATGGAGTTGGTGTGATGGCTGGTTGCTGTAATGGTGTTTGCCAAGAATGCAGTTGAATTACTGTAACTGTGTGTGAAGTGTTTTATTTTCTTCCTCTGTTTGCTGTTGTTTTGGCTTTTTACTAAAACAAAAAAATTTGAAAAACCTTCCTGTGTGTACTTGATTTGCTGGGAATTGTTAGAATGCTGTAAAGGAGCAGAGGACAATTTTAATTTTAAAACAGTATGTTGGACTTGAAACTGGCTGTATTTCTGTTTATGCTTAGAAATGATTTTTAAAGTTGCTGTTGCAGGCAATTGAGCTGGATTTTTTTAGAGATTTTTGCCTTTTTTTTCTTTTTAATATGCTGTTATTTAATTAACAGGCTTAGATAGTGTCAAGTGTATTCCTCAGTTATCTAAGCTATACAGCTCTAGTTATGATTAAAACATCACAGCCGCGAAGCAGAAACTACAATTTAATGCATAAATATTAACACAAATACAAAGCTTGTTTTACTTTTGCCACCACTTGTACAGACCTTTAATAGGTCTATGTTTGGTTTTGTATTCGTTTGGGTTTTTGTGGATCTGTTTTCATCTCCTGCTCCTAAAAGAAAAGGGAAAAAAACATTGAAGGAGCAAGTGCTGGGAAAGCTTTCTGTTCCACTTGACAGAATTAACTCGGGGAGCGGCGGGCGATTTTTATCTCTATTTCTATATTTTATACATACAGTTATTTTTGTGGAGTATCGCTTTCACGCTCCATGTGTGAAGTATTCATCCTGCAGCATCCCGGCTCTGAGGGTTTTTCCGGCGGGTTCCGGGCTTTGGCGCTGTCCGCTCCCGTGTGGGGCCGCCCTTTCCCGCCGCCCCTCGCCCGCGCCGGCCCCGCCCCCGACCGGCCCCGCCCCTTGGCGGCAGCGCCGGGCCCGCTGGGCGCACCAAGATGGCGGCGCGGTGGTGGCGGCGCTGCCTGCGCGGGCTCTGCGGGGCCGCGCTGTTCCTGTCACAGCTCTCCGTCCTCTCGGGCCGCGGTGAGCGCGGCCGCCGGGCCGAGACAGGGCGGCGGGGCTGGGAGAAGGGGAAGGGGCTCCGGCTGGGGCCTGGGGTGTGGGCGGCTGCCCCGAGCGGTGGCGGCCGCTCCCCGCGGCCAGGGCTGAGCACGGGTCCGGCTGCGGAGGTGGCGGTGACCGCGGTGGGGTGAGGGTGCGCTGCCGCTCCCCTGGCCGGGGACGAAGCGGGTGTTTCGGGCACGGCCGCATTTCGTTGTGCCGGCTCTGTGGGGTTGGGGCTGAGGTGCTCGCTGTCAAAGCAAAACACGGGCCAGGCCCCTCCTGCCGGCTCGTGTGCTGCTCTGTTACACAGCACCTTTTGTGGCTGCTCTTTGTCGCGAACGTGTGTGACTGAAAACGTCCTGGGGCTCCTCGGCGCGGTCAGGGTCGGTGGTGTGACAAAGCTGCCTCTCCTTCTTGCCCGTGCCCGGTGGCTGAGGGCTCGGCAGCGGCTGGCACACCGCGGCTCTCCCCAGCCCTCAGAACGCGGTTCCCGCAGAGACCTGCGCGCAGCGCCTCCACCAACACAGCCGAGCCTCCGAGAGGTTCCTCTAATCCATCCTTCCGTCAAAGAACTACTTGCTTTGCTTCATGAAATGGCATTGTTCAGTAGAAAACACTGTGTAAAATCTGCTTTCTGAGCAGTGCTTTTAATTCTCATGAATCAAAAAATAAGATCGAATCTAAATAAGTGTCGTTCCTTGTCTTAAAGGAACAATTTCATTCTAATGCTCTTTCTAATGTTTAACATGCATGTCCCACTATTAGTAGAACAGGAAAACAGATTTTTTTTCTAATTTCATTACACTTTCTACTTGTATTTTTGTATGAGAGTGCTAAAATCAAACTGTTTCTGAAGATAAATTTTGTTCTAACAGTTTCACTTCCTCCATGTTTTTGCCTTGTAGCGGGATCTTTGATGACGACAAAGCTTTCACAGCCACAGTCTACACTGGCAAAAAGCCTAACCTCAACAAGCACAAATGCTCCCTATTTTAAAGCATTAGGTAAGGTGTTATGTTGTTTCTTTTGTTTGTTATCTGTGGATCCTTCTCAGTCTTGAGTCCAAAAGTTCTTAAATTGGGTCTTACATGATCTCACAGTGGTAAGAAGCATTGCAGAGTAACACATTATGAATTGCTCTTCAATGGCCATAGCAACTACTTTGTGTTGTCTAATTAGACAGCTGGTCTATATAAGAACTAGAAAATGGTAGGTTGAAGTACCATTGTGGTATATGTGGTTTATACCCCTCAGGATGGTGGAAGTTCTTGAAAGACTCCAGCATCCTGCCAGAACTTGTCCTTGTTCCCTGTCCACCATCCGTACAGCTTTGTAGCTCACTGAGGGTGCATCAGGACTGACAGAAATGCTGTTGTTGGTGGCACTTTAGGAGGTGATTGTGTGCACATGCAAACAGCACATGGCTGAGGTAGCTGTAGCCCTAATTAGAGCTCAACTCAAAGTAGGTTACCCGTGTCACCCCGCTGCTATTCCTGAACTGATTACTTCTGCTGAGGAGCACTGGCTGAGGCGGCACTAATCCCTGTAAGCTCAGTCCTGGTGCTGTGCTGAAGTGTTGGCTGGTGTCCTGTACAGAGCCCTCTGGCTCTCACAGCACAGGTGGGGATGCTCCTCCATGCATAGCGAGGAAAGCCCTTTATACAGCGTCAGTGCATGTGTTTGTCTATGTACATGTATAAGAAAATGTATGTATATACTTTAGACTATTTAGCTTTTTTTTATTTGGGTTCTTAATTCACTTATTGCACCTTGCAGAAAGTACAGAAATTCCACCTTACGTGACTAATTGTCCCAGCAACGGGCTTTGCAGTAGATTGCCACCAGACTGCATGACATGTAACACAAACTATTCCTGTATATATGGGAAGACAGCAACTTTTGACTGCAAAGTCAAGCCACATGTTCACTGTGTTGTAAGTAACCTCTTACTCGTAACCCCAGATTTAAGTAATTAAACTGTGGCATCATGTCTTAAAATGCAGAATTTTGATTTCCAGGCTGTGATGTAGGCAGGTTTGCAGTTCTGTGATAAGTTTGGTCACTCAGTGTGGGCTGTTGAAGAGGCCCTTCCCTGGTTTGTCTTTCTTGCCTTGGATCTTTTCATTACCTGACCATGCCTTTGAATTAAACCGCTCCAAACATTTGGAGAGTGGGGAGGCTAAATATCTCTCAGAGCTACGAACTGACCTTAAAGGTGAGACTAAATCAGTCCTCCTTTTGGCAGCAGCCTTAGATTGGAGGAATCAGGAATGTTGAATGTGACTTTGATTCCTCTTTGGTGGTTTTCTATTCTGTTCTATAAGAGGTAGCAAACAGAACAATTGTTCTTTTGCCCACAATGTCTACTCATGAAATCTAATTTGATACTGCACATTGATTTTTGGTTTTAATACTATTGAAGTGATAGTGCTGTCCTTTTACAGGATGAGAATAACCACGAGCAAGAGAACTTTACAATTAACATGACGTGCCAGTTTTGCTGGCAGCTTGCCACAAGTGATTATGTCTGTACCAATTCCACAAACTGCATGACAGTTTCCTGCCCTCGACAACGGTACAATGCAACTTGCACAGTCCGGGATCACATCCATTGTCTAGGTAAGGTGGGCAAAGCCGGATTTCTCTAAAGAATTTTTCACGTATTTTGTGATGGGTGAATACAAAGATTGTTCATGTCCTTTTACAGTAACAGCCTCCACCTTGATCAATCTACTGGATTTTTTTATTATTACATTTCATTTTTTAGCATAATAGCGACGTCTGACTGCAAACATTGGTTTATTATACTGTTGTATACTGTCACACCAGAGAAAACAGTTTTTTATTTTTGTCAACTTCTGTGAGTTAAACTTACTTGAACCTATGAGTGGTCTGCTTTTCAGACCACTAATAGAATCAGTATCACTTGTCTCCATAGGCCAGTTAAAGAAGATTATGCTGGTTCCATCCAATTAGGCTTCATTTTCCCTGTTCACTGACTTTTCTGATATGGGACCAAGATTGATGGAACAGAGAACTGTAGGGTATAAATGAGCTTGTGTGTTGACGGTTGTTTCTCAGTTAGTGTCAACCCTTTTAGACTCATTTTGGGAAAATATGGTATCTTCTTCCTTGCCATTTTCTTCCTTATTATATGGTCTTGTTTATTGCATTAAGGTTTTAATATTTGCCAATGTTTAGGTAACCGTGTCTTTCCCAAGATGCTCTATTGCAACTGGACTGGAGGTTATAAGTGGTCTACTGCCTTGGCACTAAGGTAAGTAGGAACTGTTGGACAGTGTCAAGCTGAAATAGATTAGTTTTCTTTAAAATCTTCGGGTTCTTTGGTTTTCTGCTTGCTATTTTGTAAAGGTGTACCAAATAACTGGTATTTCAGGTAGTTTAGCATGAAATGGTGGGCATAGAATGCATGAAAGGTTCACATGCAACAATGCTGGCTGTCTTCAGCAAACACAGCTGGAGGAAAAACACTTGGATACCTAAGCTCAGTTCCTCGAAAAATAATAATAATTCATCATATTTTCATTCTTCTAGCATCACCCTTGGTGGATTCGGTGCCGATCGTTTCTATTTGGGTCAGTGGCGGGAAGGTCTGGGAAAACTCTTCAGCTTCGGTGGACTTGGAATATGGACACTAATTGATGTGCTGCTAATAGGTGTTGGCTATGTGGGACCTGCAGATGGATCTCTCTATATTTAAATGTGGGTGCAAGGTGTTTCAGAGAGGAATCGTTGCCTGCAAAGGGCTCTAAATAAATGAGTGTGGAGGTTTGAGCCTTTAAGGAAGAATGAAGAACAACTGTTTGTTCTATGTGCATACATTTTAATGTACAGTATCTGTACTTGGTTTGCCTTTAACTAAGGTCAAATAAAAGAGTGGATCACTGAGTAAGTTGAAATTAATTTCATTTCTTCTATGGACATGGTATTTTTCTATGAAAAAAAGTTGAGCAGCTAACCAAATTCTCCACTGTGCTTGAGCTTGGATGATCTGTCAGGCCCCCAAAGAGCTCTAAACTAACTTGAATATTGAATTGTTTACTTCATATTTCTATGCTTGAATTTAACTCTAGAGCTAACTTCCCTAAATATGTCAATAATTATTATTATTTGTGGGAGGATAATTTATTTGCCTGAGTTACGTGGGTAGTATGTAAAGTCACCATGTTTTATGATGTTAATTACATTAACTTCTTGGTTTGGGACATAACAAGGGCTAATATCTGCCTAGAGGCTCTATTTTAAGCTGTGGAGGGTTTAGAATAAGACTGCAGTAACACTAAAAATGTGAAATCATTGAAATAGGTTTTTTGATTGTTCCAGAATAACTTTGTTTTGGTTGGGTTTGACCTGCATATCCGTGAAAGTTACAGTTCCTATTCTTGTGCTAGCAAGCTTGCCAAATTACTTTTAAAAAGGGTTGGCAATATAATCGATGAGTTTATCCACTTAGGACTTTGTGACGCGATAATGTAGCGGACTAGTACCATTACAGGACAACTACTTTGTGTAGTCGCGGTCAATGCCGGGCCGTGCGTGCGCGCCCCTCGCCCGGAGCGGCCGCTGCTGTAGCACTGCGGTGCCGTGGGGCTGGAAATGCTGTCGCTTGAATAAAGTGCGCCTTGAAGCTTTCCCGGCGTTCGTACTGGAGGTGTTTGTGCGGGGCGGGCGGAGCGGCGGCCGCGGCCCCGCGCTGTGTGGTGTCGGGGGCGGGCCCGGGGCCGGGCCGGGGCGGGGCCGCACAGCCGAGCCCCGGCTCGTCCCGCCCCGCCGGCACAGGAGGCGCCATGGCGGCGGAGCGGGACCGGGAGCGAGAGCTGCGCTTCTACCGGCGGCTGCCCAAGGCGGTGAGCGGGGGGCGGCGGGGCGGACCCTCCTGCGGCGGCCCCGGGCTGCGCACGGAGGGACAGACAGAGCGACAGGCGCTGCTGCCGCTGTCTCGGAGTTGTTCCCAAACGCGCGTTTCCCGAGGGCCTTACCCCACCGCTAAATGCGGTCGGATGTTTGCCGGTCCGGTTTGTTTACAGACCTTAGTGGCTAATCTAATTGCAATTAAATCAGTTGAGCGCGATATTCATTTTCTCTTCTTGTCCTATTTCCCCTCAGTCTAGCCTAGAGGTCTGGCTCAGATAAGCCTTTCCCTCCATGTCCAAGGGTGTGCCTTACTTGTGGCATATCAGTGCAAGCCTTCCGTAGGGGTGCGTGCGGATTTATCGGGGTTCGTGTTCCGCACTCGGCAAAGCCCGAGGGCACGTCCTGCAGCACAGAGCTCGTACAGGCAGTGCACGGGGGCACCAGCAAACCCACTTCACACCACACCATCCTTGCATTCCAGTGCTCCTTTTCACTAAGTTGCTTTTCAGGGCGCATATTTAGTATCTGACAGAATTCTGTGAGGTAATTGTAAGCTTGGGAAAAATATAAGACAGTTGTAGCAGTGTATATCTGGCTCAGTCACCAAAAGCTGTAAGCAGCCACAGCTCCTGGTGTGTAGTTGGAGTTACAATTTCAACATGTTTTCCAATGTAAAGCTTGAAGGGAAGTATTTATTAAACTTTTCCTATTGAGGATGGATGTGTACCGGGAGAGGAGAGATAGGCAACAAAGTAGATGCTTTGTAGATACATTTTAAATGAGTTGAGAGGGTACTAGAGACCTATTCCATGAAGTCAGAAGCCAGGTGATAAGAAGGAGCAAAGATGAAGTGAGGAATGGAGCTGAGGATTATAGATTTGGAGTCCGAAGTCAGGCAGAAAGAGACCTCAGGCAAAGGAGTTACTGCAGTTGCTGTTCATGGCAGTCTTGCCACATTTCTGGTGTGAGTTTAAACTTCAGAGTACGAACAAAAGGAAGGGGAGTGGGTAGACACCTGTTGCTATTTTTGAATGATGGACATGCACATTTAACTTGCAGGGGATGGGGATGGATCCAGAGTTCTTGAATCCTTACTGTACTTTTTATAACACTGAGGAGGCTGTTGGCTTCCTCCTCACCTTGGATCACACCACGCCAGGAACTGTCTGGAGAGCTCTTTGCTGGGCCAGCTGTGCTCCCATAGAGACCAGTGCCAACAGCAGCCACCAAAGAGGGGAAAGAAATAGGGCAGTCCTCAGTTGAACCAGTGCTTGCAAAAACCTAGGGAAGTTATTATTAGCCAAAATACAGATAACTGTTATTTTCAAACTCAGAGCAAAACCCTGATGTAGGGTATGAGAACAGTAGTACACGCAAGGTGCAGAAGCCATCCTTCTCATAAGTCCATAGGATTTTTATTTCTGTAGGAACTCCATGCTCACTTGAATGGCTGTATCAGTTCTGCTACTATGAAGAAACTCATGGCCCAGAAGCCAAACCTTCAGATCCAGAATGGAATGACTGTGATTGACAAAGGAAAGAAAAGAACCTTAGATGAGTGAGTATATGCATGTGTGTGATGAACATTTACCAAAGGTTTTTTAATTCAGTTGAAAACAGAAATACATGGCCTTACAGACTAACTGCAGAAAATACATTTTTAAGTTTTACAGTATAATCTCATAGATTTTTTTTGATATTTGTATCTACAGAGTAATTTCTTAGGTGCTTGCAAACTAAAAGGAGAACTCTTGTTGATTAATTCCTTCTTTAAAGGTTTGAAATTTTTCACTGAGATCATACACTTTTCAGAGAAAATTGACTCACATAGTTTCTTTCTTTGGAAACTTCGTGTTTTCCTTCAAAAAGCTTTGTGTAATAACAACTTTCATTGTGAATATAGATTATTTTTTTCCTAAGTACTCATTCAATGTCTTTCCAATTAATTTTTTAAATTTTATTTTAGATGTTTTCAGATGTTTCAGATCATCTATCAGGTGACCACGAGGACTGAAGATATTTTACTGGTAAATTAATTAAAAGTTCACTTAAAACAAGCAAGCAATACACACAGTCACAATCAGTTGGATTAAGAGCATTGGGTTACAAGTGACAATATCAACAAGGTCTCTTTGAATTGAAGGTCAGAATAACTATTGTAAAACACTTGAACTTTCTTCACTGTCCCTGAAGATATCAAAGGTGCCTTCTGTGTGGTGGTATTTTCACAGACATGGGGACCACTAAAACACACTGGGCCTAAAAACACTGCAAGTGTTTCACAACAGAAAAATAACTGCATCTTTTAGTTGTAAAGGAAAATATAAGTAATTATAAATATTGTTTTTATGATGTTGAATACACTTTTACTTAATCAGATAACTAAAGATGTCATTAAAGAATTTGCTGATGATGGTGTCAAGTATCTCGAATTGAGAAGCACTCCAAGAGAAGAAAATTCCACAGGTACAGTGTGTTCTGGTTTTTAATTTGTCATCTTCTTGCACTATAGAACTTAGGGTTATTACTTTGGTAATAACAAGTACTGTTGAATTTAGTTGACTCAATAAAAATATTATTTAAATATGAAAACTAAGATTTAACCATGTAAAAGCATGTCACTTTCCTATTAGATTTTTGAGGACCAAAACGTGTTGGTCATAACTCTACAACCCTTGAGACTGGGTTATTGACTTGAGTATGGCATCTGAGTCTGCTAATGTTTTTTTTACTTTTGTTATTTGGTTTTTTTCTTCTAGGTATGGTTTAGTAGTAACACAGAAGTCCTATTGCAATTCTCTGGTTCACACACAGTCGTTTTAATTTTTCCACATGCTTAGGAGGAGGTTTAGTTGAAATGTGTGCTTTGCAGTAAAGCTGTATTTAAGATGGAATTAGAATTACATGGGTTAGAAGACTGTATGGTCTGAAATGAAAGGTGCAACATGAAACTTAGGAAACTGGAGAGCTGGATCTGCAATATAATAAAAGTAATTTAAAATACGCTTTTTCCAAACGTGTGCATGTGTTTGCAGGCATGACCAAAAGGATGTATGTTGAAACTGTACTTGAGGGTATAAAGCAGAGTCAAGAAGAAGGCTTGGATATAGATGTAAGGTAAATAAAGCATGTGAAATACCTCTGTTTCAAGGTTTTGTGTAGTCTGATGCTTGGTCATGTTTGCAGAGAGGTTTACAAGCCATCAGTATAAGAACAAAAATTGTTTTTAAACCAGATTACATGGAATGGAAACAGGTAATTCATATGGAAACCTGACTTTTTATCTTCTTTTTTACTGCTAAAGAAGAAAACTGGGTAAAACCTCTCATCTCTAAGATTGTCCATTCTTTGCAACATTTTCAGGAAAAGAAATGTTTTTCATGGAATTGGCTCCTTTTTCACAGCTTAGCTTCATTGCAAAAATTTTGTTTGGTTAGCTGTATAAACAGCCCACTGTAAAGAGGAGCTGGTCCTGACCGGCTGAGAAGTTTCGGAAGGTGTCAGTGGTTGTTTGGAGACAGTTTACTCTCCTGTCTTTATAGCTTCAGTAGCAACCCTTACTAGATTTTTTTGTGAAAACTGAAGAATTTTCATCCTTCATGTGTGGTATTACATGTCATGCGCCAACTTATTTATCTGTTTGTGTCCCTCTGCACTTCGGTACCTTCATTCCTAGAACAGTTTCCTATAGAAATACTCTTCATACTCAGCCATGAAGGATATGAAGTGCCAATTTTTGTCGGTATCAGATCTGTTGAGCTCCTGATCTTACAGCTTGTATATAATTTAATAATAATTTATTTTAATAATTGAATACATTTCTGTCTCAGGCTGTTAATAGCAATAAATAGAAGACATGGCCCAGCAGTTGCTAAGCAGACTGTTAAACTTGCTGAAGAGTTCCTGCTTTCCAGTGATGGGGTTGTAGTAGGACTTGACTTCAGTGGTGATCCCTCTGTAAGTTTTTGGTTTATTTTAGTCTGTTCTTGAAGATGAATGTATAACGTTGTGTAACAGCAGGTAGCTCTAACCACAGTTTTTTCTCACAAGTTTTTGTCCAATTTTTGTGCCTAGTTGGAATGGATTGGTACTGGGCTAATCCCTGTTGCTGTAAGAGGCAGGTACTCTAACAAAGAATCCTTAGATTAGTTTGTGACTAAGAAAAGAACCATTGGAAAGCAGTGTTTATCTGGGAAGTGTCTGTACCCGAGGTGTCCCCGTCAGATTAAGTGGGTGGAGGCAAGTTGTCAGTAGTTGAAAATTTGTTTAGCTACACCAAATGCTCATTAAGAAAGCAGAAATGTTTGAGGACAGCTGTCGAGCTGAAGTGAAATAGCTCTAGCTGTGTAAAAGGTATCAAAATCAAGACAATTGGCTTGTAAGTCTTAGGCATCATCTGAGCTACTGGTGTTTGATCCCTTGGTCTAAACCAGATGGCAGAGGGTTGTTTGACTTGCTGCATTCCAAACTGAAGTAATGGGAAAGGTGAAATAATTAAATGTAACTATATTTGAATGTAGTGTTTGGATACTGCTAGACTTCTTAACTATGGTAATGACAGGGATTTTGTCAAATAAACTGTGGAATAGTGATGTGTCCCTGTTTTCCAGGCAGGACACGGTCAAGATTTTTTGGAACCGCTCTCAGAAGCAAAAAAAGCAGGTCTGAAGCTGGCACTGCATCTTTCTGAGGTAAAAGGATTTTTTTATTTTGGTGCTTCTCTGTAGTTGCCATTTTGTGAAAATCTCTATGAAATTAAATTACCCTCTGTGCATTTTGAACTTCTCAGGCCAAAGTATTAATGGTTTGGGGCATTTGACAAGAGACAAGAAAACAAGGAGAAATCTTCAAGCTTTTGTTCTAAATCTGAACAGCCAGATTATTGCTTCCTGTACTATATCTATTGTGGGTTTAGGTGTGAAAATGAAACTAGGAGCTTTCTAAGAGATCCCCTGCTTTCTTCATGCTATTATCATGTGTAGTGAAATCCACACAGTTTCCTGAGCAGTGAGCTCGGTTAGTTCCACTGGTATCAGTAAAAAGAATTGGGCTTCTGCTCAAATGGTGGCTGGAATTGGCTCTGAGAAGTCCAATAAATACTGAAGATAGTTATTTTTTCAGGAAATTAAGCAGGACGTATGATGTCATCAGCATATTTATATTTGGTTTTATTTCACTAACACTTTCTTTCGAATAAGAGGTGGTGTGAAGGTAGAACTGGAAGTCCATTGTAATGATATAATGTGCTGTTCTATGCTGCCTTGACAGAATGTGAAATATATCCTCTCTAGATTCCAAATCAAGAAGAGGAGACCAAGATTCTCCTGGGTCTGCCTCCTGACAGAATTGGACATGGAACATTTCTCAACTCCACAGCCGCAGGTTCTGAAGAGATAGTGTCACTGGTTCAGCAGAATCATATACCTATTGGTAAGGGAAAAATATTTACCATGGCTTGATCTCTGGATATGCACTGCTGATCTAGTGACACCAGTGTGTCTCTGACCAGAGGTCACTTGGACAAACGTGGCAATGAGACTTGCCCATAAAGGTACACCATAACACCTGTGGGGTTTTTTGGCATCACCTCTGTGGCAGCAGACAACAGCTGATGTCTCACATGGAAGCAAAACCAGTCATAATTTGTCAGTACCGTACAGGACTGTGTGGTGGTTGTGTACCCAGTTTGCAAGCTCCCTAAATTTTGTAGCCCAAAGAAATTGATTAGCACACTTTTCTAAAAAGAAATTACCAAAGAAGTGTAGAAAACCAAGGAAACAACAGTAGTTGATTTTAATTTTTATTCAGGACCTTTCTAGGTCAATTAACATGTCTCTTGTTTTAATATATGTCCTCATTTCTTTTTCTGTTTTTCTCTTAGAATTTTGCATGACATCAAACATAAAATCTCAGACAGTGCCTTCCTGTGACAAACACCATTTTGGATACTGGTACAGCATGGGCCATCCTGCAGTACTTTGTGTAAGTTTTTTGATTTTTAAGCATGTATTTAGGCTAAACTTGTGAAGTTGGAGAAGTCTTTCTCTGTTTATTGATCAGAACTGACTTACACTTTCTGACCTTGTAGCAAATCATTTGCTTTTAGGAAATCATAACGTTCTGTTTGAGAAAATGCTTTTAATTCAGGTGGGAATTGGTAGTATTTATCTTGGGTCTATTGTAAAGTCAGACCTTTCTTCTGTGGGATAAGATGATCAGCTATACAAGCAGTGAACTCCTTAGCTCTTTGCACAATGGCAGATTTCTCTTAAAACCCATGGCTCCAGTGCATGCCTGTGCCCCTGTGCTTACCTGGGTGTTATTGTGTTGGGTGAGAGCTCCTGAAGTCTCTTGATAACTCAATAAGGTCTTTAAGCATTGAAGGTGCAAAGTACTTGTGCTGCCACTGGCAGGGTTTTACTATTATCCTGTTAGTTTAACCCCCATAATCCACAGCATTGTCCGAGTGTGTGTGTGTGTGTGTATATATTTATATATATGTTTTATAGCACTGTGCTTATCTGGGGAAAAGGAAAAGAGAAATAAGGAGACCTGCACATACTGATATACCTTGAATATATGCAGCATTTGATAGCCAGCTTTCTAGCAATTTTAGTAGGAAATCCTATTTTTTTGATAAATCATGCCATCATTTCAAGAGGTTTTCTTATATGTTGGAATAATTAATTCATTTTTAGTGAAAATAAGGCAAATAAAGAATGAAATAACCATGCACAGATGAGAGAGCAGTAGAATAAAATGTGAGACAGCAAGGTAAAACTGGTTTGTATGCATAGAAATAATCTTTTGATATAGAAGAATTAATTTAAACTTTTTTTATTTCTCTCCTTTCAATTTAACTCCAGACTGATGATAAAGGCGTCTTTGCAACTGATCTATCGCAAGAATATGAGCTGGTTGCAAATTCATTTAACCTGACTCGATCACAGATGTGGGATCTTTCCTATGAATCAATCAACTATATTTTTGCTTCAAATGCAGTAAAATCCAAGCTAAGGGAACAATGGTGTAAGCTGAAGCCAGCTCTGTTTGATTAATCAAACTGTTGTCCTAAATAGCTCGGGTGTATTAGCTGAGTTAATAAGCTTTTTTTTACTGAAGTCTCCAGCCTTTTTCAGACCTCAGGGTTTAAACCCAACCATAAACTGCCTGTGTGCAATGAAGGCAACTGGAATGCATCCCTTGTTACTGGGGACAGAAATAAATGTTCTTTTGGTAGTTGAGAAGGGCTCTCAATCAATGACTAAAATGCCAAATGTGTTGTAACCTTGTTTCTCTTAAGCTGATATGACCTTTTAAAAATACTTAGTTGAAATATGTCATCAAAATATAAACATTTGAGAGCTGGAACAGAATGAAGGCAGAGCAGTTGGTGTTTAGAACATCTCTGTTGGCAGCATTCCGCTAGGCATTTTGAATGTGTGGTGTGTATTTTTGGGGTTTGTATTGTTTTTAGGTTTTGAGCTATTGATCGAATGTGAAGACAGAAACAAACTCAGGGAGAACAGAATATTTATCCCAAGGAATTAATATTGTATCTGTTTTTATTGCTGTACATGTACGACTGAAACTGCTGTGGATTGAGTAGCAATGACAGCAATTTTACACAAAATAATTGGGGGTCTCTGCTGGTGCCCTGGGCACTGGTGGTATGTAGGCACTTAAGAATCTTGAATGCCTTCAGTAACTGAGTTACTTGGCAAAGTGGTCTCATTCTTAAAATGCTTTTTAGAAGTGCTGTTTGTTGTGTAAAAAAAAAAAGGGCAATAAAAATAGCCTCAAGCTCCATGTTTTTGAAACCACCACTGCAAGGTGTGCATGTGTGTGTTTGGGCTGTACAGAAGAGAAGCAGGATTCTGTGGGGTGAGTGCTGCCTGCCAGCCTCTCCCCTGCTGCTGTGGCAGCCCCTGACTGTCCGTGCCCTGGGCAGCCACAGGGTTCCCTCTGCCCTCTCCAAGCTCCTGTCTGTGTGTTCTGGTGCTGAAAGCTCCCCAGGTCTGTGAATGTCCCCATGCTGTGGGTTGTGTCATGGGAGTCACGAGGTCACCTGGAGGATTCCATCTGTGTGCAGTAAAAGAACCAGGAATGTACCTGGGTGGCTGAAGGGCAGCACACACAACTGGGATTTCTGTATCTGGGAGTCTAACTGTGTGTTACTGCAGTGACACAGCAGAAAGGTTACACTTAGGCATCTGGACAGCATGTGGACTTTTGGGATGAAGAATCACCATCTGATGAGACCTTTGTTGTACACAGTTCCCAAGCTGACCACTGCAACTTGAAATGCTCTTACTATCCCTGGGCTAGTTTTCCAGAGTTTACCTTTTGTAAGTAAAACTGCAGTTTCCTTCTTTGACTTCATGTAGCATTATAGATAATTTTAATTTAAGCACTTCTTGCTGAGTCTGCTTGTCATATTCCAAGTTAGCAGTGACAATAACTACTGTTAAGTTTATAATACTGTATTAAAAATGACTGTGTCACACAGAGTGAAGCATCACCACAGAATTAACCATCAGTAATGGGGCACAGAAGATTTTTTTTCCCTGAATGCAATGGAAATTTTGAGTAACTGATACTAGAATTTCATATGGTATAAGATGAGGTTTAAATTCTCTATTCATGTGCAGCTCGACTTATTTTTAAAGCAAACAAAATAGATCTAGAGTTAATATTTTTATTTCCATCTGATTATACGAGAGAACACTTACAGAGCAGTCTCCAGTGCTCAGTCTTTACTCATGAAAATGCACACTGGTCCTGTTGAACAATACTGCTTTGGTGATGTTTGTGAGAGCAGCTGCTCACTGTGGCACTGTTTTCTCAGTTCCTTCTGAGGCAAGCACAGGAAGTCTTCAAAACCTCAGCCCCTTATGATGAGACTGGTAACATTCCATAGCTTTTTCATAATACAACCACTAAACCGTAAGTACACACTGCTCCTCAGGATCCTAGCTTGGCAAATAATGTACTTACATCAATGATTTATATGCCTGCTTGAATATTTAGGTGTTTCAAAATAATACATTAAAAAGAATGAATGCAGGTAAGGGCCCTGCATTAGCTAAGTGATTCAGCTGATTAAAAGGCTGGCACATCCCTCCTGTGAGGCCTAGAGAGCAGGCACTGCTTAGATTGGAGTGGAGAGGGCTCTGGGGGAGTATCTCATCAAGGTTTTTAAATATCTGATGAGAAGAAGTAAAGAAGATGGAGCCAGGCACTTCTCAGCGATACCCAGTAATAGGAAAAGGGGCACAGGCTGGTTCTGTGTGGGTGGTTGAACATGGGAACACACCACCCAGACAGGCTGGGGAGTCTGTCCTTGCAGATACTCAAACCTAGCAGTGACCTGTAGCTTCAGCAAAGGAGGTGGACTGGGCAATCTCCAGAGATGCCTTCCAGCCTCATCTGTTCTGTGAAGAAAATATACAAATATACAAATGATAAAGTCTCTATATAAATACAAAAGCTTTCAAAATTAAATACTGACTTAACTGAGTCACTCAAGCGACAGTTTTTCACCAGGCTTGGTCCAGCAGTTGGCTGACTTGTGAAACTGTTTTTAAAGCATAGTCTATTCACCTTTCATAGCCTTCCTTCTTTCACAGCCATTGTGGAATCCTTTGGTGCCATCAGGACCTTTAGGCAGCCGCAGCACCCCTACCGGGAGACCGTCTGCATTTTGTATTTTCCGAACCAACATGGGACTGCTGACAGGACTCTTCTCTTGCGTCAGAGTTTGGGCTTTTCTTCTCTGCACCCACGGGCTCCCAGAAGGAGTGATGCTGCTATCTGAGGAATAATCAGTGTATTTCCTTGGAATTTCAGGGCTAGTGCTTGGGTTAAGTTTGCTGTCTTCAGCCAGCGGAGATTTTTTAGTTACTTTTCTTAGTGAAGATGGACTGTTCCAAGGACTTGATCTGGGTGACATATTAGGACTCAAATGGTTGTTTGGGTGGATGACGGGGCTCAGATTACTGGTGGTATTTGTTGTGGTACGTTTGCGCCCTGACAGCGGGGACGTAGGATTGCTCTCTGGGTCAGAAGAGCTGTTTGCTGAAGATTCGTCACCAGCAAACTGAAGTTCCTCAACTCTCTTGTTAAGGGATCGAGTCTTCTTAAGGCTCTTGCTGGTGTCTTCATCGCGGTTCTTGTCTTTGGGGACTTTTTTCTTTGGTGGTTTCGTGCCTATTAGGACAACTTTCATGCCAGTCTCTTTGTTTTCAGCACACATGAAATCATGAGCACGTACGGCAGCTTCTACTTCTTCAAATTCTATAATTGCACATTCCTGGGTTCCCAGCTGGCTGTACCGACTGCTGACCCTCCTGATATCAGGTGGGAGATCCCTGCCAGGCTTGAGAATACGAACTGATGAAATTACACCAAAAGTTACAAAGGCTTTGAGGAGATGCTCCATTATTCTTTCTTGCATGCATCCGTTTTCTTCTTTGTTAAGGGCCTGCAGCTCAGAAATCATGTGGATATCATACACCAGTAGCATCCTGGTAGGGACATTTTCACTTGGAAACACTGGAACTGGAGTATTTCTGCGAACCTTTTTGTTATCATCGTTGAGCTCCAGAATGTTTGAGTACTTCAGTGCATAGGCTGTGGTTCTCCAGTCACGGGTAAGGTGTTTCACCTTCGGGACAGACACAGGTTAAGCACCACAACTGAGCAAACCCAGTCAAACTAATCACTGAATTTTAAGGCAGATGCAGGCTTCAGTCTACAAACAGAACCCTGAATTTAAGTTTCATGTAGCAGATTCAGTGAGAAAGTAAACAGTTTTCATGCTATAATGGGCATCAGTGAGGTCCTGTAAAGCTCATGTCCTGCTGAATCGAATGAAAAGAGGAACTGGCACTAAAGCTCAAACTGGAAATGATTACTACATCTGAAAGCCTGCTCAAGTAGTGCTTGGTCATTCCACATCTAGGCCTGAACCATGATCAAAATGCGTGTTCCAGGGAGGTTACATTTGCCAAACAAAAAGTTTTAAGTTTAGGTCTTCATTGTATTGAACTGATCTTTCCTCCCTCAAAAATCTCAGTCTAAAAAACACCCCAAACTTTTCCATTTTCATTAAATATTTATAAAGAGTTTATCTGTTACCATTATAATCTATTTAAAGTGGTCTGAAGAAATTGAGAGTGCCTTAACTTCTGGACAGAACAACTCTGCAAAATGATGAGATTTAGAATCTTGAAAAAGCGTTTCTAGTGTAATTCTAGAAATCACTTATGTACAGATTTACACGAGTCTTTCTAATGTAAGGAGAAAAAAAAAAGAATAAAACTCACTTCAAGTTTGAGGGACTTTTGTTACCAGATACTTTATACTACTCTTCATTTTTGGTTCTCCATCCAAAAGTCAGATTCACTGTCACTTCTCAGAGACAGGAATGTAACTTTACCAGGACTACCCCGCTGTTCATCAGTAGTTGCCATGGAAATTAATTTCATCTAATGTCCTCCTCTCTCCAAGAATGATAATTTAAAAGCATACAGGCTTTTAAGCCAGTGATTTCCCTAGCCACTCATCAACAAATTCAGCAAAGTTCTGGATGAGTACAAACCTAACCATCTTAACAAAACCAGGCAGATAAAGAGAGAGCCTATAAAGTTGCCTGTATAAAATGTTACTTTAATCTCTTTTACTGTTTTTAGATGCATTAGGCTTGCATGAGACCCTTCAAGTCTCAAAAAGTTAGCTTACCTTCTTAAATGAAGTGAGGAGTTTAACACTGACATAGCCCATCTTATTTCTTCTCACATGCTTCAGAAGGAAGGCATCTTTCTCAAGGTTCTCATCTGAGAAGTAATATTCAATCTGTGCTATTAACTTCTGGATCAGGTCACTTTCTGGTGGTTTCCAGTTCTGGTCAGAGTCATCATCATTTTCCCCACCACTGGAAAACAGTTAAATCATTTTATCAACAGATCTTCATCTTCTATTAGTGGATTCAAATAGCCTTTCAAAATGAAAGGGCACAACCATTATGCTGGTTCCAATTGACTTCAGATGTGGGCACTGGACAGGTGTCACCCACCCAGCTGAGCCAGCAGGCCAGCTCAGAGGATGAAGCTTTCCAGTCAGCATGAGGAGTCAAGTTCTTGAGCTCATTCCAAAAGCTGATCTCAGGGCAGAACAATGAGACATCTACACTAATGGCTTGAAAGCACTGCCAACTCAAATCCTCCACCAAAACATGAAATGAAAGTCCACTGGCACTTGATACTATACAAAGTTTCTCCAGTGACAGTGTTGTATTTTTCAGTATGAAGTTATTAAACATAGGCCTGACCTTTATGTGCTTCGTGAGTAGTGTCACATACCAGAGAATGAATATTCCAACTTGATGCAGTCGGGATTTCTTCAGCCTCTTCACTGCGTGAATGCAGGAGCTGATATCCAGGGAGTAAGAAGGACTGAGAGGACTGTTGCACATTTTACAGGTCACTTCCAGAGTGACAGAGTAACATAACCAGCAGTTTACCACAGGGGCTAAACCTGCCAACTCATATACCTCAGGAACAGGTTTATATACACACATATAAACCTGCAGGTTCCTAAGAAGTCATTCTCATTTCCTGTCTTTACCTCCCATCATATTGTCTGGGTACCTGGGCAAAATGGAGGACTGTTGAGCATCCTATTCCTCCAAAAATACTGCAGCCATGGATTCAAGGTAAACATCTTGCCACGTGCAGTTACAGCAACATATTTGTTGCTGAAATAGAAATTTCCATTTACAGGTGACTATAATAGACAAGTCTATCTTACGTCAGAGTCATTTTTTCAAGCTGTTAGTGGTCTAGTTTTGTCGTGGGATCGTCATGAAAGTTTCTGTTAAAAAAATAAAATCATCCACTAAGTACCCCATCAATCATGTATTAGTTTGGTCTCCCAGGTAAGTTAGCAATAAAAGAGTCATCCATTTCCCCAAAATTGTCTCAACTGGCTTTTGCAGGCTTTGAAATCCTTAGGAAAAGGAGCAGGCATCACACTGGAGTGCTGTGAGGCCCATGTGGCAGGGGGGATGTATCCTGCTGGATCCCGTGCCTGGACAGTTCTGTCCCGGGGCGATGGAGGCAGTGACCGCAGTGCTGCGCCTCTGCTGCTCCCTGCAGAGTGGTGGGCTCAGTGGGCTCTGCACAGGAGCTGTGCCTGCTCCTGGGACAACTTAGAGCAGTCCTCTGGGACCTGCTTTTTGAAGCTTACAGTACACTTAGTTGTTGTTATGGTTCTTCTGATGGTAGGGCAACACATTAGATATATATGAATACTCACATGCACAATCCGAGAAATCTCCCTGTTAAAAATCTCCCTAGCCTTTAAGAGGGCAGAGTTCAAAGGAATGACAAGAATGAGAGAGCAAGACAAAGAATTTGTTATTTGGCAAAGCCAGAAGTGGAGGATAATAGATGAAGTAACGAGTAGGGTTGTAAAAAATATCTAATGCCCAGCTGTGGGTGCTTGTTTCAGAAGGAAGCAAAAGCCAAAGGTGTTTTTCATTCATGATAATCCCTTCCCACTACTTCATTTACTACTGATTCAGAATTAGTCTGGGTACAAGAAGCTTGGAACATTTCAGCCTTTTTACAAATCCACACTCTGCTAGGGAAAGCTTGCCTTTAGTTCAGGATTGGGCTTACATTTGTTTTAGGGGTTTATTAACACAGATATTTGCAGGTGTTTGTTTGGAGACAGAAAGGGGTGTTGTGCTTTGGAAAACAACAATGAACTGCATGTTTGCAGAGATCAGCACCATCCCTACCTGCAGTGTTAACAGACTGAACCAGGGTGAAACAGGCCTCATTTCACCTCTCAAATATTGGCCACAATTTGACCTAGACACTGTTTCTGTTTGGCAGGCAAGTCAGCTTTTACAAAATCCTATGGGCTCTTACCACAGCCCTCACTAAATACTGTATGGAAATAGCACCTACCTACGATAAATGCAGAAATTTGTAATTAGCTCCATATTAATTTGTGATGATGATCAACTGGTAGCACCTCTAGGGTATCAACTGTATTACAAAAGTAGTCAATAAGTAATTTCAGTCCACTTTGACAAAGAACCAAACCCTAGTAGTTATTCACAACTTTATTTTTTTATTTGGAGCTTTGTGATGATATGCTTGTAAAACAGAATGAAAAACAATCTTTTAACATGGTGACTCATCTGGCCATTAGTCACACAAGAAACTAAACATAGCTACAGAGAGAGCAAATTTGGAATTTTAAATATCAAGACTCACAAATAATATATTAAATTGTTTGGATAGCATCTAACCTTCTGAAAAATTTTAGCTGAGTCTCCAAATGAATAAAGGATTGCATTAATGAGCACTGTGTGGCAATCTAATTTATAAGTTCCAAGAGTACAATCACTCAAGGGTAGTCCACGTTTGTCAACAAAAACATGGATACATTACTGGGTGCCTGCTGATGGCAAGTTGTCTGCGAGGTTCAGCTGGAGAGTGCAGTGGCTCATTCCCAGCAATTTTAGATCATCCCTAATAATTTTCCAAATGTTTGTAGATAATTTCCTATCAGATGCTGAATTCCCAAAAAGGAAATCCATAGGTAAAGTTGTATGTAAATGCCAGAAGCATGTGTAAACTCCATTCACCTGCTTTTGATGCAGAGTCTTTTAGAGTTCTCTCCATGGCAACACCTCTGGCCTTTCCTGGATCAGCAAGAGGCCATTTACGAAAAGGCAACCTCCACAAGAACTGAATATACCCCAACACATTTCTGAAGACAGCACCTACTGCAGAGGATTAAATAAGTGACATTTAAGAGTAGCTATTGTCTTTCAAAGCTTGAAAAAATAACCTTTTTTTTTTTCCTGGTCTAGGCCAGGGCTAGAAGCTCTTCACAGGTAATATTATCATAGATAACAAATGTAAATAATATCCCGATTTTAAGAAATCACTAATTGGAATGCAATACTGTAGGCTGCTGTACATATTTCTAGAAATACAATAGTCACACATGATTGTGGGATAACTAAGCTGACTCAGTTTAAAAACCTTAACTGTGCCTAGTTATGTTCAACTCCTCTGTTTCTGTAGCCCATAGTTGACAATTTTGGCAGCTACAGAAAATTTCTCACTCCCTACTACCCCTCTGTAATTTAAAATAATACATTGCAGTTCATTCTGAGTCAATGCTAGGTATGAAGTTAGAAAATCAATTAGAAACAATAAATGTTCAAACAGAATACTGGATTTCTTGCTACTGTACCTAAATCTTTATGAGGCAGTTTATGACTCCATCTGTAGCTTTAGTACAAACCACAGGATGAACCACAACTAGTAGAGCTTTGTCTCTCTGCAGTTTGCTGGCACAAAAATCCTGGATGTTCCTTTTACAAGTAAGAGATTCTGGTAAGCATCAGAACTATTTCAGGCCAAGCCGAAACGGGCAAAAAGAGGAAAAAAAACCCAAAACATCAAACCCTGAAACAAAACTCCAAAACACAGCTACAACTAAGCCCCAAAATCTTTCTGTAAAACGCAGTAAATTGGAAATGTCGGAGGCATCGCAGCCCGGCGCTTCTCGCCGTGGGGGAGCCGCGGGCCCGGCAGTCCCGTCGGGGGCGGGTGGGACGCAGCCCGGGCGGAGCCATCGGTGCTGCGGGCAGCTCCCCGCGGCCGCCGGGAGTCCCTGCTGGAGCCTTTCCAGCGTCTCCCACCCGCCCCTCGGCGTTGCATCAGCCGGGCCCGCTCCGTTGCGGGGGTGTCGGCGGCGGCCACGCCGCTCGCCCCGCACCGCGGCCCCGCCGCCGGACCCGCTCCCTGTCCGGGGGCTCACCTGGAGCGCCCGCACCGCCCCGAGTCCTCCTCGCTGCAGCTGGGGCACGGCGCTCCGCCGCCCCCTTCCTCCTCCTCGTCCTCCTCGTCCTCCTCGGCGGCCGCCTGGACGGCCACTCGGATCTGCACGGGGCCGCTCCCCGCCGGCAGCTCCGGCCCGGCGGGCGCTGCCCCGGGCTCGGCCGGCTGCGGCTGGGCCATGGCGCTCCCCGGCCGGGCTCAGCCCGCCGCGACACCAGCGATGCCCCGGGTTGCGACAGCCGCCCGGCCGCCTCCCCTCCTGTCCCCCCCGTCCCCTCCCGCTGGGGCGGCGCTCCCAGCTCCACTCCCCCGGCGCGCCCGCACGGCAGCGGGAGGGTCCGACCCTCCTCCAGCCATGCCGCCCCCGGGCCCGCCCGGCGGCTGAAGAGTCCTTCTCCTTGACGGCTGAACAGAGACTGCTTTTGTTTCATCAGAAAACAACGGGCTCCTCACCGGAGAGCAGCGTCTCAGCTTCTCTTCTGGTACAGCCTTGGCGCTCCGCCGCTGCTCTCTGACCAGAGCGTTGCGTTTTATGAAAGTCAGAAAGGTTTCACTGGGGTAAGTGTGGCTTAAATGCCGAGAGTGAGATTTGGAAATAAGATACACGAGTGAACAAGGACATGACTGGATACGTGTTGGTTTTGCAGAGGAGTCTCCTCAATAGTTCTGCATGGCACTTAAACAGAATAAGAGCATCCCCACGTAATTAAAATAGAGGCCCTTCTTCTGAAACACTTAGGCAGTGATTATATCGAACTTAAGACTATTGCACTATATTTCAGTTGACTGTTTCAGCTACTAAAGCGAAATTAACATTCATGTGGTAAATATTAGAATCAAAATATTTTCAATTTACCTCGTAAATACTCATTCTTCGCTCAAGGAAGATCTTTTTTTCAATATCTTTAAGTCACAACTTTATTTGTGGCATCCTTGTTCATGTCTGCATTGCTTCAATATTTTCTTCTTTAAAATTTGCATGGACAAAAAGTGAGACTGCACTCAGGGCCAGTTCTCATCACTGTGGCAAACAGTCCTCATGAGTCAGGTTTGCTGGCATGGACACATCCTGAGACTGCCCTGCCTCAGGCTGCGGCTGATTTTTAAATGTGCCTTAAGCAAGAAAGTATTTTGTTTATGAAATACGCTTACAAGCATCACTAACCAAATCTCTAGTTCTCTGCTAATGGAACATTCTGTAATATGTCTTGGGTAAGGCATCACTTTGCTATTTATTTCAGTGGACACAGAAATACAAACACAAATGATACATTCTAGGCAAGAATATGGACAGGGACGGTGGGTCAGATTTTGTATGAGTTCATGGAAATTGTTTGCCTTCCTGGGCACGAACAAGGTCAGGAGTATGAATAAAGAACTATTTTGTGCTATAGCTAACCCAAATGATGTTTGAGAGAGACCTTTCAGTTCATCTGATGTATCATTCTGTCAAGGTTAAGGGAGCTTGATTTTATAGAAAAGGACACTAGCTATATTTATTTGTTTTACCAGTGGTCACAGCACAGAACTGGCCTTTGGCCAGATGAAGACCGATGTGATTTCAGTCACTGAGTTGATTAGATCTCCATTGAAATTACCAGACTAATGTTCTTTGGGTTTGTTTGGTTTATTTTCCTTCTAATATAACAGTGCTCTATAATGCTTAACTTCCAGTAGAGATAAAGCAATATTTGTAACCATTGCAAACCGTAAAACTAAATGTATTAATGTAGGCAAATCCCTTAGAGGGAAACCTGTGGCTCATTGGTACTCAGTAAACATCATAAACCCATGAACCTCAACTGCATGACCAAAATCTGCACGGATTTCTTATGGTGCATTTATTGTTGGTACAGCATTGTCTGCATACCATAAAAAACCCAATCAACCAACAGCAACAGCAACAACCAAAAAACCCACAAAACCCCCAAAAATAAACCCAACCAAATATTTTGCATTTCTCACAAAATACGCTGTAATTACATTATTCTTCTGTCAGCCTTTCAGCAGATGGAAACTAAAATGACAAGAAGCTAATAAGAAGCTAAACCTGGAATATTTATTTGTTTGTGTGGCCAGGCATTGGAATGGGCTGCACGAGGGGGTGTTTAAGAGCATCTGGATCTGCACTGGATCATGTGGTTTGTGTCTTAGGGGTTACAGTTGCAGCGCTGGGTTGGCATTTGGACTTGATGGTCTTAAAGGTCTCTTCCAACCTTGATGATTCCATGATTCTGACTGGGGAAGACACCGTGAGGTGATTCACAGCCCCTCCACGCACCTTGACAGCCACACCTAACCACTAATTTCTTGATGTGTATTTAAAAGCATCCACTATGCACCAGTGGAGCTCCTGGGCTCCAGGAGCTGCTGAGGGATGAGCACCGGGAGCTCGCACAGGTTGATTGCCGCCTCAGTGACTGTCATATTTTGTGACCAGTCTGTGCCCACAGAAGGCAACCTCCCGAGGCACAACAGAAAGCATCCAGCTTCTCGCCCTGTCACGGGTTTTCACACACAGCCACTTGCTTGTAGAATTCAGAAAAATACAATCATAATAGCGGCTTTTTACCACGGGGCAGCGGGGTGGGGGTGACACCGAGGACAGCAGGACGACCACAGAGTGCGACGTCCATCCATCCGTCCGTCCCTGTCCCCGTCCCCTCACGGTTTCCCGCTTTCCCGCCCCTCGGCGCCGCCCCAGAGGCGGGCGGGGCGGAAGGCGCGGTCGCCGCGGTAACGGCGGAGCCATTTCCGACAGGGCGGCGGCGGCGCGGGACCGTGCGGGGTTGTTTGGGGCCGCGGAGCCCTGAGGGGCCGCTTGAGGCTGCGGGGCTTTGAGCGGCCGCCTAGGGCCGAGGGGCGGAGAGGAGCGGAGGAGAGCGGAGGAGCTGCGCGGAGCTGAGGGGCTGCGCGGGGCCGTGCGGAGCCGTGCGGAGCCGAGGGGCAGCGGGCCATGGTGCCCAGCAGAGGCCGCGCCGGCCGGGGCCCGCGGGCCGCGCCCGCAGCGGTAGGTGCTGCCGGGGCTGCCGGGGCTGCCGGGCGGGTGGCAGCTCCCCCGACATCATTTGTGCTGTGCTGGGAGGTGCGTGGGTGGGCGAGCCGTTTGCTTCCGTGCTCCTGTGAGACGCCTCGCAACATAAATCAAAGACTAGCAACACTTGTTTTCTTCATACTGACTTGCATCCCCATGACAGTCACACCTTCAGTGTATTTTTAAAACTAAAGCCAGTGTGATTTTTGTAAACTGGAAATTTAGTGCTACGTAGAGCTGTGATGTATTCTTCATAATATTTTGCAAAATAGTTGCTCTCTTGGCAGATTTTGCTGTTGAAAATAGCTTTATTCTTAAAAAAGCAATTGTATTGATATGCCATATCAATATTGTAATCAACAATTGTATTGATATTTCTGAGAAATATAGCATTTAATTTAATTTTCTTCCAATCTGCAGGTTAATAATTGTGGTCTCCAGCTGGTCATCCAGACCTCGTCAATACCAGAAAAAACCAAACCAGTAATTATTACCTTTTCTTGTGTAATTACATTAACTAATGTAGTTGTATGATACAGTCAAATTTGTATGCTTTCAAATAGGAATTACCTTTTCAGTACTCGTCTGTTGACTTCCAATATCTAATGTACCTGATAGTATTTTGTTGATTTATTTCATCTTTCATCCTATTAAAAAGATATAAAATAAAAACATGGGTTGGTACTATAGCATGCCATTATATATATATATATATATAAAATTTCTTGATCTTCTGTCTATACATGTCTGCTGTAATTGCAACATTCCTCACAGGGTGGGGTTTGTTTTTTATTTCATTCTGGTTTCCAACAGTGAAGCTTTTTACTTGTAGTGTCTTAAAAGAATGAAAACATCTTTTACTGGAGAAATTATTTCTTCTCTTTTTTTTCAAAGCTTTGTAGAAATTCCTGAGAACCGCTGTTAGTACTAAGGTTGTGTTTGTCTGTGCAAAGACATTATTTGCATTTGAAAACTCTAACATTTATCTATAATATTGTGTTACAGTTTGAATTCAGGATAAATAAAGAGCAGTCATCTTTCCACAATAGACTTCTGCAGCATGATCTGGAAAAAAACTACTCAGGAAGACAAGGTAATACTCAATAGGGTTTGGTTTGTCTTTGTATCTGTTTTATTATTTGAAAGTAAAGAAAGATTGTTTCATTATTAGAAAATGTAAGAGTGACAGTGTTTCCTACTTGGCTACAGTAATTCAATGTAATTACTGTTGCATCATGGCCTGAACCCACTATGCTGCTGCCTAGTAGCATACTGGCTTTTTTCATCCTTTTTTTTTTTTTCCTCTCATGGAAGAGCATTTTTTCTTCTACCTACAAAGCCACGACCTATCAAGTGCCCTACTGTTCCCTCAGTAGCCACAGAATTGTCTAAAGTAACATTTTACTGGATGTTTAATATTTTAATATATTTAGACAAAATTAGTTTCTGATTTGGAACCATGATATTAAGAGATAGTTTTTTCTATTGAGCTTGAGTGCTCTTGGCTTTGCAAAGCAAGATACTGGAGAAATCACTGCTAACTGTGGTGGGGACTGGAAGAGACACAAAACATTTCTTGCCATGTTGCTGCTGCTTGCCTGTGATTGGTGTGAATAGAAGATCAGTTTAGTAATCATGGCAACTCCTTATTCATTCTGGTAAAATAGGAAGGCCAGCAGCCATTCAGAATGGGTTGGCTTTTAAGGATATTCTACAGCTTATGGGGTAAATGTAAGTCTGCAGTTTGGTTTTGTTCCCTGCACAGGAGACCAAGGAGTGTGAAGTCCTTTGGTGTGTAATAAGCAGCTCTGTCTCCCAGTACCATCCAGGCTGACAGAATTTCCTGGTTTGGCATTGAAGCAGAGCACAGGCTCTTTATCAGGACTTGGGGAGACTTTTATTCACATCCCTACAAAATCCAGAGCCTGACAAAACATCCACATTTTTAGTTCACATGCTTCAGGTAACAGTGGGAACTTCTCTGTCTGTCTCTCTTTTACTGGGAGCCTCACCAAAGGTGTTTCCTTGTGCTCCCTTTGGGTGTTAAGAGAGGTCAGTAGAGCAGTGTCAGGAAACCACTAGAAATCTTTTTCAAAAATATAATATAGACATTTAAATGAATGCTTTTAATAAATCTTTCTGTATGAAAGAGCAGCAATAGGGATCTTTTACATGTCTTTAGGAGGATGACAGTAGAAAAAAAAAATAAGTCATTTTACTGCCATCCTGTCATGTTTCAGACTGATTTGTAAGTCTTATGTTTATTGGCTTAAAAACCTGTGACAGAACTAAAGTAAGATTTTTGCAACAATAGTGATTGATTCTAATATTTTCTGGTGGGGTTTTTTTAAGAGTTTTGGTTTTGAAGGATGCGTGGAGAGTGTTGTTAGAGTAGCTAATGATAAAATTCAAGAGTAGCACCGAAAAGATTCTAAATTGACTGACAAATTGTTTTACTCAAGCAGATACCTAATAGTATATTTCAGACAACGATGGACTCATTGCTATTATAGTAGTAACACTTGTCTTGTTTATTAAAGAATTGATGTTTTTCCTGACAACAGATTTGATTTATTTGAAGGAAGAGGGAAAAAAAGGGCAAGCACATGGAAGTCAAGCCTGTATTTTGCAGTAGTGTGCACGCACAATGATTTATTTTTGACCAATATTTTTCAGTGCATCGTTTTCCAAATAAGCCAAACCTCACAGAACACATTTGTTGATTAATTTTGCAGGTATTTTTAGATGGCCTTGCTTTTTTCCTCTTATATTAATGAAATGCATAAGGCTGAATAGCTTTATAAATATATTTTCAAAGGGTGTCTGTTTCTTGAAAATGGAGTGAAATACCAATGATCACTGGGTATTGTATGTACTTCCCTTTGGAAGACTTTGTATTTATTTGTGGCTCAGTGGGAGTGTTTCAATATTCTGGTGCTCTGTTTTCTAGTTCTATCAACATCTATTTGATCTATGTCTTTAAATTTATCTTAAGTTGGGTAATATCTTTCATCTCAGATACTGAAACTGTCAAACAATTTTACAATTCTGTGTTAAAATATCATTGGGTAATTCTAGTCAAAATAAAGGCAATTACAGAATACCTGCTTACAACAAATCGTTGAAAAAAATCTCCAAGTAAAGACATGGATGTTCTTTGGAAACAGGATGTAGGGGGCATAGTCATAAACAAATAATATCAGGAAAGAAAATTGATACATCATAGTACTGAATTAAGGCAAAAAGCACTTTCATGCTTTGCTTTTGATAAGAAAGAAAACTTTGCTTTTATCGCCTGTAGTTCACGACATGCATCTACAGAGAAGTACTTCATATATTCTGTGTATGGTTTTCCAATAGATAACACGAATTTTGGGAGCAGTTCATCAATAACATTTCCTGTATTGCAACGTTCTGCTGAAGAAAAAATACTGAACTCAGACAGACTTACCCTGGAAAGGTGAGAGGGCGATGGAGTGCACGTGCCACAGCCTCAGGTCTGGAGTGACCAGAGTGACCAGTGCCCCACTGATGGCTGCACTCAGTTGTTGGGTTTTGTATGTGTGTGTTTTTGAGAGAAGAACTGTGCCCCATGGAGAAATTCTCTGTAAGTGTCCTTGTGATGTGTGTATCCATACAGCAGTCATCTAAGGCAGGCAGATTTCTGATCTGAACACGCTGTTCATGTGATAGCTGAAGAAAAAACAGATTATGAGACTGCATCTGTTGGAATTTTAGTGTGGTCACAGCACAAAACTTCCATGTAGTTTCCATGTAGCAAGCAAATCTCTGAGAGGAGATGTTGCCTCTGTTTTCAGGCTAATTTTTTAATAGGCAGGAGTTTCTGCTTTATCTACAGAATTTAATTAGCAAACCTAATTAATGCTACCTTAACCAAGATAACATACTTTTCTCTGTGCAGTCAGAGTGGGTGAGCGGAAGGTGGGTTACTGATTTGTTACTTACTTGTGTGTTCTGTTTTTTCTTTTTTCTTCCAGGCAAAAACTGACAGTGTGCCCAATTATTGATGGGGAAGATCACCTTCGTCTTCTGAACTTCCAGCATAACTTTATAACTCGTATCCAGAATATTTCTAATCTTCAACATCTTGTTTTCTTAGATTTATATGATAATCAGATTGAAGAGATAAGTGGGGTTTCAACTCTGAGATCCCTGAGAGTCCTTCTGTTGGGAAAGAACAGGTAAAAATATTAAAACCTCACTAAGGCACTCTGCCTCCTGTGGTGTAACAACTGTGATTTCTCATTGTTTCTGTTACAGTTTTCAGTTTGTGGTGTTGCTGTCGTACCAGAGAGACCAGCCTTAAGATTAGCTGAGTGTCAGGGATCCCACTGCATAAGCACACAGACTTTGTCATGTTCTTCAAAACTTCCTTTCTTAGTAAATTTAAGCAACATTTCCAAAGTACTTCACGTGTTTCCATCTAATCTATTCTGACCAATTATTAAATATGTGTTCTTAGATTTGTGTGGCATGTTGTGGAATGTCTTTTCAGATCAAATGTAGTATTCATTGATTATTTATAACCTATAAAAATTATTTCTGCCTGATATATTTGGCTGGGGAAAAATACCAGACAGATGAGTCATGAATTTTAATGCTTATTTATTGCTTCTAGTCCTGTAGCCTTTAATTTTAATAATTTAATACATGTATCTGTGGAATTACTGACATATCTAAAGGTCGTGCTCTGATTTTTTAAAATTTTCCTCATTTTCTTATATTCAGTAAAGTGAGAACTGATGCCCAGATTTCAGTTAGTGCAGATTACAAAGAATGTACCTCCTAATTCAGCCTGTATTCAAAACTGACAAGTTTCAATACTGCAGTATGTTACTAGAGCTACGAGCTTTTGTATTTAAAATCTCACCTGTAGAAATCAATTTTGTTTATAGCAAAATGTTGGGGTGTGGGCACTACAATTTTAAAGTGCTTTGAGGAATTTTTTTCCCTATCATAACCACCCTGAGTGCAGTTTGCCTTAGAAGTGTGGTGTTGAGGTAGGTAGGACTTGGTCTACTTGTGAGTGAGTGGTTACACATCAGACAGAGTTGTTGCCACCTTGGTTTTGCTTTGATCTGTGTGTGATTTTTGATTACTCTCAAAGCAAATGCTTAAAAACATGTTTAATGTCATTGGCCAGTAGATGATGCTGTTGGGTGTGTAATAGCCTAGGTCTGGAGTCTGACAAAATATGACAGGACAGAGTAGTTTTAAGACAATGAAGTTGTTGACTTTGGTTTCTAGTGGAGCAAGTATTCCATCCTTTTCATCTTTCTAGAAGAGCCACATAAATTCTGCTGCTATTGATTTATTGACAGTCAGAAAGGAAGGTGATAGTCTTAGTCATACTCATTTATCTATCAAATTTTTTTGCATTGTTCAAAATTTTCTTATTTTTCTGTTACTCTTGTTAATTAGGAAAAAGAGGCTTAATTTTGTATTGGCTGGAAAATGAAACATACTTTTAATCAAATATTAAAAATAATTGTCATCATTGAAATGTTGCAGAATAAAGAAGATCTCAAATCTGGAGAACCTAAAAAACCTTGATGTTTTAGATCTTCATGGAAATCAGGTACAGTACAATAACTTGATTGCTTATGTTTGTTGTGTAGACATCGTGTATTTGCTGTGTCTTTTATCAAGTATTTTTTCATGAAAGGGAACTGGTTTGTAGTTTTGCAGTTCTTGAGGTCACAGAAGTCAGTAAGTTAATAAAAGGTGTCACGATGTTTATTTTGAATCTTTGTACCAGTCTCTTGTACTTCAGGAAGGCTACAGTGATTAAAATGCTGAGTTAGCTGAGTATAGTGGCACTCACACCTACACAACAGTAACCTACCACAAGCAGTTGTGGTGTGGTTAAAGTAACACGGCCTTAGAACTGCTATAAAATTTTTAGCTATGATTGATTGGTGTTTCTACTGTTGGTGGTCTGACAGAACCAAATTCCCTGCATACATGTAAAAGAGAGGAAAAGAACAAGCTAGCACTGTAGGGACTTGTTGTTATAAGTGATGTAGTAATTTTGTGGCTGCTCTGAATCCCATCAGTGGAACAACATGCACGTTGTGCAGTGGCAGAGGCAGTCTAGGACCAGATGATGGCGTTGCCCTTGGAGTCTTGGCCATCTCCAAACATATTCATTCACAAGTGTTTGAACAACACAATCCTTTTTGTATTGCTGCTGGAAATTTGCAGGGGGGTTAAGGTTTTGGTAAAAATACTTGCAGACTGACGATGCAGCTGTGGCAGTCAGCACAATTTCCCAGCACAAATGAAGGAATCACTAATGAAAATGAAACACATCTTGCACAATTCTTACAAGTGATTGTGATGTAGTTCTGACCTTTTATTGTCTTCAAGTATCTGTAAAACTCTCTTTACATTAACTCCAACTTTACTAGGAGTTTTGGGCTGATTGTTGCTGGATCACCTTCATAATGATAGGCTTACTTTCATCCAGAGAATATAACAAATTACTCTGTGTCAGGAACTGATATTAAATCTTGGAGTTTAGTAAGTTATTTTGGTTTTTCATCATAAATGTAGATGCAAAGGGCAGAAATGTTTGGAAATGCAGTCAATTCTTGCCTCTTTTGGTAGGTTTAGTGTATTTTTCATGTAAAGACCAAATAAAGACTATGAACTTATCTTCCATAAATAAATTATCTTTATCTTCCTTTCTAGTTCACAGATAAGCAAATTTTCCTGTTTAAGTTCTATTTTTTTCCCCTGTCTTTGAGGATTTTAAAACAGCAATCTGCCATCGATAGTATTAGTTATTTTTGAAGGCTTAATGAAATAAAGGGAAGAAATGCTGTGTTTGGGACACATCTTAGTGGACTAGTGCCTTGTTTTGAAGCCTGGGTTTTGTTGTTGCTAGCTTACATAACACTGAATAAGGGAGCTCCTTGAACTATTTAAATTAATGGGATTTTAATTTTTGGCAGTCTTCTAGTCTATCTTTAAAGTTATTTCTTCTACATTGTAAATTTCTGAAGAGCAGACTTCAGCAATGTAATTGGCTTTGAGAACTTCAAAATTTGATTTCTCATGTTCAAGAATGTAGCAATTTAAACAGCAGATCAGAGAACTGGAGCCAGACTTATCTCAGTGGTGTTTAACAAAAGGACAATAATCATTGAGCATTGTTAATTATGTACAGTGTCTCTTATATACTACCAGTGATCCCAGGTGAACACTGAAGAATCAAATCCTGTGTACAGGTTATAGACAAGGTATTAGAAATACACTAGATTAACTGTTATTAACACACTAATATAAACACATAAACTTGCATCATTCAGGGACTCTACACATGAATTTTATTCTAGAATGCTTTAAATATGAAATGTCATTGGAGTAATTTCCTGTGTTCTGTTTAATTCTGTGAATCATGTTTCTTTCCGGAAGTTCAAGAAGTAAGTAAAATTATGCAGCTTGATTTTTTTTTTAATGCATGAACTTCTTTTCTTTCATCTCAGATTTTTTTTTAAAAGGTGCAACTTTCATTTGTGCAATTTAATTATTGGTGGATGATTATTTGGCGTGTAACAACCTTTTCCTGAATTCTATTTCATAGTGAGATATTCAAAGATACAAGCAAATGAGAAAATAAATAGTGTTTTTATTCAGTGTTTACAAGTAGACTTCGACTTGTGTACTACCTTCTTTTTGGTATTATATAAATATTACTTGAAACATCCAAAAAGAAGTGATAATAGCTTGTACTATTTCTTACCTAACAGTCCATATGAAAAGCTGGTGTACCTTCATGTGTGCATGATTGAAACAGGCAATTCAGTAGAGCTAATCTGAAAGCTTAGCAAAGTGGTAGAGAATATCTCTATATGTTGCTGATGAAATCATTATCTTTGCAATAGTAGTGAAGTACCAGGATTAATATTCTAGACTGTGACATTCTAGCCTGTAATTCTAGCTGGGCAAACATCAGCAGAGGTCTGTGCTCTTCATGCCAACTGTCTGCTCTTGGGGTTGCTTTTCAAAGTCTCTCTGTATAAATAAATTGTGGTATTTTCTGTTCCTCTTGCTGTAATATTTTTGTATAAAATACTCATAAATAGTTTAATTAGCAGTTAAATCAAAAGTTCAAGCACCTTGAAACAGAAGAGAAGTTTTTTAATTTTGGTCTTGCTATCTGCTTTTGTATGCTTTTTAATTGAGAAATTGCTGAAATATTTCTTATAGCAGCATATTCCAGTCACAGACTTCCATATATCCATACACACATATGTGGACATGTAAATTACCAAAAAAATGGGACATTCCCCAACTGTTAAATAACGGCTCCCTTACCTCTTCTGTCCCAGGAGCTGCTGGACATTTTCTGCAGGCTGCCATGGCCAGACCCCGCTGGTGTAAAGCAGCAGGAGGCTCCCTGTCTGTGACACCAGGCACTGTTTTCCTGCTCTGCCCCTTGGCACTGTGGGCCTCTTGGAGGAGGAATGGTGTGCCTGGGCACTGGGTGCTAAAGGGGCTTACGGTGGAACAGAGATGCCAATTCTAACTGACAGGGAATGGTACATGTTGGTAGCTCTGCACTGCCAAAACCTGGTGGCTGCTGAAGTATTTCCCACAGGAAAACCTGCTGTTTTCTTTCTGTCCCCCAGCATGGGTTTCACTGAGAGTACCACAGGCATGTCCCTTGTGCAGTGGCTGTCCTGCTTTTCCCTGTGTGCAAGTCAGGCATAAATTCTGCAGAGGTGCTGGAGGACAGGTCCCACACTGCCATGAGAAATAATTATCTGGATGGAGAGCTTTGTGTGGATCACTGGAAGATATTAACAGCAGGAAACAAACCCATACTGAATCATCAGAGCAGTAATAAATGCCTGTGTAAAATACAATGGTATTTCTAGAAATAAAAACTAAAGTTAAGGATCATTAACTATTATTGCTCCTTTTATGCCTTTTTTTTTGCTTTGTCATTATCACCTTAGTCTTTAAAATAGGGTATTGAGTATAAAAATAATCATCTGCCAGCTGCCTGTTTACTGTAGTTCAGTCTTTATTAGGCCCCTCCCTTTTCCAAACCCAGGAAGATAACTGAGTGTCTTCACAGACAAATTAGAGCTCAGTCATGCACAAAATTCCCCCATTTTGGCTTACTGTGATACCATCAGTGTTGTCTTGGGTTTGTATCTTCAAGGTTGCTACGGTACAACGGAAGTAACCTGATTTGTGATGGGATAGAAGGAAATGTTGACTGAGTTTTACTGCAGGATGGCAAGAAAAATGTGGGTGAATACTTGCTCTGGACCTCTGAGTATCATGGTTTAGAGAAACACAGGCACACTACTGCATGAAACTGATAGATCATGTATGCTCTTAGGAAACACGTGTGCCATATATATGTATTTATTTTATATCCATATAAAGCACAGTGTGCATGTTTATCATATCTCTGACAGATTGCTAAGATAGAAAACATCGGGCATTTAAGTGAACTGAGAGTGTTAAACCTTGCCAGAAACCTCCTGACTGTTGTAGAAAACCTGAATGGACTGGATTCACTCACAGAGCTCAACCTCCGGCATAATCAAGTCTCTGCCATAGTAAGGAGCAAACCTCTTGTCCTTCTCCTTTTTCTTTTTCATTTCCTTTTCTTTGTTTTTGACAAAATGCATGATAACTCTTAACTTGTTTAAACCATATCAGTGTTTAAGATTTTTGACATCTTGTGTTTCCTTGTATTGTGTTGCTTATATTGTTCTGCTGCAATACTTAATTCTACAACATAAAGGTGAAATAAGCACGTTCACTTCTGCCATTATTTTCTTTAAATGTGGTCAGGGAGGCTGGACTTGGACGACCTTTAAAGGTCCCTTCCAACCCAAACTATGCTGTGATTCTATGATGACTTGTAGAGTTTCAAATCTGAAAGCTCATTATGTTCCTTGGGGAGGGGTGAAGAGATGTTGAAAAAGCTTTGTGGTTCTAATATGCAGATTTAGATACTCTTCTTCCATACAAGTTCATGTTCTAGAAACAAATCATCTTGATTTCTGCAGGTTAGCTAAGCCATAAGACCATCTTAAATTTCAACTTTAGAATGGTGCTGGGGCCAATGCAGAGAAATCAGGTATTGATTGTAAGAGCAGAGTTTTGTAATGGGAGCTTTAACCCAGCATTTTAAGTCTTCATAGTCTAAAAATTAAGCTTTTTGCTTTGCAGTTTGAGTTGTAGTTCAGGTGTGGCAAATGGATTATTCAAACAAGAGCTTTTAAAAATAAAACAGTTTACTTAGATAGGTACCTTTTTCTCGCCTGCATAATTATTTTAATTCCTGGTGCCCTATTGCTGCTGAGCCTTTCTTCAGTTTCTGCTATTTGCCAAATAGGAATTGTTTTTACATCTCAAAAATAAGTATTTTCTGCTCATTGCTGACTCTGGCACTGTACCTTCCCCTGTGTCAGTGATGTTACCTAGAATTCTCTTTGCTTGTAGCTTCTGCCTTTTCAGTCCTCTCAGGTGCAGCTTGTGCTTTCTGCTGCCACAAGTAGAGTCAGCATGAAATTTAAATTAGTGACTTACAGACTTGGACTCTGTGCTGTATCTCAATGTTTCAGTGTTTCCTGGCAGAGACAGTGTTTCAGAAGATGATGTTCTCTTCAGTGAAATATTTATTTTGCTTCTTGGCCTGTTGGTTTTCTTTTTTAACTGTTGTTCTTGTCGGTGTCTTTTTGGGTTTTTACTCTGATTAAATTCTAATGAAATATAGCTTTGTGGGCATGGATTGCTTTATTTTTCATTGAATGGTAATTTTAGCAAGCATGGCACTAACTCTGTGTTTAAGTTTTGCATACACATTATGCTGTCTAAAAAGCTTAAGTAAATATGGCTCATAAAATAAAAATATTTTTTGTTATGTTAATGATAGGTGTTGTCTTTTTTCTGCATGTACAATGATGTTCATGTATTTCTTTACTTACATTTGTTTTATTTTTTTAAATGAAAGCTACATTCCTTTTGTATAGAAATTCAGATTCTTCTGCAATAAGAAATTACTAAAAATGCAGAAATGTGGAAAGAAATATATCATTCTATGGAAAGAACTTCCAAGATAATTTATTTCTGGAGCACTCGAGTAGCTGAGAGAGGGGGACTATTTTTCCTTAAGATGAAGTTTAAGTTCATGTGGTTGACTGTGCAGGTGGAGGATATATTTTATTTATGATACTGTAATGATGTAGCACTTAGCTGCAAAATATTCACTCCTAAGCTCATGAAACGAACTTGGTTACTGTGCTTTAGTTACTCAGTTCCTGTGACAATTCTCATTATGAATCAAGCTTTTTAAACTTGATTATGCCTTCAAATGAAAGAATCTAACCACAAATTTAAAAATAAATTGCTGTTCTAAAATAATTTTTAAAAAATGTGATTTAAGTAACTTTGCATTATTTGATGAACTTTCCTTCTTTTTCACATGGCTCCCTTCGACCTGCCCTAAGTGTATTATTTTTGTGTAGGAAAGATGATGATGATCTCATTTGTCAAACAAAATTAGATTCCATACTAAACTCTCTGCCCTTTGCAGTTTATGGTATTGAATAACCAAAGTTATCCAACTGAGTTGTAGTTGGTTTGAGGAATTAAATCTGCAATCATTCTTTACAATCCACTGGCTTTGGACTACCAGTTTAAGGACTGTTTTTTGTCTTGGAGCTTTTCACTATAGACTGAAAATCCTTGAGTCATAAGTAGTGATTTTCGTAAGGATGAACTCCAGGTTGATTCAAAGCTGTAGGATTTGCAGAGGCAGTCCTGGGGTTTGGTTTAGAGCAGAAGCATCTTACAGGGTTGAAGTCTATTCAGAGTCGCACTGTTCTGGAGAATAGCAAACGGAATAAATGATTACAAAGAATCTCATGTGGCATCAAAAGCACAGGTCTATGCATACAATGAGATATGAAATATCTACTTATTTTCCATCCAGTTGTGAGTTAGGGCCTCTGTGAGGAAGATTATCTAAAGACTGCCCTGCTTGTTTGCTTTGAGGTATTAAAAATTTAGCATTTTGGATTTTATGATCTGAAGCTTATTCTTAGACTTGAAAGAGGACTGGTCAAGATGTTCACCATTTTTTCAGGAAAGAATTTCCCTCTGTCCACCTCACTATAAGATTTTGTATCAAAATTGAAGTAGCTGGAGGTTTTTGGAGTTGTTTGTTTTTAACAATCCTGTCTAGTGTTTCCTGCCACACCGATGAGACTTGCAACATGTTTTACAAGACAGCAACACATCATGCTAGGAAATTTGTCTGAGGGGTAATTACTTTGTGTTCCCCAGTAATTAGTTGAAATCATCACTGCTCAAGCATTACTGTGCACAATGCTATAATGCCTGTCTTCATGTGTGTCTCCACCTGCATCAGGTGTGCCCACCCTTCCAGGCATCACCACCAAGTAGCCTTGGGGGCAGAGGGGATCCCCAAATGTGCCTCTGTGGTGAACTCAATCTCCCCATGGTCTGACCTGGGAGGACTCAGGACAGCTCTGACCCAGTAGTTTTGCAACTGCAGACTTGATCACATAAGCCCTGCCCATCATATCCAGCAGTGACTCTCAGCAGCTTTCTTAGCTTAAATTTAGTGTTTCATTTATAGGAGCTACAGGGTTTGTTTGAGCTGCCTTTGTTTACCTGTTTGGAATGAACTGTTCTGGGCTGCTCTGTGGACATGTCAGAAATCTGATGAAGGGAGGAAGAGTTGTAGGCTAAAATTGAGATGCTGAGCTCTGATGCTCCTTTCCCAGGTTTGTGTCCTCTGGTTTCCAGTTGGAGTATGGTCATTGTTAGGGTAAGGAGATGCAGACTTGGAACTGAGGGTTAGGTGTGAATGGCCTGTGAATCCCTGCAGACTGTGCTGTCTGTCTGATATGGATTTCATAAATGAAGTTTGATCTTATTTGTTATGTTTCATCTGACTAATATTTGAGCTATTTGCCATTTAGATGTTTTCTGCAAAGGCATTTAGTGGCAATATTAAGTTTAGAGTTTCTTATTCTATAAACTCATACCTTTTTTTAAATGTGAATTGTAAAGGTTGTAAAGGTGACAGAGTCCTTCAGATCATTCTCTGACTGGAGAGTCACTGCTGTTTGGCAGTGCTAATTGCACTGCTGTGTTGCACTTCAAAAACCCTATTTCAGCAAGCTTTTTTTTTTTTTTTTTTAAGCATGTTTATCCTGCAGCTTAAATGCTGAGACAGCACCTTGGCTTATTTCCCAAAAGCCTGTTCAAAAAGCAGCAGCAGCAGCCATACCCTCCTTTTCTTTAACATCATTTGCTTTGCAAGTGATGCAGCGTGTTCTGCAGAGTGGGATCTGCACTGAAACACTCCCTTGCAGTCTGCATTAGGGAGAGATGGAGCTGCACGTTCTACAGAAATCAATGTTGCAGCAAGGTTACAGCATTTAGAAATGAAAGCATTTCATCAGGCCAAGTAAAGAGGCTCAAGACACTTCCAGCTGCTGAATTTATGCCTATCTTTTCTTTCTAGAAAGATGTGGATACTTTGCCCTGTCTCCAGCGTCTCTTCCTCAGCTTCAACAATATATCTAGGTAAGGGGAATAGTAGTTTGCTTCCTATCAGTTATTTGAAGTATCCTACTGGAGCTGTATTTCATGCAAATTTGAATTCAAACACTGTGAGTACAGATCCTTTTTTCCTTCCCTAACATGTCAGATAAAAACACAATCAAGTTATTGTGTGTTTTCTACTTTAAGTATAAAAATTCTTGAAACCTTTTGCATTTAAATGTCATTTTACTATGAGTATTCTATGAAGAAACATATTTTTAATTGATTATTATACTGTTTATAGTGGTCAAAATTAAAAGTGGATTTGTAAATACGTTGTTTTGCTGTTAACCTAGTTGCCTGTTAAAGCAGCATTATGCAAGGTACAAATTATATTTAACATTCCATCACTGTATTTCTGGAGTTATGCAAACTGCTGAGTCAGATTCTGCTTGCTATGGGTAAATTATTTCATGCCTGTATTTTACTTGTCCATGTATAATAAAGTCTGAAAGATATATTCATGGTTCTCTTTTAGACCAGATGGCAGAAGCAAAATAGCTCAACTTACAAAGCTGGGCTTCTATAGTTTGAAGTAACTAAGAGCATTTTGTTATAAATAGAAATGTTTGTCTTCTGTGCCTTTTCATATTAATGCATTTTTGAAGTCTGCCTTTATAGTCGTGCCAGTATTTGAAAAAAAAGCCAAGTGCCTGCATTATCTTCAGTTTGGTATGTCCTTCTTTTAATCCCTTGATCACCAGCAGCTTTCTTTGTTTAGAATCAAATAATTAAATGTGGGGTAGGGGAAGATGCTTCGTGTTCTAATTACTGGAAATGCCATGCTATTACTGTGGTATCTGCTTTCTCTGTAAAATGTACTTAGTAGGAGCTTTTATTGTAGTAGCTACTCAAACATTTTCTATTGACCTGCATTATGTTATTTGCAGACAGCTCCAACCTACTTGTCTGTGTTCCTTAGGTTCTTAAAGTACAAATGCAGTACATCTTAAATACTCATGGCTGTTAAACATTTAAAAACAATTCAGAGATGAACTGCAGGAGTCTTTCTTATGCTCTTCCCTTAGTTAATTTGTTAGTCTGTTTTAAATTGGCATAGTGAAGAAGGGGGTTAGCATTTTGCTTCTATTGAATCATTTCCAGAGCTGAGACTTGCCTTTGTTTCTGGCTTTCTAAAAAAAGTCTCAGGTTGGCAGGAGCAAGGAGGGGACTGCAGCAGCTTGGCTCCCTCGCTGTCAGGGAGCATCGCTGCAGTCAGGGAAATTGCTGTGTCTTTTTATGGAGTTGGTGTGTTTTGTGTAGCTTTCTGACTGCTCTCTCATATTGTTTTATGCAAATTCATGTTATTTTTAGTGTTCAAAGACAGAAAAATGTTTGAAAATTTCTCTGAGGTTTTGATAGATTTCTTGAAGTTTGTGATCAGTAGCTTGCTTTTTGGTACAATGCCAAAATTTCTGTCATTTATTCATGGGGCTCTATTGCTAGATCTAGTCTTAGGTTTCATGTAAGCTACAAATACTTATGTAGAACATATATGGAAGTATATGGTTTGGTTTGAGTTTGCAGTTGGATAGGTATAAAAAAGCCCTAATTTTAAACAAAAGATATTGCTCTTCTATTAATTTTGTATATGCCAGTGGGTAGATAGGTGGATGGATAACTTTAACTCTCTATTTACCAGTCATTATTTTAAACCACACAAATGAAAAATTTCTTTTAATCACATTCAGCTTGGATTTTTTTAAATAATAAACTTCTACAACATATAGCAGTTCTGAAGGCTAAAACCCCCTGTAATTCCTTATTTAGAGTAATGTAGTAGATATGTTTTCTACCAGGAAAGTGATTAAATATTACAGCATTGACCATCTGTGTTCTGATGCTTGGCTTGGATTGACTGGGGAAGTTCTATGCAACCATAACACCAGTGAACTGCTGTGCTCTATCTGACCATTCCTACACCCTTTTAAATGGTTTTGTGTGCCTTTGAGTCACTTATCCCATTTACTCTGGGCCACAGGATAGTTTGAAAACTGATTTTTCCTAAAAACGACTCTGTCTATATGACTGAATTTTGTGTGACAAGCAAATTGGTGCACAAATACTCTAATTAATTTATCTGTAGGTGTATAAACCCTGCCCCCACAAGTGGAAACAAATGACAAAATTTCCAGAACTTGAATATATTTGTTACAATTTCATTGCAATGTTTTATTAATGTTCATTTTTTTTTAAATAGCATTTTTTAGGCAATGCTTCCATGGAAAGATGTTCTTGTCTCTATTTTTGTGTCAGTGAAAATCCTGGAGTCTTAAATTGACACATCCTGGCATATTGAATTAATATTTCAGTAGAAGACTTGGGATTGCCATTAAAAATTGTCACTATTTTAGGCATGAGGATCTAGCACGGGTTTCATCGCTGTGTTCTTTTCACCTCATACTTCAGAGAAGGGCTCAGAATGCTGCTGCTTCTCTGCAGAACTTTTAGTATAAAAGGATATATTGGCAAGATAATGTAAGCTAAAACTGAACTCGATGCTGGTAGGAAACAAAGGAAGTCCTGTTTCTGGCTTCAGCCCAAAAAAATCTCAGCAGTTACACACTGGAGGCGTTTATACCTGATGGCTGAAGGCAATGTCTATATATAGAGCTGGTTATAGGAGAAAATGGGAGAAATCCCATTTTTAATTTGTCATGTGGCCCAGGGAAGGGATTGCAGTAACATTTGCAGGAAAGATTTGCCACAGAGATTCAGAAAGAAAGTTGTTGCTCATATTTGAACATGTGAAACTGGGGAAGGCCATTTTTTGATCTTGGAAACAAAATACATATTTTCAGTGTTATGCTGCTGTCTGGGTCAGCATTATGTTGGCTTTTTCATTTAGTCTAGGCATATGGAATAAGTTGGATACAAGCTCATGTAATTCTTGTTCTTCATTTGGTTGCTGAATTGGAAACCTGAGAGAAGCAATAATAAGATAATAAAAACAAGAAAGTACCTTTTTACTCAGCAAGATGAAAATTTATAAATGCATTGTGAGATGCTTGAACAAAAGCAGGTAAAGGGGAATGAAAGGTTGATGGCAGTTACATCTGTTTTTATAGGTAGTTTAGTAGCTAGAAACATGGAAGAACACAAATTTTCTTCTTTGGGTATTTCTGAACATACAGTTCCCTCTCATGTTCTTTCAGACTATAGTAAGTACATTGCCTTCCTCCTCTATTCCAGAGCTTTTTCCCTGTTGTGCAACCTGCTTTTAAAACTTGATGCAAATGCATAGAGAAGGAACAGTTGTCTCCCTAAACAAGCAGGTTAAAACAGAAGACAAATATTCCTGTGTCCTGTGAACGTGTGTCCCTGGTGCAGGTTGAGCTCCAGAGTGCTCTGCTGTGAAGGAATTGCCGCATCCTGATATGAGGGAGAAGTGGATTTGTGTCCCTGTGGCAGAGGGGAGAACTGCATGCAGGACTTGGAGCATGCACACACGATGGAAAATGGATCTATTCTGAAAAGACTCCCAGAAAATGCTTTCTGATAATTTAGTCCAAATTTGTGACTTGTTTCTGTGTTGCTAAAATTATAATTTCAGCAAAGATAATTTATGTAAGGAGGAGTGAGAGGTGGTTGTCTCCTGCAGGAGAAGGTCTTTTGGAAAGAGAATCAGACATTGCACTTTCAATGATTGACTGAGGCAGTGCGACACAGCACCATCCAGGGCTGCTTTGTGTTTCCTGAGCAGGTTAAAGGCCCCTTTGTGGTGAGCAGAGGCTGGAGAGAGCGAGCCTTGAGGCGTGGCCTCTGATTCCTGTCACTGCTCACCACGGGGCTCAGCAGTCAGAGTGCTGGGAAGCTCACAGGAGCTTGGTTGTAAACTATGCAATCTGTTTGGGAATTTAGCACATTAAAGCTTTACTTAGTTTAGGATTGGGATACCAGTGTGACAAGTACAGTATATAAACTTTTCTACATGGAATTTCTAAAGCTCTGGTTTTTTTGTATGTGTTTACAAAGATGTGAAAACAGGTTTTTTGCTCTACTGTTTCTTTCTAAAATTGAGCTGCTAATAGGGCAGCTAAAAGCAGGATAAAGTAAGCACATCTGTTTTTAGGTCCAGAGTGAATGTTCTGGCATGCTGAAGTAGTGAGGACTTCAAAGCACAGCAGTTTGTGTTAAGTGGAAGGTCTTGAAAACACACTAGCAAGCTTTCAACTTTTCTGTCATTTCCTGAAGAAATTGCTTTTATTAAAAATCTTTAAATCGTATGTAATGAAACAAGTACTGTTTGGTTAAATGCTTAGTAGTAAGCACTTGAAATAAATATATTTAACGTTTTTAAATATACTTGCACTTAAAAATAGTTTTGAAGACCAAAGATTTTCATATTTTTCAAGCAAAATGTGTTCTAGCTCAATGGAAATTCAGACTCTGGTGTTTTTTGTTCAAACATGTTTGAATTTGCCTTACTAATGTCTGTGTCATTTGGGAAGATTATTTTTTATCTTTAGGATATATTGAGTATGTATCTTAAGTTATATATCAGCCTGATCTTCCAAAAATATAGCTGTTTTCTGGAAAGGAAACAGGATCATAAAAAGAAACACAAAATTGAGCTTTAACTACATGTACAAAACAGCCAGTTCTTCAGATAGCCTAAGAACTTTGCCTGTCTTAGTCACAATCTACCCATAGTTCATTTTCCATTGGTTTTTAGGTTGATTTCATGCACAAAGGCAGTAATATCTTCCTCTTTACTGTCACTTTTCTGCTGTGTCCTTTGAGTGTACAGTGCAGCAGCTCCTTGCATGCTGCACCAATTGCATGAAAATAGCTATTGCAGCTTTATGCAATGACAGTCTTAGAAATGCACATCTGTACTGCATGTGATTTCTGATCACTGAGTTCAGGGCAGACTTAAGGTTTGACTTGACCTAAGGCAGACTTGACTTTGGAAGGTCAAAGGACGTAAGGATAAGTGCAGTGTCATACATACATTATAAACACGTTATGGGGTCTTATTTATTACCATAACTGTTCAGGTTTTTTTATTAAAATCCAGTCAAATAATCTGTGTTGCTTAAAAATAGTAAATATCTGAGCTGCTTTCTTTTCACATTTTATTTTCAATGAAAGGAACACTATAGAGGTTATACATCTTGAAATGTATTTTACACAGGTCAGTTATTTTTTGGCAGGTAACCAAATCTGACGTATTCTAAGAAGCCAGCAGGTTAGAGTTTGTAGACTGAACTCAAAGTAATGGACTAATCTGTTTTGAAGATTGTGATGCTTTTGTAGTTGTTTTACTTTCAATATTAATGATGATGCAAACACCCAGGATCATTCTGTGATATTTGTGGTTGACTTTCTTTCCTTGTACTTTCTAGGTTTTTCATGCTGCCTTTGATGGCAAATACACCTATTTTATTTCCAAATATGAATTTGTATGTATCATATTTTTGCAGGGAGGTTGATTTAAATACTTTCATAGTTCTTCTTATTCTGCATCGCTTTTTGTATGTGAAGGGACTAAAAAGTTTACCAGCAGCAGCTGCTGGTATTTCAGAATACTTGCATTTATCAGACACAGTATTGATGGGTGGAAGTGTTTCAGTACAGTTAAATATTTATGTTCTGTCCTTAAGAAATAACATCTTCCATCTCAAAATTACTCCTACTCCATGACATTAAAACTTTAAACTCTTTTGGTTACAGTTTTGAGGATATTCTGTGCCTTGCTGATTCCTCATCCTTGTCAGATATCACCCTTGATGGCAATCCAATAGCTCAGGAGACATGGTACAAACACACTGTTCTCCATCATATGATGCAGCTCCGACAGCTAGATATGAAGAGAATCACAGTAAGAAATTTCTGTTTTCATCAAATTTAATGGATACTTTAAATCAGAAGTAAAATGCAGGAGTTTCAGTGTATATGTGTATATTAAAAATACAACCTTTTTTCTTAATTTAGTGTGGAATGGAATGGTGAATAGACATTACAATATTTAAAACTTTAACCCTTTTCTTTACTTGAGTATGAAGTAAGGGTTTGCATTTTTGCTTCGTTTAACATGTTTATTTTGAAGTGTTAAAACCCTTCAGCAGCAAATGCTGTACGTTCAGCTGCTATGTGACATGAGAAAGCCTGCAAAGCTTTTGGTTAAAATTTTCCCTAACAGTCTTTGCTGATTTGTTGGATGAGAAGGAGCAGCACATTTCTTCCAAAGAAATGGTCTGTTTGCCCTAAAACTGCTGTAATTGGTATCTTTTATTTAAGTATTTAATTGGTTTCTTTAATCAGCCTCCCTAGGGAGATCTGGTGATCACACACTGTGTGTGTCTGTCTGTATTTCTCTCTTCCTAACCTACTCTCCCTGATAATTTCTGTTTCTGCTGCTCAAGTAACCTTGATAAGGGAGAGAGGACCTGCATATAACTCAGTCTCCTACAGGCTTCTTGAAAATCCACTTCAGAGGATGAAGGGCAATCACCAGGGTTTTACCATAATGCCTATTTTGTCTTTTAATGTAGGAATAGTCTTGTTAATTCTTCTGTGCCTACTCAAAAGTGATGTGTGAGCAAGATTGCTTGCCAGAGAAATCCAGCAGCAAGCAGCAGTGATACAATGGTAACTTTTTGGACCAGGTGTTGATACACACACTTTCTTTTAAATGCCCATTTGCTTTGTGCAAAGGCTATACAGCATTGTAAATTGCAGCTGATGCTTTTTCATGGAGCTAGTTAGGCTGAAAAGTGTAACATGTATGTGGAAAACAATAATTTTAAAAAGAAAATGCTTTGGGACATGACATTTTGTTCCCATCACTGAAAATACTAAATACTTGTTTGGTCACAGATATTCTAAGCTTCAGGGGTTTTTATATTTTATGACTTTATACTGACTTAATAATTGTTAATTACTTTGCTTTTAAAAGCTTGTTTTATCAGTATTATTTCAGAAATTTGAGTTGCAGAAAGAAAATCTCTCTCCATCTCCCCACCTTTACCCTTGTCAAGAGGGGATGGATCCTGGTGGAAATACCAGTGATGGGAAAAACTGTAGAAAGAGCTCAAATTCCTTTTTAGACTCTATGAGATCTGTACTGGGAAAAAGTTATCGGAAATGCACGGCCATGAGAAGAACTTAATCTGGGTTTGCACCTTGTTAAACATCAGAGAATCAACCACAAAGACAAAAAGCCATAGAAAACCAGGCTTCACCAGTCGTGCTGCTCATAAACCTACTTGTAAAAATAATGTGTTTTACACTCTTTATTTGCCTTCTGTTTTTGACCCTTTAACATTTTTCTCCAATGTAAAAGGTGCTGTGTATTTTCTCCAATAAAAATTGTTACCCAGATAATCGTATGACTTAAGAAACTGGGATTTAAAGGAAATTAACAAGTGTCATGGGATTTGTGGTAAAATTAAAGAGCTGGCAATCTCAAAATCCAACCATTCTGCCTAGTATTGCAACATGCTGTTGCCATGAGCTGTAAGGGTAGAGGTAACCTGGTGGGGGAATGGACTTGCAGTGTTGAGTATGTGATTTGCACTCTTGATTACTGTAAGAAAATAAACTAAACTCTAATTACATTTATAGGATCTTTTCTTCATCATCCCGAAGAACATTTAGGCCATTTTGAACTTTAGCATTGCTTTGTCTCGTAACAAACTGAGAGCTGGATGACTGTTGGGTTTTTTTCTGACTAGGAATTCTTCACTAACTTGTTCAGACAATTGTTAGTTCCAATTTTAACTTTTCTTTTACTGAAGGATATTTTCAAACGTTTGTATGAGACTTGGAAGCTTCATTCATGTTTGGTTTCAAGAAGATACATGCTCTTTGGTGCCAGGCTTTTTCTATAGGATTCCCTGGAGAATGAAGCCCTGGTGCAAAAATTTAATGACAACACTCTCTGCCTTAGTGCACTGTTCAGAAATATAGAACTGCCATGAAAACTAAAGGCACTGTGCTTGGAATGAAACATTTGTGCATTGTAATTGTTCTAGTAACACTTCAGTTGGAGTAGATTTGCCTTTAGACAAGGGATTGTATTGTATTATGACAACTCTTAAACCCTGACCAGTGTGGAAGCTGGTGTTTTCTTGGGCACCTCATTCCGAAGCCATTTTTGAACGCAAGATTCAAGCTCTTGAACCACTGAAGCATAGACCCAGTTGTGGTGAAATCAGTGGAGGTTAAGCACCTGTAACGCTCTTCACTTGCTCACAAGATGTTTTTCACCTGAAAAGCCAACCACTTGGTGTTGTGTATCTAAAACATCAGCTCAATGGAAGTATTTTGCTTTCTCGACCTTTGGCAGCTCAGTCTAAAGGCTTAAAGACTGGGCAGGAGGCTGAATTACCATGGCTGGATGGACTCCTGTGTTCATTTGTGTTCCTGTCAGTAACTCAGTTACACCTTTACCTCCCCTTAGCTGCAGGGTGGTGGAACTGGATGAATGGATCCATGGAATGGGCTTGTGCAGAGTCTTACACTCAGAGCAGGCTCAGGTTGCATTTGTGATTATTTACTTAGCATAATGGTTGTTTTTCTGGGCACTGAAGTTTTTTCAGTCTATTTTGTTGCTTGAACTTTTTCAAAAGTGGGCCTGCCCAGTGGTGCTTACAGCTTGACTGGGATCTATTTCTCTTCTTCCACTTTTTGTAATAGTAAGCAGACATTGTCTGCAGATATGTAATAAAATATTTAAATATGATTGAAATATGTACATATTCCTTATTTAGGAGTCACATAACCAGGAACATTTGCTATTCATCACTTCAAACAGACTTCCTCAAGAGAATTTGCTAACTGTGTATGTATTCCTATATGTGTGTGTAAATAGGATATGTAGTGCAATTTTTTTTAAATGTTGCCAGATTGAAAGACAAGCTGTGTCTTTTTAGAAGTAAAGTTTTGCATTTTTCATTGAGGTTTTATATGTTTTAGAAGCTTAAAGTAAGAGACCTGTGTTTGGTTTTGATTATTTGCTTAGACATTTCATTCCTGATCAGGGAGTAGGTTCTGCTTTATCCAGAACAGAATTCATTACTGTATTCCATCACTACCATAAAGTGTTCTGAGGCTTTTTTTTTTTTTAAGGAGGGATCCCTAACTTTTTTTTTTCTTTCCACTGGGAAATAAGATACTTAAATGTGACTTTGTGTGACTTAAATCGTGTCATTTGTTGAAAGGAACTTGTTTGAGGAATAGCGAGGCAGAAGTGAGGAGGATTGCGCGCATTCCTGTCGGGTTTTGCCGAGGTTTCCCTTGGGAGACCGGCGGTGCAGGAGCGCGCGGCTGGCGGCAGGGGGCGCCATGGGCACGGGGAAGCCCTCACGGGCATGGCGGGAACAGCCCGGGAAAAGCCTCCCCGCCTTGTCCGGGGAGAGCGCTCCGGGACAGAAATCCTGTCCCTGCCGCTATCAGGGACAAAAATCCCGTCCCTGCCGTTATCAGAGACAGGATAACGAGGGGAAACCAGTGATACGGGGCGAGAGCTCCAGCTCTTCCGAAACCCTTTCTTAAAGAGAAGGGATGATAGTAAAAGTGAATTGTGGCAAGGTTATGTAGGGGTTTGTTTCCTAACTTCCTTGGTACTCTCGAGCTTTTTTTGTGGGTTCCCGGGGAATGTGTTTTTTAAGATTGCTTGCATGTGTTGTGTAAGATTATTCAAGAAATGTATATGTAGATTGTCCTGTGATCTTTATTCAGAGATTTTCTCTATCACTCTGCTTTTATGAATACTGAGTAAAGCTAAGGATGTATTTTATTTTTTGGCCTGAACTAACTTCTTTTACAAAAGGATTAGTGTTTTTTTTAAGTGTCTGTAATTAGGATAAACTCTTGATCAAGGAAAAGAACCTTATTCAGTTAATACTCTTGTTAGAATGTAATTTGCATTAGCTGATTGTGATTTTTGTGTGGAGACTGTTGGTAGGGAAGGCAGAGGACTGACTCCAGTGGGGGCAGTAGACCCTCCTGCAGGGAGGACAGTGTCATAAAGTGCATGTCTGGACTGGATTAAGGGAAAGATTTGAGAAACAAGATAGAAGACAGAGTAAGAAGAGATCTGTTGAAGCTGAGAGAAAACCGATTTAGGGGATTTTATGGATGATTTTCTTAAAGCTTGGGAAAAAAACTACAGCAAGTTATTTTAGAACAAATAAAATTAATGAAGGCTAATTTTGTGTCAATGCAATTTTGTTGCCTAGTTCTCACCTCCCCCAGTGTGAAACACAACACGAGCTCAGTTAGTTTGAAACTGAGTCTCTGATGAATGGCCAGATGTTTTCTGCCAAAAAAGAACGGATAGTTTCTGCTTCCTCTTCCTTGGCGGTAAAACTAGCTTACATTTCTCTTCTTTCTACATACCCATTTAATATAATCAAACTTCTAGAGAACAAGAAAAGTCCCTTCATTTAAGACTTCTAAACATACTTTGTTATTTGATATGTTCAATGTGTTGAAAAGTCATTAGAGAACATGAAGACAAAAAATTGTAAAAAGCTTATTTGTTTAGGAAGCCCAGTTTAAAAGCATAGATACACAGTTCAATGAAGTGGTTTAATTAAAAAATGAAAATTCCCTGAAACAAATCTAACCTGCTCTCTAAGGAAAGTTATCACTAATGTAGTTTGATAGTGTTTATGTTTTATTTTAAAACTTGTGTTTTTTGCACAAAACACTAACAGAATAATGTAATACATAATTGGGATAAACAGCTATAATGAGAATAATACTTGTTATTCCTAAAATGCTGAATCGTATCTTGAGGAAGAGTACATTTTTATTTTGCATTATTAACAATGCATTCATATTTGTGGCATGTTACCTGCATGGGGTTTATTTCATGATTTTCACGACCTGCCCCTGAACCATCCCATTCATGTGTTGAATTTCATTGTGTGGTATTTTGTTGCAGTGGCATCTAGAAGGCCTTCTGTATCTGTGTGTGGTTTTATTTTGTTATTCAGTTACTGGTGATCTCCTTTAACATGCACTGTGGAAGTCCTTCTAAGCTGGATTATGCTGTAATTCCATGCCACTAGCCCCTTGGAAATACCCTGGTTAGGAACACTTTTAAAGTCCAGTAGCAGAGAAGGCTGCCAACAGAACTTCGCCAGTGAAAGACAAGTTGCTCTGAGAATAAATTAAGAATAATAATTTAAACAACAACAACAAAAAAGTTAGGGGTTTTCCAGTTAGTGTTCCAAGGAAACTCTTGCATACAAGAAGCAGCTTACTCTGTCCAAAGCCTCATGCCTTACTGTGCACTGAGGTACTCCTCTTGTTTAAGGTAAGATATTAGGGTAAAGTCATGGAGGAACAGTTTGAAAATCTTTTGTTTAACCCCTTTTCAGACTGATGCTAAAGTTCATGGTGTGTCAGTGGGTTTCAGGGGGTCTGTACATAGGTCAGAGTAAGTCTGCTACATGCACTCAACTCCTTATGCTTTGGAAATTGTTTTCTTGAAAATGTAATGGCCATGCTAAGTGTGAGGTTCCTGTTTTATTTTATCTTCCAGTAAGCACTCAGCCATATGCTTAGGGGTTCTTACAATGCTCCAAACATAGCGTGTTTTATTTATGTAGAAATTTTGACATGTCAATATGTCTTACTGGTTGATGGTGCTTTCTGCTCATTTTTGTTTGTTAATTTTGTTAACATATGACTTTTCCAGAAAATTTAAAGGTTTGGACAGGAGCTTTCTATTTTGAGGAAAAGAAAACACTTTTCATATGTTCTGGGAAGACACTTCAATAGAAATGCCCAAATGGCATGTGAAGTAAATCAAAATAAGTTAAAGTATGCTTCCCAAATATTTGTGTTGGAAGGACTCTACACTTTTTACTTCATAGTGAACATTTCTTTTGTTACTTGGAAATATATGTTCTAAAAATACTGTGCTGTGAGAATGTTTAGACTTCTGTAAACAAGGGGCATCCAACCTAATATGGGTGTATTGCAGTATCAAATTGCTGTAGCAGGAAAATGAAGCAGCTTCACTTTCATTGTTTAGAAATCAATGGCTTTTTTCTTGAGATTTTGTCATTAGGCAGTAATATTGATGAGACATAAGGGTCATGGAATGGCTAACTTTGAAAATGTTTTGTTCTTCTCAAGTTTAGTTGTTGATTGAGAAAAGCCAAACCCTGGAAACAGTTTATAATGATGAAAATTAATCCTGGATTATGATTCAAGCATAAATAGAACTCAGCTTTTATGCTCTGTGGGTTTTTATACAAAAGAATAATCAGGCTAATTGTGAAAACGACTACAAAGATACAAAGATGTATTGCACTGTCATATCTAAAAATACTTTTCATGGTCATACTCACCATATGTTTTATACTTTTTCAAAGGCTCTTACATATATTACTTTTAACTAGCTTTATCTTCTGCATTTATATCTGATTAGTTATTTGTTCTGGTTTACTTGACTTTTTTATAATTAACAATTTCATTTGTTATAATGGTATTTTGAAACCTTAAGATGATAAAATTTCTAAAATGATGTTAAAATGAAAATTTGCATTTCAAATATCAGCACAAGAACATAATTGATCAGTAATACTTTTCAGAACCAACTTAGTTCCTCCCTTTAGGAATTTGTTTTTCTTTTTTTCATGCAGGAAGAAGAAAGACGTATGGCATCTATTGCAGCAAGGAAAGAGGAGGAAAGGAAGCGTGAAAGCCACAGGCAGACCTTGCTTAAGGTATTGTCTGTGGCTGTTCTAAGGTCACTGTAAACCAGTTTACAGCAATAATTTATAGCCATATTTTTTGCTGCAGATATTATGTATCCCAATACGCCTCTGTCTATTTTTACAGCTTCAACAGTGCACTCCATGACCTGAACTCTGTTCAGTCAAATATGTGAGGGACACTTGAGCAGAAAGCCCACATTGAACACAAGTGTGATACATGTCAGTGGATGGCAAACTTCATTGTCATAAGTCCATGCTAAAGTAAAGGACTTCTCCAGTGATTTCACATTCTTTGGTCTCCCCTTTTCAGGTGGACACTGACTGCAGCCATGCAGGGTGCTCTGAAGTAGTTTTTCCTTCATTTTTTCCTGTTGAAGTTGTTCCTTTCTGTGGATACAGTGAAGGGGCCCTGAGGGCACAGGCAGACCCCAGCAGTTGTCTCTGTCAGCAGAGCTCTGATCTGTCTTATCTCCCAGCCCAGCTGGCCCTTGGTGCTGACACACACGGGACAGAAGTGTCCCACCAGGGGAGACACAGGTGCCCTCCAGAACACTCCTCATGGGGCTGCAGACTGCATGAGCTCTGCTCCTAATAGGAGACTAAAGTTCAAGAATCTAAGAGTATCTACATTCCATTTGCTGTGTGAATATCACCATTTGTCTCCAAATCTAGTTTTTTTGGAGAAAGCTGCCTATTTTTTTTTTGTCACCCAGCAATGCCTGTACAAACATTCTTTCAATTTGGAAGTCAAATAAACAAGAAAATATTCATGTCCATACTAAGTTTCCAAGGTAAAATCATATTTCATGAAGGGGATTAGATTGGATTAGTTGCAGGAGGCCATAAGAAGTGTAGCAAACATATATAATTGAAAAATAAAAAGACACAAACAGAATGTTAACACTCTGTTAAAAGATGTTTTAAGTATATCAAACCCCCCCAAGAACCTAAACATGTGAATGGGGGAAAAATTTCATGTCCAGTGACTAAGAATATGTTTTGATTTCCTTTATATTTGTATCATTATATATTTCTATTTCATTTAAAAATATTGATATAATTAAAAAAAAATAGATACAGTTGGAGGGGTGTTTTTGGGTTTTTTTAAGCAGTGTTGTTGTTTGGTTTTGGTGTTTCTTTTTTCCCTGTTAGATATTGATCTATTTAAAGTCTCTTCAGATTTGAAATGTTGGCGCCAGATCTTAGTAGCATAAAGAAATGGAAAACTGGTAAATAATTTTCACACATGGCATTGTCTTGTGCTATTGGAAATGTCTCTGTGACTAGGAAAAAAACCAAGTAGGTATTTATTTGTAGTTCGTGTTCCTAACCATTGATGCAATATTTCCCTGTAGCAGAGGCATTGTTTGTCTTGGTGGCCTAGATTTTGAGATGCTTTTTTGCTAGTGGAAAATTCCCTTAAAAGAAAAATATTTTTAATGCCTTGTTGCTATCATTACTCAATTTCAACATTACATTTTAGACTTTAATTTAATCAAGGTATTTTTAATCTTCAAATAGTTAAGTGGCATAACAATCAAATACCCATATTTTTCTTATGATTTGATGATTTTGTAGATCTTTCCTTTGTAAATGGGTTCTTATGATTCAGACTTTTTTCCTGTTCCACACATTTGAATTGAAGGAATAAATATGCTCATAGATACAATGACCAGCAAAAAAAGCTGGGACCTATAGGTTTCTTCATAGTTAAATCTGAAAAAAATATTTAGATAAATATTTATTTTAAAATATTATTTTCTGCAACTTTCTATTACCATCACATTTCTCCTACATTTCTTATACTACATGAAGTATAAATGAAATTATAGGCAGTCATTCAGTAGCAAACAATTGTTGTTTTCCTGTATGCACTGCATTGAAAATGTTCATTTCAGCAATGTCATCTCTTCTTTTTCCCTTGCTGATACTTGTCTGCCCAAACAGCAGAATTTCTTCATCTCTTTTTCCAGACTTCTTTTTTATTGCTTCCAGCCCACTCTTCTGGGAAAGATTGAGATGTACTTTGAAATGTATAGAGAATGTCATTCCTTTCCAACAGTGGTTGAATTTAGTATTTACTGGAACAAGAGCATGTTACTGCTAGCAGAGTCTTCACACTTGTAAAATTTGCTTTTCGAAAAAGGAATTTGTGGAAGTTTTTGAAGTTCTGTAGGAATCCATCAGCCCACATCTGAGGGTTAACAAAGCAATAGAGCTGTACAGTAATTGAGGTTGAGACCCTAACCCTTGACAACAAACAGAATTTTCTAAAGATTGTTCTGATGAAAACCACCGATGATTGCAACTTCCCCCCCTTTCTGTGACATGGAGCTCAGTCATTGTGGAAGTCTCTAAGTGTTGAGCAACACTTAGTGCTCTCTAAACAGAAAGCATCAAAACTCCATGGGCAAATGGAATGTGAAATAGACTTCTGAGCTCTTTAAAATGGAAAAACTTGCAGAAGTAGCAGTTTCCATGTCCTAAGTAGATTAACATCATGCTTTCATAAAGTGTGGATTTATTACGTTACTTTTCTTGTTTCTTTATTGCAAATTTTGTGAAATTATTTGCTGGCATTTATGCAAAATAGCCCTAGAATGATGCATTGATATTAATGCATAACCCCCAACCACAAGTAGTTTCTTCAATTTGAAACATCTAAAATGTTTTGCTTCAGCAGCATATTTCAGAACAGACCAATGTGTTGATCCTGCCGTGCCTCACGATGAGCCGTGTGTCTGTTTCAGGAGAAGAAGCGGTTAACGATCGGTAACATCGCTCGCCAGTGGGAGATCCAGCAGAACCGAATTGCTCTGGAGGCTTCTTTAAACAAAGATAAAGAGAACGAGCCCTGCCAGATCAATGGCAGTGCTGCATATGTATTTCCTGAAGAAAGCAGGTATTTTATTGGGTGATACTTTTACCTGTTTGTGTCTTAAGTTCCAGGTTACTACTTCTCACCTCTGAGATCTCGCTGTATTTTATTATCAAAAGTACTATATATGCAAATCAACCCTGAAAAGATGGTTTACTTTGCTTTTGACCATTAGTGATAAGTAACATGTTTAAAAAGAAATAGACCAGCAACTCATTGCCTAAAGAAGTGCAAGTTAAATTATTATGTGATTTTGCTAAATAAAGGACAACTTCATGTTTACAAGAAATGTTAAATGTGAATTCCTGAGGCTTCTTGAGGCTGTTCATTTCCTTAGCAGCTTAGATTGTTGCCTTCAGTTGAAATGAACAAAATGAAGATGTATGAACATTATGAAGATTTGTAATCTTTGTATATCGAGTTGTTTCATAGTTGTATTCAGGCTCATAGTTTAAACTGCAGCATCTTTTATGGGACTGCTTTCACAACCATGCTATTTTAAGAGTAGCAGTTACCAGACTTAATTTTATTCTCAAGATTACTTTAGTATTCTTGGTTTAAAATGTATTATTTTTGCTTATTTGCATCTAAAAAGGTGATCATGTGGCCAGAACCTACTTAAGGAACAGTGTGTGCCTTGGATTGGCTAAAACCAAAGCAGCACTTCAACCTTGGTTAGCTCAGAAAAATGCATAAAAAATAGTCTGCACAAATTCAATAGCAAGTACAGCTTCCTGCTGTCCCTGGTCAATGCTGGAAGTGTCAGGGATGCTCAGGAAGTCTTTGTTTCTCACAAGTAGGACCCATCTGAGTTTCAGTCTGTTATGCCTAGAACTGGTTCTTATCTCCAGTCAAGTGCTACATCTTTTGAAACACTTTTTCCTTAGCATTTTTAAATTGCCATCATCTTTTCTATTCTTGTGCTTCCAAAGCTTTCCCCTGAATGCATATACCCCCTGCTTTCTTGCCTGCTTGGTTTCTTTGCCATTTAATTCAGTGTTGGCAATCCCTCCCCCATGACCAAGTCAATGTAACTATGGTAGTTTGACTGTTCTGTTAATGAACAAATTCCCATTGCTTGAGAAATGATGCTGTTTTGATGTATGTGTTTTGTCATAGTGAAGAATTTCAAGATGAGCTACTAAGCAATGAAATTGCAGGTGAAATTCAGTGTAGTTAAGGAATTAGAGCTTCACATATGAAGTGGTGGGCTCTCAACATTTTCAGTTGAGAGAAATGTTAGAGTTCTGATTGTTATTATGAAGAAAGCATCAGTCAAATGATTGCTACTAGTCAAAATACATTAAAAAGACCAAGAATGTGGTAAAGATAAAATAATAACAGCTATTACATAACTTTCTAAACCTGTGATTTTGTGCTTATCTTGAGTTCTCTGTACACTTTAGGACCAGCCAGCTGAATGTATCATGCTGGAAGGAGGATAAAAAGACTGGAGTCAGGAATACCTGGATTTATTGCTTAATTTTAAAATTGCTCTTGTGAATTGGAAAGGTCACATTATTTGAAAGAAATGCTTGAGTTATTGCTTATGTCCACTCTTACATTTCATATAGCAAACGGAATGTGAAGGAGACATAAATAAATACATTGTTTGAAGTTTTGTTTAGATATCTAAAGCAACATGAAATATGCTAGGTTGGCATTCTGAGCTAAAATTTTAAAGCTGATTATTAAATATGAATGGACTCTTTATTTCACTCAATCCCACCACCAACTCAAATGCACCCAGAGCCTTTCTGCCGAAGAAGTAGAACAAATACAGTGTTACATGATGGAAGAAGAGTTTTCCAGCCTTTAGTGTATTTGAACCAGATGGGGTACTGAAAATGAATGAATGATGAGAAATGCCATTGTATTTGACAGTTGAGTTTTGGTAAAAGAAAGGACTGCTATTCAGTAAAGTGATATTATTTCAAAACCATCTCATTTACATCACTGTATTTTTATTTCCTCTACAGATCTCTTGATACAATCCTGAGCAGTGCAGTACAAGGCTTGTCTGTTCTAGAGTCTCATTTAGTGGAAGTGGAAGGAGACACTCTTGGCTTGTATGGTGCTGGGGCACTGGAGTGCCTGGATCGAAGCTGGAGTGTTCAAACAGCTGGGATTATTGCCACAGTCTCCTTTATGTTCATAGAATTTGATGAAATTGTTCAAGTGTTAGCAAAACTGAAGACAAAATTTCCTAATTGTGTGGTGAGCATGCCTCATGTTTCAGCTCTGAACAGCTATGGAATATGGATTGTCTAATAGAACCTTACTTTGGCATAGCCCCCCCACTAAGTGCTTTCATGTAAATAGATACTGTTAAGAATTGCATATTTCCTTATGTTTTAGTACTAGCCTTGATACTTAAAAATCAATAATTTAGATTTAGATTTCTTTTTAGGCTGGTCTTTATTCCTTTGACCTACCTAATTATTTTTAAGTTGCAAAACGTGTGTAAATACTGTATTGTTGTTCTGTACTATTATGGATCCATGGTATCAGGAAGACTTCATTTGTGTTGTGAGTTCAAAGAGCAAATTGCTGATAGGATAAAAAGATGAAGATTACAGAGAATAGCTAACTAAATCAGCACAGTTCATGAAATTCCTCAGTTCTTGATGAAGTAAAGCAGTGTGAATGAGAAGTCTCTTCAGTATGTGTCTCTTTTTTTCTTAGTCATTCAAATCAGTCATTTTGATGCAAATATTAAAATAGAGATAACAAACATAAGCAACTTGTAGCTCAGATTGGTTGGCTTTGGAGCTCCCTGCTGCTTCTCAAGATTTTGAGTATAACAAAATTTAATGTTTTAATTTAGACTGATAAATTTGTGGGGAGCTTAAGACAAATTTATCTGTCCTAATGAAACAATTGTTAGACTATGGGTGGGAGAAAATTTGTGAGCGAGAGCAGAATCACAACTAAAATTTTGTATTCATCATCAGTTTTTCCTCCTTCCTCTTCCCACAATAATGCTACTGTGTAGCATACACCATCCTCATAGGAACATTGGTGTAGGGCAGGGTATGAATTAGGCCAGCACCCTATGCCCAAAAAGGGCAGAATATTTCAAAAGCATGTATTGTACTTACTTTTATGTGTAGATATTGCAGGTGCTTTACTTGCAGAATTAAAGTAGACATTGTTTAAGTGGTATCATTGCTTTATGTAACATTGAAAATATTCCAAATTTACAAATTGCTTGGGCCTTGTAATGTTGCCGTCTCTTAGTACACGTAATAGGGCACTTGATAGATACATTGATGGGTTTTGCTACAGAGACCTCAAATGAAATGAACTCAGTTGCTTCATCATGACTGTTACAGTTTGAAAATTGAGCAGCACAGAATAGGAATCACTGTGTTCACTCTTTACTTCCTTATTTAACTTATTGGGGTTTGACTTTCTTTAGCACCTGAAGTTTAAGGAGACAAACCTTGTGGCGCTGCAGCAGTTCAATGCATTGGCTGAGATGCATCGCATGGAACAGCTGACAGTTGATCCTCAGGGAAATCCAGTCGTCAACTTCACTTTGTGGAAATACTATGTTCTGTTCAGACTGAACCATTTTAATCTGCAGAAGATAAATGGAGTGAAGGTAGGATGGTGTTGCTTCTTATAATTGGTCTTACAGGATAAATTAGTGTTGTTTTTAAAAGAGCAAATGAATTCCTAATGAAATCAGCACAATCCTGACAGTGTCTTCTCAGTATTAAGAGGGGAAAGATAACAATAGACTTCACCATGTAGTTTCTTATGCACTTAATATTAAAATTAATATTATTTAATAAAATTATGTGGAATTATTATTAAAGATCTGCACAATTTTACTTGATTTTAAGAAGCACTTTTGTTTTTGAGAAAATCGCAGCGCTGACATGGAATACTTACACAAAAATGTGTTTGACAGAATCCTTAGTAGTTTACTGCATATGACTGTTTATAATTGCCAGTTTACAAAATACCATAGAATCATATTTTCTGCTTTAAGTCTGTCACAGGAAAAGTCTAACAAATAGATTTTTTTTTTCTGGTTGCTATGTACAAGATCTTTAGAGTGGTGTTTTGGTCTTTTTTTGTTGGGTGTGCATTTTGTGTTTAAGTAAATAGAAAGTTAGGACTCTAATATTGCTGTTCTTTGTACTTTGTATGCCCCTTTACATCAATTGAAAGTAAATTTATTCAAGCATATAAACCAGCTATTTTATACTTGGGCTTTGATCATAAAGGGGGTGAAAATAGTTACAATGCAACACAATGTTTGAATGCACATTCAATTTTAAGTGCTAAATAAGTTTAAAAGATGTTATGGAAGTTAATTAGAGCAAAAATAACACACAGTTTTAGCATTTAGATCTGGTATTTTAATTTGGTCATCATCATATGTTTTGGATTAGATATACTTGTTATCTGATCCAGCCAAAGCTGGATGTTGTGGTTTACTTGGTTTTAGTTGTATAAAGCATGTATTAGTTGCTCAGAAGAGTAAGAGTGGGTAAAGAGCTTAAATGAATTAACTCTCAAGGAAAGGATGGATGGAAATAGGATTCATTCCAACAGCACAGTATCTTGAAAAGAAAAAATATATAGTGATAGTCAGTAATCCCATAAAAAGCATAGAATAACTTTAAATTTAGTACTTTGTTGAAAAAATGCTCTTCAATTTTGATTTTAAAAATATAGAGTTTATTTCTTTTTTTACTGCATCCTATTTTCAAAATCAACACTAGTGATTCGGATGAAAAGCAAATAGAAGCTACATCTTGCTTGTTTGGTCTTCAAAAGAGAAAGAGAAAGAAAGTAACACGACTGTTTAAGTAGATTTTTTGTTACAATCTCAAGGTCAACAAGTTCAGTCTCTGAAGGAAAACTTTGTATTTAATAGTTCTTGGGGATTAATTTAGTAAATGGAGCACATGTAGCACAGCATGGTTTTATGTAGGACATATATCAGATCTTAACTATGTATGACAAGAACATTTTTGTCCTCAACAAACTTTTTCAGCCAGACCACACTACACGAAGATGTGCATGCAGAAAGTTTTTTCTAGTGTCATTAATCATTTGAAAAGTGTCTTAGCTAAGCAGAAGAAAGAGATGAGCTCTGATTTCTGTTTTTCATTACCCTACAGCAGAAGTCCATGATATCCAGCTCTGCAGATGCGTATTACCTAGTGGATTAACATGAGTAATAGAAAATTCTATTTCAATGTAAAGAACACAACCCCTGAAGTGATTCTCAGACCTTAGATCAGCCCTAAATAACAGTTTCAGATGACAGAAGGGGAAATGTGCATATTTGGCTGTTCTGATTACCATTTGTGTACAATGTTTGTGGAGACTATCGTGTTGTCAGCTCGGAGGTTTGCAGAATTGCAAAGTAAAGGCAGTATATACTAACTGAATTAACTAAATAAAATGCTTCGCTTTTAAACTGTAAAAAACTTCTTTTAAAAACCTTTTATTTTCTCCCCAACCTTCGCCCTCCATTCCTGATAATATTCCAGGCTAGAAGCTGAGTGTTGGTCTCTCCCTAACAGTGATTCCGTGCCCTTGTCCAATTGTTACATTTAGTAACTGTGAAGAAGCAAGTTGTCTTTATTGAGAAACTACTTGAAGTTTTTCCCAGTGATAGTAATCTCGGATTAATTCTAATTTGCCAAGTGGAAGTTAGCAAGCCCTCCAGACTGCTGTCCAGGCACTGGTCTGGAATAGAGTGTGACAGATGCTTCCCTTTCCCTGAGCAGGGCCTGCTGGCACAGTGGGTGCCTGTTCTGTGCACTTGGCAAGGAGCAGGCATAAAGCCTTACGTTTATGCGATACTACCGTTATAATCTTTTTGTGATTAATGGAGCAAACAATGCACTGCACTAAGATAGAGAGCATGAGTTTGTGTGAGCTGGAGAGTGTATTCAGCATTGCTGTCTCTGTTGACCTGGTCCTTATGCTTCTCTTAACACAAATAAATACATTAAAATCACTTATTTCTCCAGCAGGCATATCTGCCTGCACTGGGCTTTGTTTCCCTAGCTGCCTTCTGTGCTCTTTGTTTTAGACCTTGCTTCTGTTACAGACTGTTCAGCAAGGTCATCTACTCCTAGGCTACTAAGTAAGACTTACTTAGTTTTAAGTGAAAATTATCAATTCCACTGTAAAAATGGAATTGGCTTTATGTTTCTAATTCCCTGATCTGTGTTCTCCCTGATTTTAGCCCTGCATCATGCTGTTGCAGTATGCTTTAGGCAAGTGTAGATTGTATAGTCTCTAAACATTGAGGAAGAATACAACAAAGATCTGTTAATGTGGATGAAAATTCCATTTTACTCACACATTTCAATAGCATAGAATACAAAGTTTGTCTGGAAGTGCTTAGTAAATATTGTGGGTATTGAAGTGCATTTAATAATGGGTTGCTTTCCCAAAATATGTTAAAGGATGAATGAAAGTTAAATTTTGTCCAGAAGTTAAGAAGTCAATGAGCAATTTTTGTTGTCCAGTGTTTTCCAGGTCAGATTTAGTGATCATAAAGATTGCTTCTGCACTCAGTACAAAGCCAGGAGTCCAGAAACTGTGCCAACAAACTTTTGGCAGTTGAAGTCTGTTCATAGTCTGGCCATCAGGGTAGGAGAAACACAGGCCATGGTCTCCAGAGGTTACAAGCCAAGACAAACAAAAAATAATCACCACCACCACCAAAGATTGAATCTCTTCCACTTTCTTTACACTTTTCAATTTTGTATAAAATGAATCCTGAAAATTTTTCAACCACTGAAAGTTAGTTTAAAGAGACAGCTGGAACTTAATATTGAAACAACAATATGGTAGACATTTAGAAAAATATAATGAGTGAACACTTACTTTCAGGAGCTGAAAAATGCAGAGAAAAATTTTTCCCTCTAAAGCCTCTATTTTATAAAGCCTTTTCCATGATGTTGCCAAAATAAGAGAGTCTGTAAGTTATCTTTTCACATGTGCATGCCCAGAATCTTTCTGTTTCTCCAGCATAGCTTAATCAGAAATTTTCCAGTAGACCTTTTGTAAGTGTATGCAGTATGGAGCAGAATTAATATGTCTGGCCTTCAGAAAATGAATGTAAGAAACCTTTATAAAATTCCTCATTTCACAAAGACTGTCATGGAGCACAGGTCATCATGTATCTACATTAAAATATCTAGAATAACAGGAAATAAAACAAGCACCAGTACCTCATTTGGTGTCTTCTAAAGTGCATTTAAATTGCCAGCAAAAGCAAGTCTATGTTTTGAAGATGTGCCTGCAACAGATCTGTGTGCAGTGTTCTATATAAGAAAATTTCAGTTGATTATCCATGTACATATATAATGAAACATTAATGTGCTAATTTTTAAATGTAATTTTTTTTCTTTTTTCTTCTCTTCCCGCTCTCTCACAGGTTACAGAAAATGATGTTGTGAAGGCAGAAAGGCTCTTTGGCGTTCTGGCGTATGTGGCATCTTCGGAGCTGCCGCATTATCGCGTGCTTTCGCTGTTTGGAGAATCCAGGTAAAATACAAGAACAGAGCTGCAGTTTCTCCAGAACATGTTGTTTAACTCTTTTGCACACTGTTATGCTAAATTCTTTTTAGGTAAAAAGATAAAAACTTGACAAATACCATCTTCTAGGAAATAGATCCTCTGCATAATGCACGGGTGTTAGCATCTCCTGGTCCATGTAGCAAGAGGTTTTCCCAGAATTTGTATGAAGTCTGCTGAGGAGATGGAAAGGAACATGCACACAAATGAACTGCATGTTCAGTTCTCCATTTGTGCTGGGATTGCTGAAGGCTTGTGGACCTTCGTGATGAGAACTGGTTATTTTTAGAGGGTATTTTATAGTGGGTAATTAATGGTTAACAGATTTAGGAATTGTACTGTAAAAAAGGGTGCCAAACCCCCCTATTTTTAGTCTTCTATAGACAAATACGTAATAAAAGTTAAAGCTGCAACACTTCCTATTTAGGAAGTGCTATGTGATAGATATCAAATTCAATTGTTTAAAGACAAATTAATGAGGGGACATCTAGAGTATTTTGAATAACTTAAGGATGCAATATACTTCAAAGCTTTAAAGTGTATGTTCAGGAGAACCCCACCTCACAATAGCTAAAAACATCTGCACTTAAAAGTTTTTGATAATTAGGATTGTAAATCTCATTTCACAGGAGGAAACAATTCCACTATCTGCTGGAGGGGAAGGGAAAGAAATCTGGGGTTGGCAGTGAGGAAAGCAGTGATAACAGAAGAAGTGGAGGGGAAAGCACAGCTCGAGCAACGTTGAATTACATGACAAAGGATTTTCATATGGAAAAGCTTGAGGTAAAATATATAATTACAAAATATTTCTATTTTCTGTTAGGTAACCTTAGGCTACTTACTGCTCATTGAATTTATCGGTACATCAAGTTTCAGTAATGCTATTGAGAATGGTGGTTTTAAAAGATCAGTGCTTAACACACATATCTGATCAAACATTTTATCTAACTGATCTTTTTCTCAGAATACTGAAAAACACTCAGTTTCTGTCTTTGGTGAAGTGATTCCTGACCAGTGCCACAATCTCAGAAATACATTCTCACCTACAAGCCATATGGAGTGAGCACAGTTTTAGGAAGAAGAATGTATATTGCACATGTTAGATTTTCCCTGAATGAATTAGTGAAGAACACCTTCAGACAACACGTGAGATAGCGCAGGCTGTAGTAATCAAAAGCTGCTGCCTAGCTCTTCAGTGAGCTACAGGAGAAAAAATATATAGGCAATGTATTAGGTTTAATTATTAATAAAATTGCAGGCTGGCTTGTTTCAGACAAGGGCATCAGTCACGCTTGTTTTAGTTTGTGTTTCTGATCTGCTAACTCTTTTGCTTGGGCAGAGGGAAATTGTTCCCAGGGAGAATATGATTTTTTCAGCCACAGTCCCCCTTCTGAGCAATCATCCTGAGCTCTAACTTTAGGCACTCAGCCTCTCATGTTTGTCCCGTTGTTTGCTTTTTGATTATGTGGAAATACATAGATCCCCTAGTGCAAGAAATTAAATCAAGTTCAGTAATCACTGAATTCTCTTATTCCATTGTGGTTTTGTTATCTCAGATCCACAGCATAAAAAGGAGACAGTGACTGCATGTGTGGAGAGATTAAACTAAGAAAACATTTTAGTCTCAAAAGCTGTGATAGTAGCTCTTAAAATCTTTGCATGGTATGGAGTAAGAGAGTGAAGCATTCCTGTTGTCCTTTACCATGGAATCAGTGCTATAATAAAATAAAATAAGCTTAGTATTTGTGCAGTCCATTAAATAAATGCATTGTTTTCTCTTCCCAGTGCAGCAATTCCCACTTTGTCCTTTGCTGTAGCATTGTGCATGTGGCAGCAGGTTCAGGGTGTCACAAGAGTACGTCCTGGCAAAAAGGACTCCTTCCAGTTCCCCAGCAGAAGTAAACTGACATCATAAATGTGACTGAAGAAGTGTATTGCTAAAGATGACAGTCTTGGGTCTTTGGTTATTAATTTGGGGTTTTAGCTGAAACTGCTGGAATTTTCTCACCTTTATTATTCATTAAAGAATACTTTTGTTTTGGTGGCCTGAAGCATGATCTAATATTTTTAACACCACCATCCAAACTAGCTGGATATTTAGCTCCAATATAACTTACTGTTCAAAGCTTAAGGCATTTTATAGAAACTTTGTAGAAGCAGGGATTAATCCAGTTTTAGTTACTAAAATGCCAAGCTAGTAGTTGCACAAAGCACAGTATCTTTTTATTATTTTTAAAAGTTCAGTATCTAATGTGATACACATTAGGAACCAGCACTTGCCAGAGTGCCTGTGGAAAAGGATGAGTACTGGCACGTTTTTCTACAACAATGTTCTTGTTAGGGCAGGTAGAGAAACATATACTTTTCAACTGTTGGACTATAAGGATGAAATTCTGGGAAGGGAGAGAAGGAAAATAGTTTAGTGCTTAATAATTTCTGTAAATTTTCACTGCTATGCCAGCAAGCAACACAAATTGTAATGCTGTTAGCAGATATTTATATGATTACTTGAAAGTTAATTTCAGATAAATTAATGACTTAATATGGTATGAATGCATTAAGGTTCTGTGGCCACACAAGTAAAAGCTGGTCATAGACCCTGGGCCATGCAACTTAAAACCAAGGAGAGAAAGTACACAATAGCATCTGCCTGCTAATTGCTATGTTCTTTAATTCATTCCATTTTTGACACGGTTTTTTCTGGATTTGCTTTTGTTTAACCTTTTTTTGTTTATCTTATACACTGTGTAATTTTTCTCTCATGCAGGAAATCAAAGAAAGAAAAACATTTTGCCAGACATATGTTGAGAACTTAGTGAAAGAAGCAACTGACATCAATATGAAGAACGAGTCGTTGCAGAAGCTCTGGCCTCAGCTGTTCATTGAACTTGTCAGAGATGCAGTGATAGAAATCCGCAATAAAAACTCCTACATGAAGCTCTGCCTCCAGCGGATCACTGATCACAAACAGTAGAGTGGCCGTGTTGTCCTGCAGCTTTTGGTTCACTGTTCTCTCATGTTTTACAAACATAAACCAACAGAATATGAAATTATCATCACTAGGGCATACTTTACTTCTTCCCCCAAAGGGATGCCTTTAAATCTTAATTAACTTGTAATAGTTTTGAAGTTAAAGTTTACTTTCATACTGCTTTACCAACACTTCCTTGGCTAACTAAAGTGATACCATAGAAATGACTTGGTGATTGTTTTACTAAGTTCTCATTTATTTTTTTCTGTTACCCTTGATTCTGTAAATGCTACAGCATTGATTTTTAAAGAACAAATTTACAAAGCTTGCCTTATTTTTATTGAACACTTTCCAATTGTCACTTTTTTGACTGCTGCTGTTGAAAAAACCCAAGAATAGTAGCTAATTTTTTTATGACCAGAAGCTAATAAATTATTTTTACACCCTGAACTCGATGAAGACTTATTATTCTTGTTTAATTTGTCAGATTATAGAACACTTTTTCACATGAGAGTGCTCAGAATATTGACATTTAATCGGCCTAATTCTCAACTGAACAAATTGCCCAAACTTAATTTCAAATGTTTTTCATGTTTTTCATTAATAAGGTTGTGTGAATTGTTATAGGTAAAATATGATTTCAAGGTATACTCACTTGAGCTTTACTTTTATTTTGCTAAAATATGTTAATATAATTTATTTTGTTTCTTGATTACTAACTTATTCTGAGGTTTACCAAGATCAAATGAGCTAAAATGCATGCATTACATTTAGTAGGGAGACTGATAACTACTATTCAGTTGTAATCCGTTTCTGTGACTGTGTGAAAATTTCGTATTATCAATAAAAATAAATTCTTCACTTTTACCTTTCACAGATACTGTAAAGAAGTACTGTGTGCAAAGAAAAGAATACTCCTCAGTGCTGCATGAAGAGATGAGACACAACTTGCCCCATAATCAAGTGAATGGGTAGAAAAAAAAACCCCATTCCATAGTACAGTAACTACAACAATGAACAGCCTGCCAACTTCTGCCCAGAAATTGAATTTAGGGAGCATTAGCAAGTCCAGCTGATTGCCATGGATAGCATTCAGATGCAGGTAGAAAGTTGTGCCATTTAAATTTATTTTTTAGTTCCACTGTATCTTAACTAAAACAATCCAAAACCTTTGCACATTTTTTGCTTAATTAAAATTGTTCTTATTTACTTAGGCTCATTTATAGAAAAGAAATTAAAGAAAACTTCCTGTAAGGGTTTCTATGACTCAAAAGTAAATTTATTTTTAAACTCTATCTAGAAGATATTTTCTGTCAAAGCAGAGATGCAGATACCGTTTAATGAGTTTTTATGCCCAGAAAGTCATGAAATCATGGCAGGTCTGTGTTGGAATAGCCTTTAGAGACCATCTAGCTCCAGTGCTCTGCCAGGGGCAGGGACATTTTCCCCTAGACCAGATTGCCCAAAGCCACGTCCAGCCTGGCCTCGAACACTTCAGGGGATGGGGCAGCCACAGCTTCTCTGGGTGACCTGTGCCAGGGCCTCACCACCCTCACAGGAAGAATTTCTTCCATATATCCAATCTAAATCTTCCCTCTTTCATTTAAAGCCATTCCCCCTTGTCCTGTCACCACAGGCCCTTGTTCAGACACCCTCTCCAGCTCTCTTGGAGCCCTCACAGGCACTGAAGGTGCTTTAAGGTCTCCTGTGACTCTTGTCCAGGCTGAACAGACCAAGCTCTCTGAGCCTTGAATGAGTAGCAGGAAATTGGTAGGCACAGAGATTTTGGAGAGTACAATCTGCTTGCATTCAGGCCAAGCTGGTGTGTCTGAGAGAATCCCATTTCAGGGTATGTGAGGTTGACGGTGATGTTAACTGTTAAATGCAATTTTACCTTTGGTTCATGTTACACTTGCAGGTAGTTGCTTTTCAGTCTGCAGAATGTAGTGGAGGTTAAGTCACTTAAATTCTAAGGAAGTGTTAGAATTCCTGAAGGAACTGCTCCAGCAGTTGATAGAATTTAATAGAAACAATCACCTATCTGGGCTTTTTGAGCTCTTTCACAGAATTTATAATAGGATTAGTTTATTTGGTGGGATTTTTGTTTCCTTTCCACTGGAAAATTGCACTCTCAAGTTTTATGGTGCATTTTATTAAAGGAGCAAATTTAGGGCCCTGCAAAATGGGAGAAAAGGAGAGCTCACATTAGAGAAACAGCCAGTATGATCATGCAATAGATTTTTGGATTTATCATTTACTTTACATCATTTCTGTGCCAAGGGCGTGGGTGGAGCAATTCCAGCTTCTGCATGGGGACAGAAACCTCGGCAGCTGTGTGAAAGTGCAGAACTCTCCTGATGATGTAGCTGGAACAGTTGGGCCCCTTTTGAATCAGATTCAGCTGCAGTAAAAGACTGGAAAAAAATGTTTTAAGGAGGTTGTATTGGTCTAGAGGAACCAGGAAGTCCTCCATGGGAAAATCAAGAGAAAAGCCAGACTTTCTGATATTGAGGCTTTAGAAGCATAATCCTGGTTTGAGGCTTTAAGGTAGGCTCTTGAAAAAATGAATCAGAGGGTATCAATGGGGAGTTGTAGAAACATCTTAAAATGCTCTGTATTCTCAGCTGCCAGTTTGGACTTTTTTCACTAATAGCAGCTGTTTCGTAACAGGATTGCTAAATGGCTGAAGGGAGGGTAGGTAGGCAGCTATTGTAAATGAAAAAAGATTAATGTTGGGCTCATATGTTCTTTTCACATAAAACCAGTAGGAAAGAAAAGGAACTTACATTTTCACTAATTCTTTTTAGGAAACAAGTGATGGATTAAAGTGATGTTAGACCTAAGAATACATAGAATTTTCAGCAGATGGAGGATCCTAAAATTGTTAGCATGCTATATGTTGTTTTTGTGGTTACCCAAATTATTTCTTAATTCATACAGACTCATGAGATACATTCCTTATTAGGATGTTCCCAAGTACCTAAAAATTTGAAGGTTGTATAAGCAGCAAATTCTTAGATATTCTGAAATTTAAGTGCCATGTATATGAACTTTCTATGGCTACAGGTGTAAATTGATGAGTTAAAATAGCAATGATACCTTTTAATAAAACCTTCCAGTCTGAAAGCGGTTATTCTTTTTCTTCTTCAAAAGCCTTTAAATGCTGCATAAAACCAAATTTTGATGTTGTTAATCTTTCACTGATATCCCATCCAAAGTAGACTGTGATCCTCTCATGTAGCTTGACTTCTGCAGAAGACATGAACTATTACTGTAAAACATCTATATGTTAACTAGAAATCACCTTGAGGGTTAAAAATATACTGGTTTAAGTCTTTTAAAAACTTTTTGGATTTATTTTTGGAGTATTTATGCAGTTTACTTGTTTCCTGAGACAAATTTCTTCTATGTTCAGACAAAAGCAGGTAATGATTTATGATACGTTTTTCACTTTCAGTTTAGCTGTTTCATGCACGAAGGCCCCATTATGTCATGCAGAGTCACTGTTTGTTATGCAACTGAAATTTGATCTGCAGTCAGGAGACTGATGAGGAGCTGTATTTCATACATTCCTTTTAATACAGGATCTGAAAAAGTAATAGAGCTGCATGTTTGCTGCCACAGTGGAGCAGGGAGAACAAATTCACTTGATGCAAACCAAAAGCTGATGCTGTCAGTTATGAGGAGGAAAAAGGTACTTGGAAAAGGTTTTAAATGAGCATTGAAGTAACACTGTCACACTGCCTGGGACCAAGGGATACATCTGAATCCAGAAACAGCTGAAAACTCTTTTCCATTATAGAAAATGAATTATCTTTTTCCACTGCTACAAGTGTATTTTTACCGTGTAAACAACTTCAAATAATGACAATAATAAAAAGACTAATGTATTAAAACAGATCTGGACATCAAGTTAGGCTATTGTGGAAACAGTAGTGACTCCACAATCTATGTATACATTCCATAATTTCAGAACAAGTGGATGCTTTTTTTTTTTTAACCAGAGCTATGGGCTGTGAAAGTGACAATGATGCTTCCAGTTTCTACTTTTTATCATAGTAACACATCAGGATGAATTGGCTTTTGTTAGCTGGTTTATTTAAAGAAGCTGAGGCAAATATTTGCTATTTTTTCTTATTAAGTAATAGTCATAAATATGTGATTTACACTGGGAGGTCAAAATCACAATAGCAGCTATTTGGTTTGATTGGGAAAACAGACTCCTTGGATGTTTTTCTGTTTCCACATCACACAAACTCAGCTACATCTTGAAGCCCAGTTCCAGTGAAATTATTTTTCTTTTTAAGTTGGAAGTATCAGATTTTTGGAGATTTGTTAAGTCTTGATGTTTTGCTACATATGTATACAACAAGGAGTGGGAAAGAAGAGACTGGTTATCACTTTGTTCTGCTGTCTGATAAGGTGGCTTTTACTCTAGAATAAATATAAACTGATCTATTTTTTGCATACAAAAAAAGAGTTAGTGTGGGCTACACCAACTTGAGACAATCTTACAGAAAGCTGAGAGGTGTCTGCTTACACACATCACCCCAGAGCTGGATTTTCTTGAGCATGAGCTAAAAAAGTGAATTTAAGGGACTGTTTATTCAACCAAAGTATTAATTTTGTTGGCAAGCTTTGCTAGGCTTCCGCTCTCTGGGGAAGAAGGGAAAGCTCATCTGGAGGAACTCGTCTCTGTTTGCTGTGGTGAAAACAGCATTTCTTTACAGTCTGTGTGTTGAGCCTTATATGTCATACTTCTGTACAGAGGGAGTGGACAGACACTTCTGCTTATTGTATCAAACATCAGGAAACACTGGCGAAGAGCTCAGACATCTTAATGGGGGGAAAAATGACTCTTCTCAAATTGTAAGCTGTGTGGGTTTGGTGGGGTTTTTTTTTCAGTTATGAATAGATGTGTTACAAGCAGAAGCAAATTTGACTGATGTAATTTCACTGAGTGTATGAAAAAGTAGAAAACTGCAAGTTGGAAAAAGCAGCATTAGAAGCATCCAGCATGCCCAGGAAATGTGTTTGTACGAGGTAACCCCACAGCCCTTATTACTGATATACTGGCTTGAGGATTCGTACTGCTTATGGGTAGTAGTTTTATCCAGCTTTTTGGAAAATCCATACTGATGGCTTCCTGATTGTTGGGGGCTTTGCTTGATTGGTACACTATGAAATAATGTAATCAAGACAGCAGAATCAGATTTTTTGGTAATAAGAGTTGTGTTGGTTAATGGCATGACAATGCTTAATCCCATCTTTTGTTGTAATCTGCCCTATTAGGCAGGTACTTGCATACTAAGGAAAATCTCGTGTGCAATCTTCATTCTTATATATTGCATGGCATCTGGTGTATCACTACATCCATAACTTGGATTGGTTATATCCATAACTTTTCCACTTTCAAATTATTCCTTTCACTTCTGTTTGAGTAATATGGGTATTCCAGAGGTTAAAAGCTGCAGTTAGCAAAACTCCATTTTACACTTAACAAAACTGGAACTTTTAATGAACACTGACCAGGTCAAAAATAATTAATTCCTTCTGGAATTCTAGACATGGATAATATAAATAGCATTAACCTTTTCAAAACAGCAAGAGTGATACTTTTCAAGGGTACAGGTAATAATGCAAAGCCTTTCTGCAGGTAGTATTGAAAACTTAACACTTCAGCACAAGAGAAGGTACCCTGGAATGATAATGGCTTCCATCTATTTGTAAGTATATCATTAGACAAGAGATTGTAAAATTAATTCTGACTATAGTGGTGAAGAAATTGTGACTGTGAATGTGATGTTTGTCCTACATGCTCACATAGTCTAGACATCTTACTTGGTCATACAAATAACAGTGGTCACACTCAATAAAAGAAATCATTGCAATATGTAGAGAAGCTATGACTTTACAGTGTTAAAAAATGCTGAGGTCATTGATCAGCTATTATATGACCCTTAGAAATTATACTGTGATACAATATGTGCCGTGGTTGGTGTTCTGCTTGGATATGTAGCACATTTGCTGCCTGTTTGCATTAGGCTTCAATGATCTACGATTCCTCATAGAACAAAAAACCCATTCTGAAGAGTGATGAAAGAAGCATCAGCTTGCCTCAACAGCTTCACTCAGTTTCTAGCTCAGCACTGGCAGTAGGGTATTTTAGGCTTCATACACCTCTTTTGTCCTGAGTAAAACACTCGTGTTGGAGCTCTCAGTTATCTGACCATGAAGCTGAGTGTAAGTCCCCTCTGCAGATGTATTAATGCAAGGTGACGTGCTGCTGGAGATTCTCAAAGGTATTTGCATTGATTTATTCTCTTTATTAGGTTGCATAATCAAAACAAGAAAATCCAAACTTGATAACCTATGTGAGCTAAAACCTTGATGCTGTTGAAGTTGTTGCAAGATTCCCAGTGATCTGAGTGAGAATTTTTTATATATATGATAATGACAGTTGTGTCTTGGGTCTCAGATTAGAGTCTCATCTAGATTAGAAACTCATGTAGATTCTGTACTGGCTAGAGGAAAATAGACACTTCTACAGTGTAAAACATCGGATTTACTTTAGATGTCCATATTTTCAATGAAGTGGAGTTGTTCTTTCTTTTATTTTTTCTTTCCCTGTTAAGGTTGTGAGGATAGTCTTCCAGATGTTGTTGTCTGCAAAAGTTTGGATTTGTGCTGACAAGCTCCATCTTTCCCACGTGTTGTCTGCTTCCCTCTCGTGATTCAAACCAGCGTGTTCTTCTAAGCCAGTCAGAGCCCACAGGAGGAACCCGCTTAAAGATGAACAAACATAGGTTCTAGTTGGATTGGGGGTAAAATTTGAGTGTCCTAGAGTTCCAAAAAGAGAACTGCATGCCTCAAGTCATGTTAGACTTCAGTGAAATCTAGATCAGTAAGTCCTTTTGTCACATTTGAAGAGACCTTGAGGCTGGCACACAGGTTCTCTCCTTTGCTGATTTGAATGTATTAATTGCCAGAGGGGGAGGGTGCCATGTGGATAGGATGGGAGACTGAGTTGGAGCAGACATTGTTAGACAGTAGAGAACTGCTTTTTCACTCAAAGCAATGCAATAGCATATGTCTGTGAGTAGTAAAGTGTTGCAAAATACATTAAATGTTCTTGGTGACAAGCCAGAAATGCGTGTGTTAAACATGTCAAAATAACCAAGATATCTCCTTTGTTAGATGCAGCCATTTCTCTGGTGCTGAGCTCACTGGTGGCAAGGCAGCTGCTCTCTCTTGTACAGAGATTGTTATGTGCTGGGCAACTGTGAAGAAAGTAGGTCATTTGCAGATAATATGGGTGTTCAAGTTGTTGAGCAGATTCTTCTGATACATTCTGCAGAGTAGCATTCTCAGTATTTTCAGGTTTATTTAAAAGAAAAATTGCTTCAGAGATGTGAAGGATCTTTTAGCTTGAAGATTGTTTTTTAAATTGCGTGAATGTGTGTCTCATTGAAGAAGATAAGAAGAAACCAAAAAGGAACCACAGGTGGTCTGAGAAAGTTGTATTATTTGCTCTTTCTTCTTTGTTGATATTGAACTTTTACCCTTGTTTGATGATGCTGGCTGTAGCTCACTCAGGGGTTAACTATGGTCTGTGTCAGGAAAGTACTTTGATAGGTGAAGGTGTGCTCAGGGCAGTTTCCAAATTCAGTCAACATACATTGCAATCTAAGATTAGTCATTTTTACATTTTCACACCTTCTATCAGCACCTCACTTCTACAAACCTCATCATGTTGCTGGGAAAAACTAGCCTTTTGATAATGTGCATCTCAATATGTGATCTATGAATGTGTTTGATGTCTTTCTGTGGAGCAGGTGAGTGTCAATCGTATCGTTAAGAATATTCAGTGTAAGATAACTGTGGACCTTTACCACTGACTAGCTCTCAGTTTTTATTCCAGAGACTCCTCCTTAGGAACTACACTGGTCAAATTCCTCCAAACTGGTATTCAGAGGAGACCAGAAGATAAAAAGTCATGCCTCAAAGACTATCATCCCCTCATGACCTACATTTTAACAGGAGCAAAAGTGAAAGAAAAACACTTTGTTGCATTAGATAGGTGGTAATGAGCTGACAAAGGTGTTAGGGCAGCCAGGTGCTGTTTATCTCATCTGTACTGTGTATTAAGTGTGGGGCAGCTACACAGAGTGAGCAGTCTTGTGTATTTTTAGAGGTGTGAGAACTGTTATGAGAAGCCAAATATTTCTCAATTTCCCCTCCCATACTCCACTTAGGAGACTCTCCCTTTACCCACCCTTTGTTTCCAAGCTGCAGTGTATTCTGTTGTTATCTAAGGAAAATACTGTCACCATTGCTTGTGGCTTCAGTGTTTGGCCCACAGAAGGCACGGGCAGCTTTTCCCTTTGCCCAGCCTCTGCAGTGGGGAAGAGCTAGAGGGAGGCTGTTGCTTAAGTGGCATTAGTTATTGGTGTGGAGCTGAAGTGGGATAGCTGCGTTTTGTGGACAGGCTGAGAAGAGTGCTGCAGGTACAGACACCTGTCAGTCTGGAGAAAAATAGTTCTAGCACATGGAATGTGAAATTTTTTTCCTGGCTCTTTTAAAAGAATTTTTTATTGAACTTATTTCAATTGAACCAGCAGATGAGACCATCCCTGACTTGTCTGCCACTAACACATATTTCATTAACAAGCATATTCACCAGGTCATGTTTATTTACTTTGATTTTTTTAAGCTAGTTTATGTCCTAGGGAGAAATTATGCCACTGTTTTGGGGTCGTTTTTATTGGTCATTACACTTACAGCATGGATGGAATTTGTGATAGATAAAACGCACTGAAAGTACGTATTTTTTTGTGAGCCTATGTGCTAAATATTTAATATCTCTTTGAAATATTTGTTGATTTAGAGAAGTCTCATACTCTTGATTTCTTCATACACATTTGTTTCAGAATGTTAACAATTCAGTGATTTCTAATCAGAAGCATTTCAAAATCTACAAGATTGCCAACTTTTGGCTTTTGATCTTGCAGCATGTTTGTTTTTTTAAAATTACATTTTGCATTACAGATAAAAATCTTGCAAAACTTTTAGTAGGCTTTTGGAAATTGTCTTTAGCACCTCAAATAAAAGTTATTTCAAAATTTTGGGTGAAAATTTTTTGTCTCTCTTGATGAAAGCTTTCAAAGGTTTCTTTTTCCTTAAGTGTTCAAAAGAGTTTTGCGATGTGCTCAAGACTATTTCTTTCATGAAGTACATTTTTTCAGAAGGATTTATGGAATATTCTCGAGGTTAGCTTGGTGACTATAACTGTTTCTCTTATTTTAATTCTGGATTAAAGTAGTATGATGTCAGATGCTGGTGGACTTTCCTTTGTTCAAGCACTGTGTGATGACATCAGTCTTCACATCAGAGAGAATTAGAGCTTAGTGGTACAACACGTTCTTGGCAGGAGTTGTGGTACTGGGATCAAGATTTTGGCAAGGCCAAACTCCAGAGTGATCTCCTGGAAATGTTTCTTGGAAAATTCGTGATTATTGGAAAATTTGCATCTACTTTCAGATCTGAGAAATTATTGCCTGCACTGGTAGCAAATTGTATTATTTGTTTCCTAGAAGGAGCTTGAAAACACCACAGATTCTTGCAGCTGCATTTAAAAGTTTAGATGCATTCTTATCATACAGAGGTGAAGGAACTGGTTATTTTTGTGGCTGCAATGGAGATAAGGAGCAAACTAGCTCAAAATTTGTAATTTTGGTTTTCCTATTTTTACCACTCTGAGACTGTTGAAAAGGGGAGGAAGGATGGGTGGGTGGCAAGAGTAGAGGAGTTTGGGCTATGAGAGGGAGGGACTGGAATGGCAGTCTGAAATTCAGAAGCAAGCTTTTTTGAATGGCTCTTCTAGAACGCGGGGAATTTGTCAAAGCAACTGGCTCTGGTGCACAGTGCTGTGGAGTGGAGGGAGGCCTACAGTCCTGCAGTGGAGTGAGGGAGAGCTAGACACAAGCACGAGTGAGCTGGGAGCCAGGATTGCAACTTTGATTTCAAGTCTGTAGAGCTTGGCAGGTCTCTGTAATTCTGAGTGAGAAATATGTGCACCCCAACCTCAGTGAACATTTGTCTTTTTCTCATAACATTCTTTAACTGTTCTCTTTGGTTGCTCTCCCAGTGCATTCCAAAAGGCAGCTTTCTGCAGGCTGTGTTAAAAGAGGATGCCTCTGGCCTGTGTCAGCTCAGGGATTTACATCACTATTGAATATTTGGTACTCCTTTATTTACTTTAGGAATGCCCGGTGATCACTGTATAAAAGAACACAGAATAGCTGTGTCATATGAATACCTGTCTCAGTTTAGAAAGGGTAGGCCCTTTACAGGTCCTTTATGAGCAGTGTTGATAATCCTTGCAATGTGAGGTCTCTTTCCTGGTCCTCCACCAGAGACATTCTCAGACATTCCCAGCATTGCCTCTTATGAAAACCAGTAACTGTTTGAACTTTCATGCAAGTCTGTGGCACCCATCATCTTTGTGTTTTCTAGAGGAGCAGTCATTTTCTCTCCGCTTTTAAAGGGTTAATACATTTCTTGAAAAGCATTTTCATAGTTCTGTTCTGTGTTAGAGTGGATAAGCTCAAGAGAAATTCAGGCTAGATCAATTGTTCTATTGGGGCAGCAGCTTGTTCCCATCTGCTGCTTTTGCTGAAAAGTTGGCAGATCTTTTCTGCAGTGATAGAAGGTGATAGAGTCCCCCCAGCCCTAATTTGAAAAGCAGTGGCTGAGAAGTTGTGAGTGACAGCAGCTGGCTGTCAACACACATCTTTCCTTGGTGCTCTTCACATATGAGTTCTATTGGTAAATGCCATGCACATGTAAATCTGCTCAACTCTTGCCTTTCCACATATATGGCAGGGAAGGGTCCAGCTGAGACACCTATTCCCCTTTGGTGGGAAGAGTTTATGGTTTGAGCTGGCTTTTATTAGTGTCTAAGGACAGAACAGGACTACTCATCTCTTAATGTTGACTAAGAGATCATTCCCTCATCTGCCAGCATTGCTCAGGGTCTTCCTCATACATGGGATTTTAGAGGATGGTCTGTTATTTCAGGATTCACCAAGATTGCTACATTGCTAATCTTAAGCCAAGCCTGTGCAAATCAAAGGCATCCTATCTGAAAAGAGTGATGTGGTGGCTTGGAAAATCAGGGACAAACATGGAAAGAATCTTCAAACCAGTCTAAAATGTTTCTTAAACAGACCATTTACTTTATAGAAAATATCGCTGTGACTCTGTTATGCCTCTTCCAAATATTAAAAATAAGAAGGTATTTTCTCTGGCAGGACTTGATCTTTAGGGTATAGATCAAACAGGTTGATACATTTTTCTGGCCTCTTTTTTTTTTCTAAATTTTTTTTTATTGATTTCTTTGTATTCTCATCAACATCTACTCATATTGCATTTCAGTGTGGTCTGGCCAACAGTCTCGATATGGAGACAAAAATCTTTAGTCTTGTTTAACCAAGCTGGTAAGGAAGCTATATTTTCATCCTGAAGTGGGGGATTGTCCTTGCCATACAGTGCAGTTCTGTCTCAAGATTTTCAGAAGTTTCTACGCTAAATAAGTATTTAAATGCTACTTCACTGGCATTGAGTTCTGTTTGAACTCTTTCTCTGGCGCTGCAACTGAAATCAATGACCAATCTTAATGTGGGATTACATGTAGTTACTTAAAGCATGTTGCTGCTGGGTTTGATACTTCATATTTTTGTCCTTACAACTGTACAGCTGGAGAATGCAGCTGGTTTTAGCATTGCTGAAATTTGGCTGACTCTGCAACAACATCCAGGCCTTTTTGGACACTGTGTGATAAAAATACAGCACTGCTAGTGCTCTGTTTTTATTATTAGTGGAGGTGCAAGGGCTAAAAATATGTCTTGCTTTCACGAGAATCTGAGCACAGACAATGCTGCAGAGAGCTCCTTTCTGTCTGTGTCTCATTTGCTTGAGCTATACCTGGAACTGAAAAGGGCCAGGAGGTTTCCACATAAATCTTTGAGATTTCTATGTTCCCCTCAGTTTCAGCTTTGATATTCTTTCTTTAAAGAAAATTAGACTGTAGCTGTTTTAGTATCAAAGAAAACCTCAAATATGTAAAGTTGGATGTAGGTGATGCAAACAGAAGTTTGCACAGAGCTTGTAACAATAGCGGGAGGTGTGAACTACTGCCTTTACCTCTAGTGAGTGTTAGTTCAGATATTTAGCAGAGTTGTCTAATTGTGTATATTAAGTATTTAATTTCCTAGAAAGAATGAAAATACTAGAGACAGCAGAGGTTGATGTGTGGTGGGAGGCATGTTGTGTTGATGGCCAAGCTAGCAGTGTTTGGGAATTGCTTCTGGTTGTTGGTGTTATAAAGGAGAAGTCCAACACTAAACTTCATCAGGATAGGAACCAAAGAATGGGGGGGTTTAGATTTTTAGTATCTCTGAGGTATATTTTATCCTGTAGGTAGAAAAGCTGTCACACTTCATCTACATTCCTACTGTAACATTGAACAGAAAAGCATTAAAACACTCCAAGTCTGAAATGAGACACTTCTTCCAGGAGTCCTGAACTCTGGACTGGTGTGTTGGGTTGGGTTTTTTCACCCTAGTGCCTATCACTTGCAATCCTTTTTGCTTCAATGAACTGTCTTGGGCCTGATCTAACAGGACCATCTATATGTATGAATCTGTGGATGTGAAAGGTGAGGAAGGAAAAAATTACATCCACTTACCCTTGTTTGGGTCCTGTGCTACAGTTGATTCTTTAGCTTAATGAAGTTAATGACTCACTGGATAACTTGCTGCAATTGTTCATTATTTTACAGGATACAGCTTCTCTATGCTGGAAAAGTTCTTTCCTGTTGATATGCCTAAAAAAAAAGAAAAAAAAGAAGGAGGTATTTAGCAGGTTAAGGCACTACTATGTTGTGTGCACAGATCAGGTATGTGTTCCATAAAGCTGATTGCCCAAAGCAGAGTTTGGCATTCAGCAAAGAAATTTGAACTCTAGAATGGATGTTAAGTACTTTCTTAAAACTCAAAACCAGTCCTGCATTCAGACTTGTCTTTGCAAAAATAAGAAGAAACGACACCAAAAAATAGCAAAGCAGAACCACTTTTTGATATACATGATAAACATGGATGATACAGATTTATTCTACTTCTTTTCAGAACTGAAACCTCAAGAGAGAGAATATTCTCTTCTGTAGTGGGATTGGAGAGCAGTTTGTTTCCTTAAATTTACTGACAGTGCTTGAGAAAATGATTTGTTTTGTTTTGTTTAGAACCAGGGGCCAAGCAGTTGCAGAGTTTATAACTTGAGACAGGGTTATTAAACAGACATATAGGCCATTTAGGACACTGGAACAAACTCAGAAAACCTAATGAAAGAAAGAGGAAAACTAGTTTTGCAATGGGATGTTAGACCACACAATAGGCAAAGGACTGTGACACGTCACTTGGAAGCCATTGCAATTTTCTTTCAGGCAAGTATGAGGACTCTGATGCAAAGACTTCCACCATTTTACAGTTCTTTCAGTGGGTTATAAATCATTCTGTTTGCCATCTCTTTTTACCTCAATGTGATTTATAAATCTCTTTTTTTTTTAATCAATAGCCAGATTTGAAGCTACATCGTCAGTGAAATAACTAATGAAGACAGAAAAAAAGCTTAAATTTATACAGCTAAAAACTGCAGTTATCATGCAATAATTGTTTGAGCCTGGCAACTGGATGGAAAAGGCAGGACTGCAGCTTTTGTCTTGAAGATGATTTGGTTAGCAGTGTTCCCCTGGGTTTACTGTTGATTTTCAACTGTTTCCAAATTCTTCATTCCAGAGTTTCTACCTGACAAGTTCCAAGCAAAGTTTCAAGAACTGTTAAATACTTATATATAGCTATATATAGGAGGCTTCAAGAAATGAATGAGAACGGTTCATTGTCCCATTTGGGCAACTAGTAAATGAGTAAATTGTGCCAGTTCTGGGAGATCAAGAAAAGCTAAATTAGCATTGCAGTAACCCTAAAGCCTTTATCTGAATGTATGTGTGAGAGCCTGTATCTTCATAAGGGTCCTGTCCCAAAACTAACAGACTCACCTTTGTTTTGAAAAGACAGTAAGATTGGATTTTGGAGGTGCGAAGGAAAAAAAAAAAGGCAAAGCCAGTCCTGAAATCCTGAGGTTGGTTCCACAGATTTTTAAAATTCTGTTTATTAGTTTTCTTTTTCCCTGCAATAGAAAGTTTCATGGACCCTGTGTTGCATTTTTCCCTCTTACAGGACGTGAAAATCACCATATAATATTTATACCAGATAAACCTGTTGATTTATCTCCCTCCCTTTCAAAAATTGCTCATGTGATTGATGTCACTTACAAAGAACAAAAATTCACTTCCTCTTATCTTGCAGGATTTGAAGCAAAAGTTTGTTCTATTTGCTTACAGGGAACCTTCAGAGAGTTCTTTGGGGTTTTGTGGTTGTGGTTGGGGTTTTTTGTTTGTTTGGTTTGGTTTAATTTGGTTAGATTCTTTTAAGGAAGTGAAAAAAGAAGGAAAGGGGTGAAAGAAGAAAGTGGAGTGTAAAAGAATTTATTCTTAAGAAGTTAGAAATGTTTTTCTCTTAACTCTCAAAGTGTTCTTTTAGCTTTTTTTCTTTAAAAGCATAAATACGTGTGCACGGCCACTGCTCTGTTTAATAATGTATAGTAATATCTTTTCCATGTCCTTCAATAATAGTTGTGCTATCTTATAAAACTTGAGATATTTTACAGGGTGGGGGGAGTAAGAAACAGAATGCAAAGCATGCTGGATGCTGCTTGGGCTTTTTCTGTTCCACTTGGAACGTTTTGTCCAACATCAGGCACATCTGTGTGATTTCACTATCTGTTGCCCTGGGCAATGGCAGGTACTCTGAGAATCTTGGTTCTGTTCAGGGGGAAGCTGTCCAAGAGCACTGGGAGCAGCACTAAAGGCAGCCTGTGAGCACAGCCTGTAGGACCAAAACATCAGAAAGCTTTTGGAACTCTCCCTTGGAAGGGCTTGCATTCTCCAAATGCTAGACTTGTGGATGAAATATGACTCAGGGCACTGATCTCAGTAAGAATCAAGGAAATGGAAAATAAATTATGTGGGAGACTAATGTGTAATTAAAATTTTAGTGATAATTTTTTTTTTTCAATAAGACATTGTTTTTAGAGTCAAGCAATAGCTCAGGTAACTGCTAAGATTTGCAGAGCATTTTTCTTGGCACTGGGTAGTAGATTATTATTGGTATTCTCAAGCATTCTCAAGTGAGAGTTTTTCATAACACCAACAGTCCTTTTGCAACTACTTCTATTGTTGCTTAGACAGGATCAGACTGGACAAACCTTAGAGAAGAAATGGAGAGAGACAAAAAGAATTATTTAATTCTGTCTGGCATTCCCCTCAAAGTGATCCACAAGAAGGTAAAGAATTTTTTCCTTCCATTTCAAGTATCCTAGAGATTAAGAGCCAAATCCATAATGGTGAAACTTGTTCTTTAAATATCTGTAATATTCTTGATAGTCTCCCAGCAGTTTTAAAGGAGTAACTGTGAAGTGAACATGTGGACACTGTAAGGCAGGAGTAAACTCTTATGAACATACCAACATTCTTGACTGTTACAGGTACTGGTATGAGGCATTCCAGAAACTGTTCATGACATATTTGGGGTTTGGCTGGGCTTTCAACAAGTGTTGCACCAGGGGAAGTCCTGAGACCTGTTATTTTCTATTGTTAATAGGAACAGAATTAGATTTCCAGATTTCCAGTTGTATTGTCCAGTCTTATAGTTCCTCTCATTAGTCCTCTTCAACAAAAAATTACTTTCAAAATTTCAATGTGTTTAAGCAATTCTAAGTTGGTTTGGGTTTTTTTGGTGGGTTTTTTTTGGGTTTTTTTTTTTTGACANTTTTTTTTTTTGGTTTTTTATTTTTGTCTTGAAACAAACAATCTTTTTGTCTGTGTTTGCCTGAAATAACACTTGCTTATCTATTAGTGATGGATTTTGTAACTATGGCAGTTTTGGGATACAGCAGCACATTCATTTCAGGTGCAAACTACAACCTTATCTTCACATAACATCACCTGATTCTGCTAAAACTATCCCCACATCAGTACTATGAACCTAAGAAGCAAGGCTTTTATATCAGTAGCTGTTTCCCAACCTGTTCAGCATCTGCTAGGACAAGTGAGATGGAATTAATAATTACTGTAGTTGTAGAATCATTGTCTGCAGTGATGATTTCAGTTTTGCTTACAGAAACACAATGTAAGTCTTAAAAGTGTAGGGGTTGTCTTGGAAAATTTCTGTGGTTGAGGATGTGAATATGGGTTGCCTTTTACACCCAAGCGCATTTTCAGAGGTTTTGCACACTCATACCCCTTTGACTTCTAATCCAAAGGAATTTTTGTATGATTTTAGAATTAAGATGACTATAGCACATTGCATTAATAAAAGGAGAGATGTGATTTTAAAATGTTACATGCTCACGTATGGCCTTATCAACACCATCAACAGAAATGCACAGATTTAAACCATTGAAAAATTTGGCTTTCTGTTTCATTGACTTCTTTTCAAGCCTTTCAACAGTGGGAGACAAAATGAGTTCAAGTCAAAAATATTCCCATGGGTTCTGTGGCAAAGTGGCTTTTCCTAGTATTATGAATGACACAAGTTTAATATCTGGCAAGAAAAAAAATACATGTTTATACTAGGAAAATTATCTCTTGCTGATATTAAATGTCAGCAGTATTGCAGCAGTATCCCAGATGAATGTGGGTTTGCTGCCAGCATATACAAGGACAAAATGTTCAGAACCATTTTGGGAGCTGGCATCAATCTGGCACAGCCTGCACTTCACTTGTAGTCACATCCATCCGAACCAGCAATAAGTAACTTCTCTGATGTAAACAAGGATAAAGAGAAGAAAATATCTGAAGTTATAGGAGTAAAGTAGGAGAAGTGTTGATGCAGAGTCCAGTTGCTTAATAACAAAGCAGTGAAGCAGCTGCCAAGAGGGAGTGATTGCCCCCACAGAGCTTTTTGGGAGTCTGCAGACACCTTTACACATCCTAAAGTGCTGTGAATAAAAGATCACTATGTGCAGTTTTGTGAGCTGTTAAAATGGTCATAGTCAAACTTCCTCTGAGTTTTGAAGTTGTGAGGAATGGTGCTATATTTTGACAATTGGAATGCAAACCACAGCACAGCATATTATATTTTCCATAAATGCTGCATAGAATGAGAAACAGAATGAAGATCCTCTAGGGAAAAGGATGCAGACACCTGGCAGTGAATTGAAACTTGTGTTTAAAGGACTATCTCAGGGTTAGTGTAGATGGCTCTTATAAACTTGACATTTTGAAGAAACTCAAGGAAGAAAGTTGAATGGGGCTGAGGGCTGGCATAAAAGTTTCAAAATGCTTTGTGAAATGCACAGCACTAGAGAAAACTGCATAAGACTTGCACATACAAAATGAAGTCACGGTCACCCTGATAACATTGGAACAATTGTCAAATGCTCAATAACATGCAATGGAAGGAATAATTTTAGCCAATTGTGTAAATCAGCTGTAAAACAGGAAAAAGATGTATCATTGACTCAATGAAATAATGGAATTATTTGTTCAATATTAAGCAGCAATCAGAGGAAGAACCTACCTGTGTAGGAGTTTTAAAGAAAGAGCTAGAAAGTAACTGAACTTGTAATGCTTGAAGTTTGCTGCAGCCACACTCATACTTTATGAGGAAATGAAAAGGGACCAAAGTGACCTCAGGTCCCAGAAAGACACAAGTAAGAGGGAAATAGGACTGTGACTGTTGAGGAGAAAAGGTTCGACTGGTGTGTATGTACTGGTGTGCTCTGAAATAGCCCACCTGTGTTTCTTTTCACCTTTTCTGTAACACACAGCCAAGAACATTCTTGTAGATTGGAAAGCATTGCTTTTAGAATGGCTTTTTTTTCTTCTTCTTTTTTTTTTTTTGTGCCAGAGTAACAAAGCAATGAACAGTAAAACTTGTCACTGTCAGATGTCAGTGAGGCCAAAAGAACTGCTGGATTCTTATGCTCCTCTCCAAAGCAGTATCATTAGTCACAGTAGGAGGAAAAATAATAGCAGATCTGGCTGGACTAATAGCCTGATTTACAATAGCAATTCCTGCATTTCAAAATCCCATTTGAAGTGCAATGTGATGGTATTTCTATTAATGTTATATACAAATAGTACTCCTGGTGAAACTTCCCTAAATTTACTGCACATATCAAGCATCTCCTTAGGGGTATTTCCTAGCCCATTCAGTATAATGCCAGTTCTTACGAAAAGACCATAATATCAAAATGTTTGTCTTTAAAAAGCAAGTATCTTCCTTTAAACTCCACAAAGCAATTATTCTTTCAAAGCCTAGGTCACTATTCCTCTTATTAATACACTAAAGCTTCACAGAATTTTAGGGCAGCAAGTTATAGATGAGCTATAAACTTTGGTTATCATTTATAAAGATTATAAATGAGGACTGCAAGCTGGTGCTGCAGTTGAGTAACTCACTAATTTCAGAGCAACTGAATTTGATTCCCTGGTGCTATTGCTATCTTTACTGATCAATGTAGGTGTTTTATTGCAATTTCTTGAGATGCAGTTGGGTTTTAATTCTTGTATTCTTTCTGTGAGAACAACGCTACATGTTTATCCTTGCTAGAGTGGAATGGAAGCCAGTGACTATGGGTTTTGTGTCTTACAGAATATCGTCTGTGACTTTGGCTTGTTTCAACACTGGGCAGGGTTTGAGAACAGTTTTTCTCCCTGTTTGCTGTACACATTCATAGCTACAGAGAGAGCATTTTATTGTCAGGAAGTTGTCATCTGTTGGGTTGAACTACAAACAGCCAGTGTAATGATTCTTTGTTGTTTAGGTTCTTGAAAGGCTTGGAATCATTAACATTCTTAGAATGACATGAATCATAAATCATGACATCGGAAAATCAGAGAGATTCACTCATGTACACGTAATTTTAACTCCAGGGGGTACAAATACATTGTTGTACTTATGCTCTTCTCAAACAGTTCTTTTTTGTGCTCGGGTGGCCAGCACAAGCTTCTCTGATAGCCATGATTTCTCTGTCCTAATGCTTATATTGACCAGAATGAAAAAGAGTAGGAATTAAATGGAAGGAGATATAATTGCAGCTCGTAGGTGTTCCAGCTGCTCCTCAGAACCCTGCAGCGCTGTCATACAATCTGCTTTTCTGACTTGTGCCAAAGGACCAGTACACAAGTAACCCCAAATAAGAACAAACTAGAAGACGTTCACTTCTAAATTGCATAGAAGGAAAAGGGCCAGTGATTCACTTCTGAAAATCTGGCGTGGTTAAAATGAATTATGTCATTTGTACTTGGTCACTACACAATGCCTGCTGTAGAAACAGCTGTGTCAAATAGACTAGGAAAGAAAGCTCCAAAGTGTTTTGGAGCTCCCAGAAGGTCTAAATATGTTCCTTTCATCTTCCAGTAGTGACAGTGCTCTTTCAAAAAGCTAAATTCTCTGACTGAGAGAACAAAATTTCCTTCCTTAATAGCTAGAAAACTACTGCAAAATAGAAAGAACAATGTGTGTGAATTCAAGTTTTGATATGAAAATAAATAAAGAGCTTGAATCCTTAGTTAGGGATAATGTGCTATTTCTTTGTAAGTGTGTAATATCTCTGTCGCTTAGGCTTTTAAATACAACTCTAACAGCAATTTCCAGGTAGATCTGATCCTGCTGTGGGACAGAAGAGAAGTCCCTAAAGCCCCTGGCATGAGCATTTTCCATGGTTCTGTGATTACAGGATTCATCGCCTCTCTGGGTTTGGTCATTGTTTGAAGCAGAATTATTGGGCAACCTAATAACATAGACACAAACGAAGACATTAAAGACACAAGTAGTCCTACAAATCAAAATATTAAGAAAATTATAGGTATTTTGATGAAATATAAGAAATACAGTGAGATTGAAAGGACAGTATAGAAATAGTTTAGTCTGCATTTAGGTGCCAGAATGTCTGCACACGAGCTTTTAGGAATTACTTCTTTTTGCTGTCCATAGCTGATGCTTACTAACTCCAGCTGTGACAAAATTCTCTCCTTAGATTAATGACATCTAGGCCAGTTCCAGGAAAGGGGATAATTTGGAATTGAATTTAATATCTGTTGAAGACAAGGAAAAGAGTTACTCTGTCTAAAATGTAGGGTAGTTTTACTGGAAAAATTACGCTGTTGCTCCTGTTCCTTGAGTCTTAAAAGCTAAAATGTACTACCAATATGTAGTATAGGAACAATTCAGGTGACCAGAGGAATGGCCCATCTCCATCAGTGTTTTCTGTCAGTGGCTTTTATCATATGTCTGAGTAGGGCACAATGCTGCACAATTTACAGTGGTACTGAAGGGCTGACTCGATGATTTAAGCTCCTCTAGTGTATTTTTCTTTAGGGATACTGCAAAATACATATCAAAATTTTCAACTTCAGAATGTAGTTTATTGTATAATAATTGTCACCTGATATTTAGCATTATTTTTTTTACTACAGGGCTTGAGAAAGAACTTTTGGCTTGAACATAAAGTCCATGCTAATTTTTGATCAGCTTTGTCTTCACACATCATAACTTTGATAACAACGCAGAGTACATGAGAAAAGGGTCAGATGTTTACTTGGAGTGCTGAGCAGAGGTTTGGTTTTGGAAACCTTATTAGAATGGTGTGACCTGACAACAAGCTCCACATCTCTGGTTTGGCAGTTGTGAGGAGGGGATAAGTGATGCTATTTCCCCCTTGATTGCTGAACATTTCTGTGACCCTTCCTTAGGGGTGAATGAGCACGTTATTGACTCCTAAAGCAATGCCCTGGCATCAAGCCATGTGTGGGAGTTAGAAACAAACCTGCTGAAATGTGTGGACTGACAACAGCAGTGGTCTGGTTTGGGGGGTTTTTTGTTGTTGTTGTTGTTGTGTTTTTTGTTTTTTTTTAAAAAAAAACAACCCCAAAGATCTGTATGTAATGCTGTAAAAGAACAAAAATTAAAGCCTCAAAGGTTTACGTGTTTATGATCCTGTGACAGTGAATGTCCACTGAGCTGGAAGAACAGGGAGAATGAAGGAATGGCTGTTGGAATAAATACTGAGGAGGAAGCGTGAGCGAACTAGAGGTGACACACATCCACTCTGGGCCAGTACTGGCCATGTGCCATAGTAGGTGAAACTGTTAGAACAACATATCATATAAACAACCCATCAGGGCAAATTTATCTAATCAGCTTTTCGTGATTAAAATGTCTGGGCTCCTTTTCCCAAAACTACAAGGCTTGCAGCAACATCAAGATTAGGAATAGGCTCTGTGTCTGTGTATTATATGTGTGTATGTACGTGTCTATTTTAATTTTCTTTGAGCATTTGTCCTTATGTGAGAGAGTAGGTTGTGAAAAAGGAAAAAGCATCACAGCAGTAAATAATGGGGACTACTAAACAAGAGCTGGCAGATGATGTTGGTACCCTGGAAAGGTTTTAACTAGGACCTTCTATTTTTTGTTTTCTATTTTGAGCAGAGTAGTGCTTGTTCAAGCTGAGCTGGCAGAAGCTTTTAGACAGCATCAGACCTTGGGTGAAAAGCTGTCCTTGGGAAATGACATAGCTGCTAAGTAATACATATTCTAAACCTTGTCTGATAAAGTGCAGGCCAGTAAATTTGTCAAGAGTGTGTATTTTGTGAGCTATTCTAGGTTACATGGAGCACATACATGCTGCTGCAGGGTCTGTTAGAGCAGGTTGAGTTCTGTGTTGTATTTCTTTTTCTAGTCAGCTCAGCAATATCTCAGGAAGATTTCTGCACATGACCATGAATCTTGCTCTGCCCTGTGCAAGGTTCCACAGATGATCTTTGCTGGCTTGTCCTGTATCTTCACAGTGAGACAAGTGAGGAGGCTGCAGTTTTCTTGGCAAATGAACACAAAGCTCCTTCATATGGTGTACATCACTCTACTGTGACTATCAAGCAGAAATGTTTCTGAATCACGTGTATTTAGGTTTTGTTTAGGTTTGGTTTTTTCTTTCTTTTTCTTTTTTCCCCCAGAGATTTCTATCTGATGTCAGCAAAGTTCAAAAGGCTTCATTATTTTTTGGGTTATCAAAAGTTTATGATAAGTTTTCTTCTGCCTGCTGCTGAAGGAGTTCTTGTAGAGCTTGGTTTTACCTTGTGCCAACAGGAATCTTGGAATTCTAAAAACTCTGATTATTTGCATTTCATTACTTTGATGAATTGTACTTTACAGTTTGAATCTTGATACTTCTCTGGGTTACATTTGGGTTATCTTAGCAATTAGAAAAAGGCTGGCTTTGCACTTACATATTTTCTTAATAATCACTGTCTTCTATTAAATGGATTGTATTAAATGTATGAAAACTAGTGAAGGAGAGGATCACTTTCATTCTCTCTTCCTTCCCCAACCTCCTTTCTCCCCAGTTCCTTTCTTTTTTGGAGGAAATAGTAGGACAAAAGTGAGAAAACCAGGAAAGTATAGAAAAAAAAAACCAAACAGGAAACTTATAATTTTTCACCGTAACTTTAACTTCTTTGGAAAATCCATTATCTCAAGGCTATCAGCTTTGCCCTAGGGATTAAAACCCCCAGCACTTCCATCCAGCTCCAGTCAGAGATTGTAAGGAAATAAAATTTGTCTTCCTACTGAATGGGCCCAGAAGTGGATCTCTGGCCAAGTAATTATTTCATAATCTGTCAGGAAATTCTCTAGATCTCCAAGTATGCAGAGGATTGTCTCATCCAAACCCAAATGCCCTGGCTGAACAGCTTCATATTCTTCATTGCACATACCGGGGAATTGTGAGTCTGTGCAGGTAGAGAAACAACTGCTGTAGTTGACTCAGAGTTCCTTGTGCAGATCATCTCATCTGTGTCAGAACCTTCAGCTGTGCAGGGCCAGGCTGCTCTGCCTTCACTGCCCCTCCAGCCAACAGCCTCCATTGTAACCTGGAATCCCCAAACACACAGTGCCCTGGGAGCATGGGAAGCACAGCTTTGTGCTAGTTAAGATTTAAAATCTGTCTCAGCCTCTGACAGATTTCTGGACATTGTAATGCATTTTCTCTTTCTTTCATCTGGTCTACACCTTCAAGTGAAGGTTATGATTTGGCTCTCAGTACTTGAGCTGACAAACTGTGCTTAGACTCTGACTGACTCTACAGACAGTGTTTAACATAGAGAAAGGTGGTTTATTTCTAGTTTCCTCAGAGCTGAGCCCCTAATCCCTAATTCCAAGACAAAATTAAACTAAACTTTCAAGAGGAAGGCCACTGAAGAAAAATAAATGGAACTATATTGTTTTTTTAAAAGATGTATATTGAATCCACAGCAAACATGACACAAGATAGGCAAGATGTCCAAATGCTTCAGTGTGCAAGATGGAATATAGGGAGTTGTCTCTGAACCTGAGCTGCAAAATGCTGCAAAAGATGCAGTGATTGCTAAAGAAATCCTGGAAGTAAGCGACATAAAAATATGGAAAGTAACGACCAAGTGACCTGTAACAATTCTGATAGCCCATAGGAAAAGATCTGTTTTGCTTCAACCTGCCTGGTAGTTTGTAAGCAGCAAAACCACTGTGTATTATCTGAGATACTGGACTGGAGAACAGTTGCTTTGTAGAAACAGAAATTGTTAGCTCAGGCATTAAGCAGACACAACTCATACTGGCTGTTGTGTCGTTTTAGAATATGGTAGTAACCTGCTGCATCCATGGAATTGCAGCACCTTATCACAGAATGATTTATCAAAAGTAATCTTCAAAATTTGCATGACATGAAAAATCTATTTTGACTTTGGGGAAAAGTTTCAGTAATCTCTTAGGGAAATAGCTACTTTTTTGTCACTGTAGTTTTTTCTGTTCCTTTATGCACTGCCTGCCTTTTAAGCTGCACAGCTGGTGTGCCCACCATTGTTATTTCAATAGAGAAGTTTTACTCTGTTCTGTGTTAACCACAGCACAGCAATGTTCCGTGGATGCAGAACTCTTGCCACCCATGGATGCAGTTCAGACTTGACAGATAAGAGCAGAACAGGCAGCATTCATTATAGCTCTTTGCATTGGTCTCTTAAATGCATGTGTCTGGAGAACTGGGCAGATTCTTTTTTTTCAGACTGAAGTACATGTGCCCTCCCTATCGGTGTGATTATCTTCACTCAGTGGTGACATTGGCATAAAATGTTATCTCACAGCTCTCAAGATCTTGAGGCAAGGCTGTTGGTGTGACTAAAGAAATTTCATTCAGAGCTTATCCGGGAAGAGTAAAATTCCAGATTCTGTCAGAGGGAGAAACAGTTACCAAAATGAATGACTTGACAGGTGGAGATACCAGAACTAGGAAACAAACCGTGCTCTTTTGAGCCCTGGGGAATAGGAGCTCTTACACAATCACGACTGTATAAAAGCTCCTATTATCTTTACATACAGTTTTACATACAATTACTTTTACATAAAATTATCTTTCTGTATAAAATAACTACTTGAGAGTTGAATATAAGCTGTTTCTCACTTGCAGTGTAAGGCTCTGACCCAGCTGCCTGAAATCCACATGGTGTTTCATCATTGATTTAATTCCAGCTTAGATCATCTCATCTATTGAAAGATCCTATACATACATAGAGGATAAATGTTATATAGATTGATTTATTTGATTATATTGATTGCTCTCACGTCAATGTGACTGTTACATATGACTTAAAAAGGCTACTTCCTCATTCCCATAAAATCTCGGAGTAGAAGTATCCAAGATGTTATCCGTTTACAATTAAAGGCCTGAAGATGTTTTGGGCTTTTAACTTAATAAAAGGCCATGTAAATTCTCACTTTTTTCTTTCATTTGTGAAATGTGTGCTGAAACCATGTATGTGTGCATGGATACACACACACAAAATTCAAGAAAAGGACCAGCTATTCAAGCTGGAATGTGAGTAGTGATTGCTCTGGTTGAAGTGCAGGCTTTCCCCAGATGTTTGATTGTACACATGGGGCAGGCTTCATTAGAGGTGAATAGACAGTACATAAAATATACACATTCCCTCCCCCATTACTCTTTGTTTATCTGATTTTGTAGAAGGATTTTTAATTAACCCCACAGAACTGCAATAAACTACAGGAATTGTAAAGTGAATATCCAGAAACACTGCAGATAGAAAAATTGCTACAGAGCTATAAGGTTATGTTTTTGTTCTTTTGTGCCTGTAAACACATCTGCTCAACACTTCTTCTCTGTGCAGCTGAAAGGCATAAGGGAATATTTTCATGTGAAAAAATTAGCAGTGCCTACTTCAAAGAATTTGGGAATTAGAGATATTTAGATAGTGAGGAGCATTGCATTCACTCTTTAAATGTGTCCAGGTTGCTTTTCCAACATAAGAAAAGGGTTTTCCATGACAGTACTTCTATTTATTTCTTTATAGACTGTGATAAACTCCCCAATCTGAGACTCTGTGTGTGTATCTATAATACACCATTACATGTCTAATTGTCCTGCTGGACAGAGGCTGATATTATGTAGATTAATTTTTTTTTTTATGGGAAGGTAGATGTGTGAAGCAGAGTTCGGGTTTGCTATGCAGTATGTATGTGCATTAGAGTAAATCTATAGTGGGATGTTTCAAAAACCCTGGTCCTCTTCATCCTTTAGTGCTTGGAGTCTGTGAACCATCTGCTTGAAGTGAACTAAGCTCTGCTTACATCATGCACAAAGGCAACACATGAAGTCTAGTTCACTGTACTATCCTCATGTATCTTCCCTCTTCTCTCTATCCACTTTATTTCACTGTAACAAATAAGTTAAATTTGATTCAAGCTTTAGAATCAACAGCTTTTTTGAGAGGTCAGAGTGTGTTACTTCCAAGGGCAGGCAGAGAAGGGGCAGCTGAGGAGCTGCAGCACAAGTGCTTGGTGGGAGGGATCATCATCTGGGCTCAGCTTTTGGCTGTGGGGATTCCAGCTCTGCCTGGGCCAGGCTTCCTGCTGCCAGCTCATCCTTGGGCTGAGCCTGGCCAGGGAGCAACCTGCAGAGAGGAACACTGCAAGGCTGGAGGGCTGGGACACCCAAGACTCTTAATGCAGCTCAACAATGCTCAGTGCTGGATCATCCCAGGAAAAACACTCTTCCTGCTATGAAATACCTGTTATTTGTGTCAGGTGTTTGGAGGAAGGCAGGAAGAAGACTATACTGACAATGTATTTTATAACTGTAAGTAGGGATTTAAATAAAGAGGGGAAAAAAGGACAGGATTTAAAAAAATTCACTGCATCTTAATGCTTTTTAGGACCCCAAACCTAAATAAAAGGAAGAGCGTGTTTTGTACAGTAAGTCTTTGGCAGTTGTGGTTAATCAGACCAAATTAAACTGCTGAATATTAGACAGATAGAAATTGTGCATCTTGTAGCTGTTAGATTTTATATTGCTGAATTTATAGTGTGAATATCTAGCATAAGAAATTATATTTAATATTCTGTTAGGATTTTTTCTAGTTACTCTGTTAGTAAATTCTTCCAGAATAAACCTTAGGCTAAGCTTATTACATGAGGAAATTGTTCCTGAGTTATATGGAATATGTCTTGGTTTCTTGGCCCAGAATGACTCCTTGTTTCTACAGAAAGCAAGGTGAAATCTTGCTCACATTGTGCTCATAGGGATTTGGCTATAAAGATGACTTTTCATGGTGTAGAAAGTGTGTAACAGAGCAGCTGGATAGTCTTGGCCATGACCATTAATGTAAAAGGCTAAGTTGTGCATACCCCTCCTGAAATGCTGCCTGCATATGCCTCATCCTAAAAAACCCTTCTTTTCAAAAAGGGAAATTGAACACGCCCATTTTCCGCTGTCCTGACTTTTTCTCTCTTTAATAACCTAATAATTCAGAGAGTGTATGATGTTCCATTGCACTTTTATTCTTCTCAGTGCACAATGGAAATCTTTACTCTCTGAGGGCTCACACCCTCCAGTGAGAGTAAAAGATGATGCAGGTCTAATAATTTTCAGGGGGTACAGGAGAGGAGGCCACCACAATGGTTTTTTTCATGCTGTTCCTCATGCATAGGGAATGTTTTCAGCATAGACCAATGTTTTGACACAAGATTTGCCTGCAGATCAGCACACAGGTTGCCTGTGGTCCAACTGTTTCTATGAATCAGGGGAAAAGCATCTAGGCATATTCACTGTACAAAAAGGCAAGCCTCATAGCTGAGTACTTAGATAATCCATAGGCCTTTTATTTATTTTTGGTAAACAACTCTCTTCTGCTTCAAATTAATCTCCTGATTGAGTTGCTGATATAAATGTTAAGCTATTAACATTGAGTTGCCAGCAGACAGCATGACAAGAAGCTGATACGAGTGTTCCTGCCAATGACTTGCTTTTGAGTGTCTGATCAGAGCCATAGCACAGAGTCTGGATCTCTGGATGTTGTTCTTCAAGTTACACTTTCAGCAAGTACTTGAGTAAAGATTTTCTCAGGGGCAATGGTTTTCAGGTAATTTTAAGTTCAGCCAAGAACCAGTAAATCAGGAAAGAAGGTTAAAGAGAAAAACTGTCTGGAAACAACCTCTGTTCCAATCTAGATGTGTGAGTTCAGTCTGTGCACGAGTGTCTGGTATAGGAGTAGTGGTGCATACTGGAGTAAATAGTCAAAAAATAACAAGTCAAATCTAGATATTAATACTTGGCTTGCATTCCTGAAAGTATTGCTGGAGTCTACCAAGCTCTACCTGCCACTGCCACGGGAGAGAATATCAAAGTGCCTTAAATCATATTTAAACTCCTGTCTTCTCAGATGTAGTTACAGTCTACCCTCATTATTTTCTTGGTTCTTCTCCCAGCCTGTTCTGTTGAGAATAAAAGACATAAACTTGGGCCTAATTCAGGCTAACACATAGGAACATTTAACACTGAAAAGCTTTTCTAGTGGAAGAAATATCTCATTTTGTCTCCAAAACAAGGAAACAATCACTTCCTCCGTGCACTTATCTTCACTGTATCATCCTGACACTTTTGTACTGGATCAGGGCTTTCCTGTGCAGAACACTGGGAGAAATGTGTGCTGGTGCTCATTTGGCGACAGTTGTCACTGCCAACTGGTATAGCAGTGTACTAAAGCAATTGCAATCATGCCACAGAGTGAAAAATAACAGTACTTTCTTAAAGTATATTAGACCTACTTCTAATGTTCTGCAAAGGAATGATTTCACAGAAATAAATGATGCTGTTTTAATTTTCATACTGCTGCAGATGAGAAAAGAAAGAGGCATAGCACAAGGCTAGTTGTAGCTGAGATTTCTTGAAGAAAAAAGATTCATGGCTAAATTTGCATTGCTCCTATGGAAGGAGAAGGAAAACTGATAAGTCTAAAATTAAAAAAAAACTCTTCTAAAACAGTATTTCAACCCATAATCAGTAGTGTTCTGACATGTGTTGGCAGGAATAGCACTGAGGTGACAAAGAATCCAGAGTAAATCAAACAAACAGCATGAATTCCAACTATCAATCAAAATCCAGGTTTTTTTCATTTCATGACCAAGCAATTGCATCACTATTCAAAGGGCTTATTCTTGTGTCGTGTATGTTGCCTTAAGTAAATTAGCTCTGGGCACCCACTTGGGAGGAAAAAGGAAAAAAATAAAAAAACCTCAACCAGAATATTGTTAGAAGGTTTATCCAAAGTCAATATTTATGAAGTCATAACAGCCCAGGAGGAATCCATGCTGTTTCAGTACCACAAGCAGTGCCATTGCTTCCACAGTGTTTTTTAGAGTTTCACACCTCTGAATCAGCAAATAACTTCAAAAAGGCAGCTAATGTGCCAGGCCAGCCCATGTGGTTCATATTCACTGCCCAGAAGGGTCAAAGCTCATGCTCAAGAACAATTTCCTCAGTATCATCCTGTTATTCTCACACTGCTCAGAAGGCTCATTTGCAGAGCTCCAGCATGGGGAGAAATGCACAGATTTGTGATGAGAGAGGAAGTGTGGAGTAAGGAGGGCCAGCCTGTGGGTTCTTCCCCCCATCTTTGTGGTGCTGAATGGAAGTGGCTGTCCTGGCTTAGAGCTTCTTACTGGAAGCTTCTGGCCACATCTGCCCATGGCTATGTGTTTGCACTGCAAGAACTGCTACTAATGCTTTCCTGTCAATAAATCCCTGATGTAGGAGCATCTTGAGGGAACTGGGTGTTTGTAGTTACTCTTCAGCATGTCCCATTCTTTGTCTCAGAGATGCTTTTCAGCTAGGATACTCAGTCAGCTAGGATGTTCTCAGTCTTAATCATAGGTCTTTGTGATTATCCTTTGCATCCAGAGGAAATAAAGATATCTTAGGCAAAGTTTGCTGGTGACTGAGCATCTGCATTTCTAAGCCCTGAAAAATGCTGAAATCCATGTTTATTTCTAAGTTCCAAGAATTAGGTGCCTACCTCTTTTCCATGGCAGGATTAAGGCTTGCTGCCTAGCACAGTGCCTTGCTTTCTGGCTGCTTGTCTCTGAACACCTTGGGCATCCTTTTCTCTCACTTATCATGACATATCTAGCTGTTCCCTAAGAGGATTCTAACCAATGTTCTAAATCTCTAGTTGTTTAACAGTTTTCAATAGACCTACAGCTGTGCATGGCTATTTTCAGAGGAAGTTAGGTTTTAAATAAACAGTTCAGATCCCCCAGCTCTTGCAGTGGGCAGGTCCATTTCAAGAATGCCTCTCTTATGGCAGACAGACTGCACCCAATATTGTGCCAAGTCACTCTCCATTTGTAAATATTAGAATGTGTTGTAGTTACAGATATAGTAAAAGAAAGAAGGTTTAAATTATACAGCTGAGAAACACCAAAGGAAAATAAACGTAAAGCAGCACATGATGTGTGTGCTGTAGGTCTCCAGTCTTGCTATTAGATAGTAAAGATAAGAAACAAGCTAAAAAGGTCACTCAGTTGAATGACCCCCATGTTTTCCTAAATGTCTATTTTTGCTTTACCTAAATCTGTGTAATCTGCTTCTCTTTCCCTCGTATTTTTTGCTGTGAATGTGTTTTAAAAGAAAAGCTTAAGCAGGAAAGATGTGTAGACAGGTTACTTGACATATGTTTCATAATACTAGCTCTAAAGATGGTGATTAGCAAAAGGCAATGGAAGAAAGTAAAGAGTATGTCCACATGAAGACAACTGCTGAGCAAAGGATGTGGTCTGTGTAGTTGTACATGACCTGGCTGGTGCTTATCCAGAACACAGAGGAATCCTCTGTGTGACCAAAGAGAAATATTTGGTATGGAGCAGGGAGGGGCAAGTCCCTCTTTTGTTTGCCTAGAAAGTCAACTCATCCTGCTGTGCTGTTGTGAGGTTTGCCTTAAGAAGGAGGCAGTGCCAGTACCAGAGAGCAGAGCAGCTGCAGGTCCCAGGAACTGTCATTCCTTGAACTTGCCCTCACATGCAAAGTACAATAAGTTTAAAACAGGCATGTTCTCCCATTTCTGTAATGTGACTTATTAATTCAAGAACTTTTATGCATCTCTGCTGTTGTCAGGCAAGGATCTGACAGGAACTGTTGCTCTAGCACTGGGAAAGGCATGGATGAGGACACAAACCAGGCTTTTCTGAACACAGTTTGAGTGTAAACTACAAAACACTGCTGCTGCTCAGGATACCTAAGCTGCAACTGAGCTACCATTATTTTCCTTTGGAGACATGTACTCTTTCTACTAAGTACTCCTGCTTAAAGAGTAACAGATCAAGGGGTGAAGAGAAAACTTGTAAATCTACCATCTTTCTTTTTGTCTGTTTGTTTTTGGGTCTTGCAATAGTGATATTTTTTCCCAAAGATCTTTAATGCTTGTATAAAAGGCACTCTCCAAGGCTCAACTGTGCCACTGACCTATGCTGGACATGTTGCAAATTGGACATTGTCTTCTGTATACTAGGCTGCAGATTTCTAACTCTTTGCAGTGTTGACGCCTGCTCCCACAAAGAGAAGGAAATGAAGCAGAAAGATCCCACTGCGACAATTAGTGGCTCACAGAGAACTATTGAAACAAATAATAAGTGGCTGAAACAATTCAAGGGAGGGAAACTCTAGCTTTCTACTCTACCACAATCTAATCTTCTTTCTCAGATTCTCTCTTTCCTTATCCCAATGGGGATTTTCACACACTTTCATTCCCACTGTTAGTGTGAAATGATTCTTTGTGACTAGCAAGCAGCAGTTTAGTCCTACAGCACTCTCCTACCCACTTGTCTGTTGCCAGTCTTATCATTTTATGCTGTACCCTTGTCTGAATTTTTGAAGTAGCACTAATGTCTCGTTCCCAAGCTGCTGTAACACAAAGAATTTTAATGAAAGTAATTGAAATAGATCCGTCCTCTTTCACTGAGGCAGCTGGCCAAAGAACTGGCTCATGGGCAGGGAAGTCCAGCTTTGGAAGTAAAAATACCCCAGTACCCTTGGCATCTCAAAGGGGAATCTTGGCAACTGCTGGGTGAGTGGTGCTGCTGGCTATCCCTGCCCTGATTCAAGGAGATGAGGTGTGATTGAATCACCACTTGCTGAAGAGATGATCAGGTGGGTTAATTCATGTGGTTACATGTAGATGTGGCACTCTGATGAATGGTTCAGTGGTGGGCTTGGCAGTGGTGGGTTTACAATTGGGAGTCAATGGTCTTAGAGGATCCTGGAAAATTTTCCAACATTAATGATTCTATGATTCCTGTCCTACACTCAGATCTTTCTTTGCTTGATGAGTTCATACCTCCCTCAAAAGCATTATTTTCTGCAGCATCTTTTGCTAGCAAATTAAAGCTTTAAATAAGCATTTCCTTTGTGAGTTACTGCAATTACATTTAATCTCCTAGTGAATGCTGCTTCATTTCAAGCATTTATGTTTTGCTCTCTATTTAAAGGAGTGATGCCATTTCACATTCCCCTTGATGTCCATTTTTCAGAAAAAAAGCAGCCAATTACTGCAGTACAATGAGGGGACTCTGCAGTTGTTAGAACAAATTGAGTGTCAGCTGCTCTGCTGCACAGATAAGGTTTGGGAAGGATTCTCCTCACTCCCTGAGTAGCAGGACAACTTCCTCCTGTGCTGCTGGGAAAACATGATGCACGCTGTTCTGAGCAGTGCAGCAGCAGCAAGGGGAGGAGGAGACACAGGGATGACAGACAGGACTCTGCATTCGCTCTTGGGAGGGAGCAGTCACTCCAAAACTCAAATAACAAGCAAGAGGGAAGTTAGGGAAATTAAAGGCCGCAAAAGAGACAGGGAGGGAAAACAGTGACAAGTGTATGTTCCTTGGCTTTTCAAGAGGCCTCCTCCTGGTCTCTGCTTTAATGTATTCTTCTGATGCTGGCTGTGCCCAGCTGAACAGCCTTTGGTACCTCCAGAGTGGAGGATAATGCTGTTCAGCTGCCCTTAATTTAGAACAAGTCTTCCTTCGCCAAGGGCTGATAAAATTTGGTAGCTAATTTTCAGGCTGGCACAAGTTAACTAATCTTTCTCCAATATTAGGAGTTAGGAACTGTCTCAAGCAGAACATTCACATCATGTAAACTAAGTACAGTAATGAATTAATTAATACCTTAGTATTTAGGTCTTTGCTTTTGAAAAGAACTCCTGTCTTTAGTCCATCTGGCTGCAGCCGTGTCTCTCCCTGAAGCAAACAGTAGTCATGCAATTGGCAGAGTAGGTGAAGTAGAATGTGTACTCTGAGCAGAGATTAGAACTAAAATACTGTAACATGCCAGAGCTAGTCTTGCTCACATGCTACCTGGCTTAGCAATTAGTCACTTATTTATGCACTTCATTAGATCATAGTCAGAGCAGCACAGCATTTGCTTCCTGAAAGATTGTCTACCACTGCCAAACAGGCTTCAGTCTAGGTTCTGAAGCACAGGTAAAGTTCTGCCTGATAACAAACCACCTCATAACTCAGGAAGGACTGGCAGAATTCTTTCTAGATTAAATCTAAATGGGTTGTTTCCAAACCCATTTTCTTCCTACAAATGAGACCTCTTGGAGGTAGCATTGCTACCCTTCTCTTAGTGTTATAATGCAGCTTTTCTTTGCATGTCAGAAATCATTACCATACAGCTGTGTACAGCTGTCTTTTTGCAACCAAGCTCTGCCATGGTGCCTACAAGGCATCTGAAACTGCTTGGGAGTGCTGTGCTGTGGCAATTGCCTGGTGAACACACAGGAAAATGTAGGTTTTCTGCAGTAGATCTTTTGCTTTGAGCTTATATCTACACATGAACTTCAGAATGGAGAAGATTGTTTTTGTGCAATGAATAGCACAGTCAACACATCATCTTTTTACTCTTATTGTCTGGGTTCAAGTGTAATGAAGCCCAAAATGTTGGCAAGAAAAAACAACCTGTTTTGCTGTGCTTTAAAATAAATACATTCACCTGGCTGGGCCAGTTCCAGCATAATAATAATAATAATTTTGTGGGGTTTTTTAAGCATAAAACTAAACGTTGCAATGAACTGTTGCCAGTGACTATCTGGTTCTAAAGTTTAGCGTTCATGCTGGATGCTTTATTGCTCTTTCCAGTGAAAATGTCCTTAGGGATCTTCGGTCCAGTACAGTTAATATAAAGCAGGAACAGAGACACAATTCTAGGCCTTTTCCTCAGATGCTAACTCAAAAAGTTACCAAGAGAAGATTCTCCTCATATTGGCTTGTCGCTGGTGTGCTTTTCACGGTGCCAATGTATCACTGTCACCAGCTCGGTTTCAGATCTCAGACGTTTAAGCAAACACTGTCAGGAGCACATATTATTTTCTAGTTGTCAGTATTTTTTCTGGAAGCAGATGGTCTTTCACCCAGCCAGTGAGTCGGGAGATGCCAGTTGTCTCCCGCGTTTTCTTGTAGTGTCCGAGGGCAGCAGCATGGGGTGCCTCAGTGCCCTCGTCTCCAAGAGCGAAGGGCTGGGAAGAAAGGGCTGGAGCGCGATGTCCCTTACTCCGCTCTGGCCGCGCAGAACGGCTGCGCTGGCGGAGCCGCGGCAGCGGCACCTGCCCGGCCGCTCCTGCCGAGGAGGGTGAGCGGCCGGCCCGGGGCAGCGCTCCGCTCCCTGCCGGCCTCCGAACGCCGCTCCCACTGCGCGGGGCTGGACACCTGCGGGTGGGCACCTGCGCTGCCGATAGCGGGGGATCCGCGGGGCAGCCCCGCCGGCGGGTCCCTCGCAGCCGCAGCCGTACGCCGCCTTACCCCCGCGCACCGGCGGCGCTGGACGATGCGGTGTCCCGGCTCCTCCGCCCCGCAGCCTTCCCCGCCGGCACCGGCGCTGGACGCGGGCGGCGGAGCTCCGGCCGGCCGGGGGCAGGGGCGAGGGAAGGAGCGGGCTGGGTGCGCGGGGCGGCCGGCAGGTGGCAGCAGGCGGCGCGCGGCTCTGGCGGGCGGGAGCGAGGGGAGAGGGGAGAGGCTGTGGCTGAGCCCCGGAGCCGCCGGGAACCTGCTCGGGTCCTGCGGGGCTCCGGCATTCCCGGCCGAGGGCGCGCCGCCTCCCATGCGCCGGGGGCCGCGCGGCTCTCAGCCCTCTCGCCCCCGAGAGCGCCTCGTCGCGGGGCGCCCGGACGGGACGCCGGCGCGGAGCGGTGAGGCCAGGCCCGGGAGGGTGGGCGCGCCAGGTGGGCGGTGGGCGCCGTGCCGGGGGCGCGGGCAGTGCCCGGGGCGGCGGCGCTCGGCCGTGGCGGAGCCGAGGCCGCGCTGAGGGGCTGCTCCGCGCCGGGGGTGCGCTCGGAGCCGCCGCCCGCGGGCTCTCGCTCTGCCCCGGCTGCGGGAGCGCGTTGGGCTCCGCTCCGCTCCGCGGGATTCTTGCGCCGCGTGTTTTGGCTGTGTAAGTAGCCATTTCAAAGCTGCTCTCCTCGCACGCTCGGTTTCCAGGAGCTGCATCCGGAGGCAGTGTAAGGAGCTGCTTCGTTTTGCCTCGGTGTCCCACCAGAAGCCGTAGCTGCACGTAGCCTGAGCCGAATCCAGCAGTTTGTACGGGAGAGGGAAAGAAGTGAATAACTCGCCTCAGGAAGAATGCGTGTTGCAATTGTTCTTGCTTTGGGCCAGATCTTTTGGTCTAACTAAGCACAGCGTGCAAAGCATGAGCCGTGTTTGGCGTTCGGTGTTTCTCTTCACGCTTTCCTGCCTCTGGCTTTGTTACCATCTCTCCTTTAATTCTACCAACACTTGAGCTGTTTGTGCTCACTTGTCAGGCTAGAGGGTATGTGCTGTAGCAGAGGAGAATCTTGAAACACCTTTTCTTCTTCAGCTGTGGCTTTACATTTTTGTAACTGTCAGTGTGTCCACAACTGTGTTTTATAGCTCTTGACACACTTGACATTAATTCACCCAAATTATATTTTTTCCAGATTCTAGGTACATGAACAGTTTAGAGAGGCTGACGGCAGTGAGTTCCACAGGTTACTATGTTGTGTGGAAAAACTACTTCCTTTTGCTTATTTTAATTTTTGTGTCTGATGCTTGTATGGACCTTATAGGATGAGTTATGCTTGGTTTTTGCTCACTATCTCTGTGCTGTTTCAGAGCTGTGTTCTTTCATTATCTGTCTACCCCAGCTATTCTTTATTTCAGATTAAAGAATTCTTAGCTTTTTAATCACCTTTCTTCTGTATCTCTTGTCAGTGTAATTTCTCTTTCCTGTATTTTTTAATTTTTTGTCATTATTTTTGTAATCAAGGGATCAGCAAAACTGAGGTATATGCAAGATTTCAATACAACAGGGTTATATATAAGGGCATGATGATGTCTGCTTGCAGAGATGACAGATAATTTACTGCATCAATATCATGAATAGCCATCAAAAGTAACAGAAGTGTTTGTAGCTCAATGTATCACCTGTTGATAAATCAGCTGAATTAATCAGAAACCACTGTCTAAGGCACTAGTGGTTAGTAGCTCAATACAAGGGTATAAAGTTATGGATTAAATAGTTGCCTGATGAGCTCTTAATATTCTGTCAAGTCTGCTGTGCATGTTTTTCCTGTCTTCCGTGGCAAGAGCAGGAACTGAAAATAGCCCAAATCTGTCTGTTTATTGCTGTTTGTGGAACTGCCACAAAGTTCCACAAAGATCAACTTAGAAAGTTGATCTACCAAAGCTGTAGCTTGCCAACTTGGACTTCTTTCTGGTGCAAACTTAGTAGTAATCTATTGGTTGATGTGATTTTCACCTACTCAGTATCATCAGGGGTTTAAAATAAAACTGGATATTGCTGGAATTCATTAGACATCTGTAATTCTTGGTGCTGTCTTTTCCATCACCAGGAAACTCCATTTCCAGATAATCTAATGGGAGAATGGAGTTAAGTAGACTAGGAGGAAACTGCCTTTCAACAAGAAAAGTGCTGCAAAGTGAGCATTTTTAGCAAAGTTAGAATATGAAGCCAGCTGGTGTGGACTGTCATAGGAAGCCCTTCAAAGTGAATATAGGTAGGAAATATGGATTGTTTATCATAATTGTGCCCTGAACATAATTTACCAGGTTTTGTTGAGGAGCAGGGCTAACTGCAGGTCTTGCTGCTGCTGATTTTAATCTGAAAAGGTTCCACTGTAATTGGAGGAGCAATTTGATTCCTGACTAACTCTCAGAAACACTTGGAGGTGTTGTATGGTGCGAGATTTCTGTCTTTCTGCATTTCCTACAGCAGGTTCCTTCAGAGCCCCAGCAGATTTAATTGCAGAAGATTAATTAGGTTGCTCCCAGGCAGTGATGGGTTTTATGATCTCAGTACAAAATCTTTGGTTTTGCTGTAGAACAAACTGAGTAACTGTGTTAGAAATGTGCATTAAATGAAGGCTGAAAAGAAAACAAGAAAGCAGAATCATCGTGAAGACTCATATTGGCCTCAGTGTGTGGTTCTGTGCAGACAGTGACAACAGAAAAGCTGGGTTTCCACACTGCAGTCTCAGTTTTCTGTGATGTGACATCAGATGTGTGACATTCAGACTGTTCACAGTGGCAGTTGTAGTGAAAACAGAGGTGAAGTGCTGGTCAGACACTTGGTGGTACTTGGGATTTTCTTTTTTTTTTTACTTTGAAAATCAGGTATATCATCTATAGTGAAGTGCAGTCATTGCAGACACTTCTGTGGGCTTTAAATTCTGCATGAGAGAAGTAAGGCTTGGTGGTTAAGCACTTAAAAAACCCAAGGAGCTCCAAAGTCAACCATGCATAAGCAATTTTAGCTGTGTCCCCTGTAGTGTTGTGTTATCATAACAAGCTTCAGGTTTGGAAGGTTGTTATTTTTTGCAAGTAGGAAAAAAAGTAAAAGGAAACTTACTGTGTCAAACCAACTTCTTAAAGAGTTTGGACCTTGATAGTAGCCCTTTTACTACAAACTTGATAGGGAAAGCATTTTGTAGCTTTCGATTGTGAAATGCTTCCGGTGGTAACAGGGCTGGGCGAAAAACAGATTCTGTGACAAGTCTTGTTCCCTTGTGCAGGTACATAGACAGTTCAGTTTTTGGTTCTCTTGTTTCCAGACAGCAGCTCCACCTGATCTAAATGCAGTTTGGACCATGACTTGGGTAATTGTAAAGGTAATTAAGTTATCAATATATGTAGTTCAATATGTGACCAATGAACATGGTTGCATTGTTAGCAGGGTAAGTAACAATGTTTTACATTGCAACAGCTTCATTTTTATTCAGGGTAGTTAGTACTTTACACTAGATAATTCTGTTCTTGTATATTAGATTTTTAGGAAGAATACATGGTTTAGTACTTCACTTAGAAGATTAATTAGAGGGATGTTAAGCATATATATATATATATATAAAATTGATTAACATCATCCATCTGATGGACCTGATTTTGCCTCATACCTTACTCTGTATAAAGGAAGCAGAGCTGAGACCATGTTCTTTAGTGTTGCCTGATTAGTTTTTGTTAATTTTTGTTCTTTGTGTCAGTGACAATAACAGATTCAAATTCTGTAATTTAAACCAACTCAGTTTTCTCCTCCTGGAATGTTCTGTCCCACCCATTTTTCTCTTGGGGACTCGAGTGTCATGTCACACATCAAATTTGTGTAACCCCTGCAGGGCTATGGCATTCCCAGAGATGGGTCAGCCTTCATAATTTTGGTTGCTGTTAAACAGTCAGCGCTTGTCAACACCATGTACAGACATCTGTTACATATTTTTTAAATGGTGGTACCAAGTGTTAAATGTGGGGCTTCTCCACAGGAGCAGTTCTTGCTCTAGAAATGCAGACAGGAGCTCAGTCCTGTCCTTGTGAGGGCAAGGAGCCCTGTGGGCTGCTGAGGTGACGGACCTGTGAGTTCCTGGAATGTGGGCTTCTGGTTTCAGCCCTCCCATTGGCTGTGCTGCTCATCTTGCTTTATCTCTGAACTTGTTCCTTTATCTCTGAACTAGGTATGATAATTACAGGATGTTGGTCAACTGGTAAATTTCCTGAAGATAGTTTGCATACAAAGATGCAAAAAAAAAAAAAAAGTAATTTGAGTAAAAATATTTATTGTACATGAATGATCCTGAATTATGTAGTATGTGCTTCATAGGTTTATTTCTGTGTTTCTCCAAATCACAGCTTAAGGTCTTCCTTGTTGGTTATTTCACATCAGTCCAGTGCTGCTGCTACTACTTGGCATCCCACTTCAGTATTTATTTTGGTCCTGGTTTTGGAATTTCCCTTCACAGGAAGATTCCAGGCTCCTTATATGGAAAAAATATTTTAAAAAATTTACTTTTTCCATCAGTTCTGTACATTTTTTTCTCAGTAAGTGCAAGAGCCACTATCTCTTTTATTTAAAGCTCAGGTCTAAGAGCCAGTAAAGTCAAAGAAAAGGTTATCAGCAACTTCAGTGTCTTTCAGATCAGGCCACTCCCATGTGATGTGCTCTTGTCATTGGAAAGCAACACCACTGGTTTCAGCTATGAGTTTGCAGTGTTTTCTTTGACATTACAAGAGTTAGCAACTTGTTCTTTAGCTTAACAAGTTATACTTGTTGTATAGTTGGTTCCAGGAACTGGAGCCTTTGGAAGACTCTCTGGGTACCAAAACCATATTTAACTTACAGGACTTGGTAGATGAAATTCATCCTTTTGCAGAGGAGCCCCTTGTTTGTAACTGTGATCCTTTATTCCCTTCCTGTAAGACTGCTATAAACTCAAGAGCCATATATAGCCACATGTGATTAAGTGTAGAGAGAAATACAGAAAACTACTCTTTTTTGAATGTTGTTTTTGTTGATTTAACTTTGCTTACTTGTGCTTTTTTCCTAAATCCAAGCTGCTTACAATACTAACATTAATAAAAGAATAGCCTCTTTTAGTAAATCCAAGAGATAACCGCTGTGACAACAGAAGTTCCAACTTCTCAACTTTCTTTATCTTTGACTGGGTTGTATTGACCTCTTCTTGTATCAAAATGAAGTTTAGCAGAGGAGCCTGGTAGTGAGCAGACTCCCCCAGTTTCTCTGTTGGTGAATGAGCAGGGCTGACGTGACACCTTGGCTTGCCCAAGAGGTGGGGCAAGGTCTGTCCTTTGGGACTGCATGGCTTGGTGAGATAAGAGAACAGGAGGAGAAGCCTTCCCAAAGTGTTTGTTGGGAGCCTGAGGATACTGTCTGCAACACTGATAGAAGTACTGTGGCTTCCTGCTTGTTCCCTCCTATGAGTCATGATAGCCGAGTTGGAATGTGTTTTCTTTGCTCTGGTTTTGGGAAAAGGATGGATAAAGAAGCCCTTTTTAAAAGCCCTTCTTCATGAAACCTGCCTCTTGGTGAAAAACATCTGTTGTGCTTGGCCTTGCTGGATCAGCACTTGGATATATGTGAGCATGGATACTGCTCCCCCAGGAGAAAAACGTCACTTGGATACTTGAATATTGTATGACTCAAATCTGTAATCCTGAATCAGGCGGATTCCCCTGGTGCTCCCTTTGGGTCAGCTGCAGAGAAGTGCATGGAAGGACAAACCTATCTGTAAATGGCAAAATCAGCAAAACCATTGACACTAATCTGAGAGTAAATGTTGACTTGGAAAGTATTCAGATATCCTGGATTTTTTTACCACAGTAAAGGTGATTGGTGTAGTCCTGACTTGGTAACATCAAACCGTTCGTTGGTGGTGCATTATAGTTGTATTTTTGTTTGGTTATTTTTATCTAAACCATGCAGTTTCTACGAAAGTAAAAAAAATAAATATTTTTGCTTATCAGATTGGCAAAGAGAAGCAAGAGCCTGTCCAATCCCACCCTGCATAATTACAATAAAATGTCATCCCATGACACAAGCTGCCCAAAAGAGTGATAAATTGTACGGGATGGATGCAATTACTTAATTTGGCAGAAATAAAAGCTCTGTCTTATTTTCTTCTAGTTCTGTGGAGCTGCCTTCACTGGGGAAGGGAGTGGGGAATAGTGGGCAAACCTCCTTGCAGATTTTCAGGGGCTCTTCATGGAATTGAAGCACTTTAAACCAGCATATGAATAAGGATTTAAAAGAATAGAGTGGGTTAACCATTAACTGTTAGTATTGTTCAGTTTTGTTGGCCCAGGAAATGCTGTTCATGTGTTGAAATACAGGGGTTAAGGCAGGATGTCAATTTTGATTTTTTTTGTAGTGATAAGCAGCCATTAAAAATGTAATTTCTTATACCCCTTTTCTTCTTCAGCCATTGCTTGTACTCATTAATACATATTGCACACCAAAAAGATGATTGTGTCTCTCTCCCTCTCTCTCCCTCTCTCTCCGTCTGTTTCTCTCCCCAGATGGCCGCAGAGCCCTGTGCCGAGCAGCCCCGGGCCGCTGTGCCGGGCCTGAGGGCCGCCGCCAGCCGCTGCCGCTGAGGCCGGGAGCGGGAGCCACCGCCATGGCCTCGCCCCGCCGGGCCCGCCANCTCTTTCTCCCTCTTTCTCTCTCTCTCACTTACTGTACCCCTCCAGTTCAGAGATTTGCTGAGATTTAGGCATTTGGAGTACTTTTGTTTCTTCCCATAGGAACGTTTACAGTGCAGGATCAGGTTCAGATTTATTACTTAGGCACTCACAATGCTGCTGTAATTAATCAGTTGTCATAAAACTGTGCCTTCTGCCTGTATTTGTTGCTGGCCAAATTCATCACACCATGGCAAAGTGAGAGTTGTGAGCATGTTCAAAATTTAAACAATAATAACTAAAAATTATTTTTAACAAGAAAAAAATGGTTATGAAGTTTTGAATCATGAGGGCATGAAAGGGCTAAAATATCTTTGCTGCTTTCATACTGTTAAAATTGGACAGAAACTGTCATCTGATTTCTTTTGAAACATAGTGATTGTGATTTAGATGTGATTGTTTCTACTGCTTTGAAATTGGAAGGGGGGAGAAACTGTTTCCAAATGTATCTTCCTGGGGTTTGTTTCTGCTTGTTGTTTTGCTGTTTTCTTAATGTTATGTTAGAAGGGCTTTTCCAAACTCTGGGCTTTGCAAAATGCCTGTTTCCTCAGACCATACAGATATTATGTTAAAACAGAGAGCACAGTGTGAAGCAGCGCCCAGAGTGATTCCATTCAACTTGCATTCCTTTCAGCAAGTCTTCACCTATCTCCAGCAGTGAGTACTCAAGTGGAAGATTAAAAGTCACTATATAAGACTGTCTGACTCTAAGCAGTTTGTGCAACAGCAGTAGACTCTGATTAAAAAAAGCCCCAAACCCCAAAAGATGGCAGATGAAATTTGGTCACCCTTTTTTTAAAGATCAGTCTATCTCCTCTAGCATACAGATTATATGAAGCAGCAAATGAAGCCCGCAGTGTTGGAGGAGTTACTTGGTTTCCTTTGCCAGTGCTTTGTAATAGGCTGTTCTTGTTGTCATGCAGATTCAAGAAGTCTCAGTTCACATTTTAAGTCCCTGTTTTCCAGTTTGCAGACTCATGGGAAGCACTAAGTGACGTCAGGTGAGGGTCACTGTGCTGTAATAACCTGCCCTCAAGCACAAATAAATTCAGGCTCTACTGCCAAGAGATGACCTTTGATTTCTTTTTACCTGATGCAATAAGGGCCCTATTCACTTTGCTTAGGCCAAGTCCCAGCCACTTGAATAGATTTTCTTGAGCAGGAATAGTTATGAAAGTCCCAAAACTTGGTATAATGGTGGCAGAGATTTCTGGATTGTAGATGACTTTGATACACTGAATTAGATTTGGCTCTTATTGTGGTCAGAAGAGAGAAGTGACTTCATTGTGACTTGCACAGCTGCCAATTCTGAAACTACCACTATGAAGTACAGTTTCTAAGCTGCATCTGATTAACAGAGATAGTGAGCAAAGATGCTTATGTGTTAAAACTTTTGTTATATACAGACAGAAAATAATACCTTAATCTGAAATATCAGTGACTATAGATAGAGCCAAAAGGCTGGATATGCTGTCAGTGAGTGGACCTGTATCGTGGTAGTCACTTCCCCCTCTTGGTATCCTCCTAATCTGGGTGTGTCGTTAAGATGTGAGGTACAGAGTCTCACTAAATTAAGTACAATAATTTTGCTCAAACTGCTGTGTTGCAAGTATGTTGGGGCTGCTTTATTCTGAATAAAGTAGTGTATGGCTAAATGGGGAGACAGGGTAGAGTCACCTCTTTTCTGTGTGGTGACTAACTGTACTGATGGTTTCCACTGCTTTGTTAAAAAAGAGTTTTCTTTAATCTACCCTTCTCTGCAAGCCCATGCAGGAATTATAGGGAAGTATGGTATTTCTTACTGGTTTTTCTCTTCAACCCTTCTGGCTTTTGCAGATAAAAGAGTGGATACTTGTGTGCATTAGCTCTGGTGAATGACTTTTCAAGTAGCTGATTCCGAACTTTCAAAGTCGGACTACAATCATGTCTTACCCTCTAAGTAAACCTCTATTGGAAGCAGTACTGAGTTCACTTATAGGCTGAGAAAAACTCAAGACTAGAACCTGACTTGGAAAGGATGACTGGAAGTCAAAAAGGCATCTTCCTGACTTGTTTAGGTTTTTTGAATAATGCTGCTAGCCAAGGTGACAAGGGCTGTTGGTGATTCTGCAAGGTTGGATCTTTTACCTGTCAACCATAAACTCATTCTTTAGAGGCCACTGGATGGCATTTTCCAAACTAGAAATTTCCTAATAGGGAGATTTCAATCTGCAGCTGGTGAAAGGTTTCAACTTCCCTGCTCAGTGAATGATAGCTCAAGATTCCTTGAATGTATGATTATCTTTGTGGTTTTGTGTCAAGGACTGGTATCTCCTGTAGGAGTGTAACAGTTCATGCAGTTTACATAAAATGGACTGAAATAATAACAGTCATCTAGACCACCAGAGCACATGAGGCATAGCAGCAAGACAAGATTTGTAGGATGTCTAAAATCCCTTTCAAGCTGACAGGATAAGAATAAACAGCTCTGTCTCCCAACACTTAAAGGATCTTGCAGTTCAGCTTTAAAATGCAGGAGGCTGAAGGGTTCACCACATGGAGGTATGATTGATACAAGCATTAGGATATTTCTGCAACCTGAACCAAATAAGAACTTCAGGAAAATTATATTCAGTGGCATCAGTCTTGAGGACAGAATTGAAACTGTAAATTGTTTCTGGATTTCTAAACATAGGGATTTTACATTTCTTCTGCTATGACTAATCACGCTGAATCTTAATTTCTCTTTCTTGAAAAGACACAATGATAGCGTTGTTTGTCATCTTTACTGATTAAAGCTTAGTAACTTAGTGTTTTCCCTTTTTTCTCCATTAACTTCTTCTTCCTATAGAAAAGAGATGCACCTCTGCAAATGTGCCCCTTTAAGTGGTAAAGGCTTGGCAGCACAGTTGGCATCTGATGCCACTCTCTTTGTTGCCAGTCCAGTTTTGTAACTGAACTATTTGTGAGATTCTATATATATCAAGCCCAGCAGATAAACATATTGAATGTCTGTGTTCTTGTGCTGGAGACCTCATCTAAATTTTACTGTGGATGAAAGCTAAATAGGCCTCTGTAAAGCAGTTCTTCAGTGTGTTCTCTGAGTTATCCCTGCATTTACTTGCATGCAGAATTTAATATTTACAAAAGATGTACAAGATAACTTACTGCCACCCTTCCAGGTGGCTGTCAGAGATCCATTGATAGTTTATTGTTTCATATTGGGTTGAAATTCCCTGGTATTCTATTTCAAAATTATGAAAAAAACCCTTAATTTCACAGCGCTCTTGCAAGATCTCTCATTAGACCCATTATTCATCATTATGTAGAAAGATAAAAGAAAACAATAAATCTTCACATTCCATTGTTGCATTTCTGTACCAGTATGTGGGGAGTTTCACATCAGAGAGAATTTTAATCAGAAATAAATTAGAATCTCATCATTCTTATACTATTATTTAATAAAAAAGTAATTTAGGCAATCTTGCACAACTCATTCATTTCAAGAGGTTTCAGGAGCCAAGACTCTGAAATGCACAATGAAGATATGTAAGCCGCATGGTGAACTGTTTTTCTGTCCATAATCTAGTAGTTTTCTCTACTTTCTCTTAAAAAATAAAACATCTAAGCCTTGCTATTAGGTATATAACATTTCCTTGATGTGAACAGTTGATTTTTTTATGCTTTATTGAGCAAAGATGTTCAGCAGTTACCAGGATGCCATAATAAGCTCAGCACTGTTTATTTTGGACATGTGTCACTTGTTTTTCAATGGTCCCTAAAATATATTCCCACAGAAGTACCTGAGAAGTTCTACATCCTTGTGTCTGGCCTCTGGTCAGCTGGAGCCTTGTGTTGCTCTCATGCACTGAAACTATTTAGCAAGGGTTTGGTGCCCAAATGATCCCAAATGCTAGAGGACAGAGTGTTGTTGGAATGTTCAGTGCACCTCTGCCCCTCCATGCCCCAGTGCAGCACAGCACCTTCAAGCTGGTGCTCAGCTCTTCCATGACAACTGAGTTGCAACACTGCTGTCACCTGAGCTACAGGTCACTGATTGAAGTGAAGCCCAAGTCATGCAGGAATTGCATGGTAGCAAACAGAAATCTCCTTTTTTTGCCAAAATAAAGCAGTTTGCTGACTGCAGAAGAGGACTGAAGGGAAGAGGACTTTCATCATGTTTAGAGTCAATTACGAAAGCCTTGGTCACTTTCTTTTGGACATTTGTTTGTACAAAATGTTCGTCAGGGGGTACCTGTGGTGTTTTTCCTTCCAGTTTTGGCAGCATTGAAACGTGTGTTAAAACACTTGTCCTTGAAAACTTGTGCAGAAAAGGATTTGATGAGTTACTTTGGGATGTGTGCCCACATTAATCTCCATTAGAGGAAGTGCAGGAGGCAGTGGTCTGTAGTGCAGCCCTGCACTGAAACACTGGGGATAGTCCTTGGTCTACCAAGACATTGTTCCTTTGCTGCCAAAGGGGAGGGAGACTTGTTGGGCTGTGGCCTGGCATATCCATTTATAAATATGTTTTATTTCTATGTATATGGACTAATAAACTGACATAGAATTGCCTTACTTTTACCTGTACTAAGAAATGTGTTTGGGTTGGATTTGTTTGGGTTCTTTTCCCCTAATTGTTCTTCTGTGTCAAAGACCCATTCAGTCTTGAGGGGATGTCAGCCTTTCTTCAGAGTGCCCAACCCAAGGCAGAGACCATAACAGGCAGGGAAATCTCTGAAGTTCCCCAGAAATGGCTTTTATCCCATTTATAGTTTAGTACATCAAATATAATGCTACAGAAGCCCTTGGAGTCACTGTAGCTGAAGTTTGAAATTGAATCCCAGGGATATTACTGCTAATTTCAATAGGATGCCTGTGTTGTATTTATAGGTACATGTTCCAGTTAGTAGCTGTTCCTCTGCATAGAGTTTAACTTTAGAAAATTAAACATCTCTGATGATAGTGGATATGAATAGCTACCCAGAAGAAAAATGCCTAGTCATTCTTGACAAGCCTGTGTTTTCTCTGGTAACTGGAAGGTGCAAAATGATCTCTTCCAAGGACTAAGAAGGCTTAGCTTAGCCATTTAGAGGTTGGCTGACAAGTTTAAAAGTGGTTTGGTTTGACTTTTGCAACATTCCTGTACTGAAACCCTTCTATCCTTGTCTGCTGTGGATAATGTAGGAATATTCCCAGAAAGCATTGTTATTTGGAGGTATTATTTATGCAGATAGATTGTTCCCACTGAAACTCCAAAGAAAATATTTTATTTCTGAATAAGCAAGCAAAGATTACAAGTCTACATCTCATACTGTCCTGCATGTTGTGTTCTGACACTGGTACCACAAGTCTTCAGAAATCATGCCAATAGAACAGAAGGAACTTTGTAAAGTTAGTATTTTGAGATTGTATGTGTTCAGGTAATAGCTTGATAGGGACATTTTTTTTAAATAAAAAAAATAATAATCATGAGGACTGTGATATATTTAAACCCTTCTCTACTGCCTAATTTCTTCCTTAAGAAATCACAGCTATGAAATTCAGGATTTTTATATTAGAAATGTTTCTGTGAGTTCACAGAGGAATTGCTGACTCCTTTTACTATCCTGTTACTGTGAATCAGCTCTAATTTATGGAAAGGGTAGTTTACATCAGTTTTTCTATTTGTGTTGGAGCAATGCAGAGAGTTAATTGTAGGCTAATGACACACACATCTATTTACCAGTAAATGAAATGTTTCTTTCAGAGGGTATGTTACCAACAGAAATACTTATTCTTCACCTATAAATGATGTTGAATGTTGCCTAATACTTTAAAAAGTATTCTCTGAGGCACAGCTTCCTATATTTTCTCCTTTCTTTTACTACATGGAGGATATTGATGCTTAGGCATGTGTTTCCAATGTTTCTTGAACATCATTCTCAAGGGAAGCATTTTAAAAAATGAAAAAAAAAAGAACTCATGTCTGCCAGACAGGCATTCTTATTAAACGGGTGAAAATCATGTTTCCTTTTTGCAGAAAGAAGGTATCTTCTAACTTCACAATAATTATGTAATATAAATTATTTTTACATAATGAGAGGGGAGACACCCAGCTGCATTACTAAGAAATAGCTGATTATACTCCTGAAATATGTTGTGTTTTACTTTCCTTGTACATGTGCCTTCAATTAGCTTTGCTGAAATATTTGTTTTCTATGACCTTTTTAAACAGGGTGTGTTACAACTCTCTGAGTGAGGCTGGTGGGTCCTTGGTTTTCATGCAAAAGACAGTAGGTCCTCAGAGCCACCAGTTAAATGCTGTTGGGAGCCCGTGTTCTGAAGACAAACTAGGAAAAGCTTCTAACTTTCAGCCTTTCTTCAGTTCTGAAAGCGGCCTTCATTAACCAAGTCCTGAAAAGAGCATAAGAAAAGTTAATTTTCTTTGACATATTTGCAGGTAAAGAAATTAGTATGACTGTTTAATGTAATCTCTCCATTCCTCTTACATGTTCAGCCCCTTCTACATCCTTGGTTTAGAGGATTCAGATTGTAGCAAAAAAGTTTTTTACAAGGAAAGAAAAATTTATTAAAATACATGAAATATGTTTTGTTAGAAGAAGTAATGATATATGTAGAGCTGCGATAAGTAGCACCTTTCATGGTTTTCACATGCTGAAGCTGCTAGAACCTTTCAGTTGTCTGGGGTGGCTCAGTGTGGAACAGAGCTCTGAATGGCTGTGTGTGCAGTGAGCGTTAGTGGGCCTGTGGGCAGAGGGAATATTCAGCCACATTTACACAGCACAAGTGGAACAGACCAGCTGAACATGGAGGTTGGCCTCTCATATGGGAGCAGATCTGCTCAGTCTCTGCACACTTGTCTTACATAAGGTCTTTTCAGTTTGTTCTTCACTCGTTTTCCTGAACAGCTGTGACAAGAGTTGAAATTCCTTAAACCAGTGAATGGTGACAAGCTGGTATCAAGATTCCTATAGTACCTCTTTAGAAGGGAAGGTAAAAAGCAAGCACCATGTGGTTGCTAAGCTCAGTTTTTAAACTAATTCCACGGATTTGACCAAAATTGCACAGCCTACCACTTTGAAATCTTGAAATAAACTTAAGGTAGGTTTGCAATTGTTTCCACACAGTTGCATCCCAAAAAATCTCTTTGTCAATTTGGAGAGTGATATGTTCTCAATTTTGTGATTCATTTTATGTTTTGCATAATTGCCCTTTGCCTGGAAACTGCACATAAGAACTTTACATGCAATAAGCTTTTGTGTGAATTATCTAATACTTTCAAAAGGTAAAAAAAGGGATAAAATCATACTAATGGCAATTTTGGTGAAGATGCATCTTGAGAAAGTATCATTCTTCTGGGTTATTATTTCAAAGATGTAAAAAGAACAACTGATTCAGTTTTTCTGGACTCTTTAAAGTTTGGTATGTCTGAACTCCACATAAACTACCTTTACAGAGTTTGGTGAGTGTAAATAATGTTAGAATTACTAATCAATTTAACATTGGTATTCTGCTATTCCAATGTGTTTTCTTTGCAATTCAACTGTTGTCAATTAGCGAACTATATGTCATATTTTATACCACAACAATATACTTTAATTGCTTATCAGACCTATCATCTTAAATCCATATTTAAGCCAATTATTTGAGAAGTCTTTAGTAAATTTTAGACCAGGCTCATTATTGCAGTCTTTCCCCTTTTTATGATATTTTTATTACGAGTGCGCATTCAGCAAATACATAATCAGTGTTGTGAACACAGATTAAGAAAAATTAAAAGAAACAAATTCTACTACGCAAATTTGACTGCAGCTCATGACTTATAAGCAAGCATTTTCCTGCTTCTCCCCTTTACTTACAAGATTAATGTCACAACCCTTGTATGATCTTAAATTATATATTCTTCAAGAAAGATGGAAGCAAATTGTTTGAATATGGCACCATCCAGCATAACAATATTTTTAAAAGCCAAAATTTGCATTTTGTGAATGGATATTTTGGGAAATTGTGTGTATGGTCAGTGTTGGATTCCACCACCTTTGTCTCCTAGATTTTCAGAGAACAATTAAATATTACAGGGTCGGATGCCAAATACACAATTCTTCCACTGAAATGCAGACAAATGAGCTGAACTTGTTCGCTGAGAAGTGAAAGATTTGCAGAATTAAAGCTGTAGAAACGGGACCGAAATTCGTGAGTCCCCCTGGGTGGGTGTTTTATTCCTGGTTTTATTCCTGCCCGGTGCAGCAGCGCGGGCCCTGGAGCGGGCGGTGCCGGGCGAGGCCCCGGGAAGGCCCAAAGCCCCGGGAGCGCCGCCGGGAGCCCGGCCCGGCCCGGCCCGCGCTGAGTCACCGAGCCACAGCCGGCTCAGCCACAGCCACACCGAGCCACAACCGAGCCACAGCCACAGCCGGTTCAGCCACACCGAGCCACAGGCACAGCCGGCTCAGCTACAGCCACACCGAGCCACAGCCACAGCCGGCTCAGCCACACCGAGCCACAGCCACAGCCGGCTCCGACACGGCAAACTGGGTACGGCTGTGAGCAAGAGCCTTGGGCACGGCCCGGGGTGTGCTGCTGTTTGTGGAGAACACTGACTGTGCTCCCTGCGTGTGAGATTTTAGGCAAAGAAATGAAAACTGGATCTTGAGCGAGCTTACATTGGAGACAGGCGCTGAGCTTTCTTGGACTGCGGTAGTTCTGGGCACGCCCAGAAGGAGAACCTGAAAGTTCTCAAAGCGTTTAAAATAAAAAAGAAGGGTACCTGCAGGGTTAGGTGGAGTAACTTGCCGTTTTTATTTTGATAAAATGTTTGCTCCATGTAAGTATCAGAACTTTTCATCAGATCTAATGCTAGATTTCTCTTTTATGCAGCTTTCAGAGACAAGTGTATGTTTTAATGTAGTTAATGAATATTTGAAGAGATTAAAACTCTGGTGGTAGGTGTCAACAGCTGCAGTTCAAGCTGTTGGATGTATGCACAAATTATGTAGCTAGATAAACCTGGCAAACTGTGAGTGCTTTATCAAAGTCTTGTGAATGTAGTGAATTTTGGATGCAATCCAAAGGACTTGCGCTGAACATGATTTAATAGATTTGAACAACTAAGCCAACAGAGACAATATACTTTACCAATGTGCAAGGCAACAGATTCAAAGGCAGTCTTAAAGGGTGTAATATTCTCTTTAAAGTGTTTCTAGATATTCTTTATTTATTATTCCCTCCCATTACCCCCCACAAACAAACAAACAACCCCCAAACAAACAAACAAACAAAAACCAAACGAAAAAAATGAAAAAAAAAAACCAAAATGAGAATTTTTCCTCTCAATGGAAACATGACTTTGGAACAATGCTCACCTTTCATAGCTGCCTCAAGTTGCCATTGTCAATAGCTGGCAAGATACATAATCTGACCAAAAATATAAATGCTGAAGGAAATTGAAGTTGGCTTCACATATATGGAAGTCACTAATGTAGAAGAGGCTAAAAGCTCAGAGCACTTCTGAACTTGGTTGAGTTAGCATATGTTTCTATATGATAAATCTCACATTCCTGTTGTGAGTTAAAATAGAAGGTCTTGGATTGTTTAAGTAGGTACTGTACACATGCACATGTTCAGGAATTTCTGTTACAGTTAATACATAGATGCAGATGGATGTATGTGTGTTGACAGGATTTACGAGAAGTATAGATTGATGCTAAAATGACATAGGAATTCATGGCAGTGAAATACCATCCACTCACAATACACAAAGGGTACAGTCACATGAAAAGCCACATGTGAGTGGTCCCATGATAATTAAGAGGTTAGGATAAGGTTGGCTCTCTGTGAAATTTCAAACCTCTTAGTAGGAAGATGTTTCTTGAAGTTAATTAGCCAAAGGGTAACTCTTACCTTTGACTTCCAGAAGAACTTCCTTCTTCTTTTCTTAACTTTCTGCACAGTACCTGTGATGTCTGCCCAGATAATTCTGTGTATTTTGTCATTTAACTCTTTGAGATATCTTTTTTCTCCTTATCACCACATTTCTGTGATTGCCTATAAGCCTGTTAGATTTTTTTCTGCCATTATCCATCCCCGCTCCTTTTTGAAAACTCCATGACAAATAAGTATTTTTATTTTCTAATGTTGTGAGAAAGGGTGTGGGTAAATGTCAGTAAATACCAAGTTAAGGGATGGTTATGACTGGCTCATTGCTTGGTAGGGTCACTGCTGAGACTGGCAGCAGCACTTGGAAGGTGTTAAAACCACTCACATGCAGTGTGAAAGGGGAGGACACTTTAAGCAGGGTCCTTAAATCATTTCTGTGACCCAAGGCACATTTGATTATATGCAATGAAACACCTCTCCCTTTGATTGTCATCCATGGTTGTGGAGAGGTTGGTATTCTATCCCATCCTGTGAGGTGGATTGATTGGTTTGATTGATTGGTTTTCTGGGAAGGCTGTGCCTTTCTGGGGTTTTTTTGTTGTTTTTTTTTCCCCTTCCACCCAGTTTCACAGATTGATCTTGTTTTCATCCAGCTTGGAAGTGAAATAGGGAGGACTTCTGAAATTTCAAATATTTTAATGCAGTGAAGAAAATCTTGCTGACTCTGTGAAGTAGAAGAGTGTGGGTTGTTCCAGTTGAAAAATTAATATCTATTCTGCTGTGTGGAGGGTTACTAGAGAGTTTTTGCTAGAAAGGTCTATGGTGCTTTTCAGCCCCTTCTGGGAAGGCAATTTGACTTATACAATGCAAGACTGACGGAGCACAACTACGCCTCATCAGGCTTTTGAAAGTTTCCCTGCCAAATTCATGTTACTCAATCCCAGTGTTAACTGTGTAGCCATTTCAGTTATTCATTTTGCCCTGGATCTTCTGGAGGGAAAATGTTTGTCACGTTTTCACATTTTCATATCAAAGACACCACTGCCAAAATGACATGCCTTTCAGTAGGCTGTAAGCACCTAAGCTCTTAAATAATCTGCAAAACAAGCTCTTAAAGTCACTTAAATATTTAGCAGTTTTTACACTATGTGCTACAAATGATACTTCAAAAGAAATGCATCTGTGAGTTGCAGTAAGAGGTGTTTTGAAAAAGGCATTGAAATGAGTTGAAAGCAGAGTTAATAATGCAACCTGCCATTGACAATGAAGATACAAATGAACTGAAAAAAATTGAAAACATATGCATGGACTATAGACACTCTTTTTAAGAACATTCTCCAGAAACACTCAGGGCCCTTCTCTTGTTTCTTTGCAAAACTAGATCTGTCGTATTATCTTTCCTGTTTTTCAAACGAGGTACAGTTTATAGAAGGGATTAGTGGAGTGTACATTGCTTTTTTGGTGTTTTTGTATCCCGTAGCAGTGTTCTTTTGAGACTGTGTCACTTCATGCAAGGTTGTTGGATGAAAAGATTCTTGTGGAGTGAAAAATCTGAGAGAAAGTACATCTGGAAAAAACCCAAGATGATAAGAACTTGAAACCACGTTTGTTACAATCCATGTTACAGGCAGATTCTCCACATTCATTAAGTGATACAAACAACTATTGCCTCAGTATGGCTGGTAATTAGAGTCAGGTTGTAGGCAGTGAGATGTTTGTTTCCCTTTCACTTCGGAATTAGTAAATCCTGTGTTAGGGGACCTGTCTAAATGCCTGGTGGTGGTGCTGGATGTGTAGACTTGCCTAACATTTAAAGGGATGCAGCTTTTACTGTATGTGCTAAAATCTCAAACGGTGTGAAGTGTTGCAGATCTAGACTAAAAATCTGTGTTCAGAAATGCTTCCCATCTTATAACAAGCCAATTTTACAGTGCTAAGTAGTGAAAACGGTGAATAAGTCTGAGAAAACCTCTTAGATCTACTGACAACTGTGAAACTGCAGGAGAGGGTGAAGTTCAGCTCAGCCTTAGTGTTCTTCCTCAGGACTAACTCAAAGCTGTTACATACAAGGCTTTTGTTGTGATACTTTACCAAGTACTCATCTTTTAATGCCTTCCATTTAAAAAACTAAACAATCAAATCATTAATCAATTGTGGAATTCTCTTTTGAAGATATTACAAGTATTTTGGAATTTCCTAAACCAAATTGGTTGTTTGATTTTTAGGAGAGGGTGGGGAATATTAACCTGTCCAGTTACCTGCAAACAATCTGCATTTTCTTAGCAGCAGGATCTGTACTTTATCTAACTGCACATTTCTTACATTCTTGTCAGTCCTGTCCCATTCTAGGCAGTTTTCAATTATCTGGCTGTCTGACAGAAATTGAGAGCTCTTTATCTGTGAACAGCAATGTTCTCTTGTTTCTCTTCACTCCACTGCATTTCAACACGTAACCACTTGTAAAGGGAAAGATACAGACAGTTGTTGACCAAGTTCTGAAATGTATGGCGTTAGGTTCAGTTTTAATAGTGTTTTATCTCCTCTTTTCCTTCCTCCTTGCCACTCTCCCACCAGCCCTTCTGATTTATGCTGTATTTCCTTACTGCAAGGACCTCTTTCCAACCTGAAAATTCTGGTGCATTTTAGATGCCCAATATATGATTACAAATTTACTAAAGTAAGAACTTCCCAGGTGTCTGAACATTTAAGCTTATTTTCAAACAAATGAAAGTGTGCTTGGGTAATCCTCCCAAGGGCTGGTAGGGTTTCTGTGTGTTCACAGTAGTGGTGATGCACTGATAGTATTTAGAAATAAGGATCAGTTGAGTTTATATTTAGAATGCTGTTTAACTCCAGATTTCCTCCTTGACTGTGGGCAAGGCATTTAACTTCATTGTGAGCGGGTTTTCCATCAGTATCAGAGAAAACAACGCTGCTCTTCAGGCTTTTTCTGCAAACTATAAGTACTCACAGAGTCATCCTTGCATTGCTCACAAAATGCAGAGTGTATTAACAATATTGCTGCACATTAGAAGTTGCTTTCCCAGTTTCAGTTCTTAGTCTTTTATTAACAAAAGACTTCAAATGAGGTGGTTTGCTTTATTGTTATACAAGTGACATGCCAGGAATGCAAGTTAAAAAGGCAAGTAAGTCTAACATCAGATTTGCCTTCTTGATAATCAAACCAAGATCTTGCATCCCACAGTGTTTCTGCAGAGCACTTTGGTAATATTGAAATCCTGATGCAGAAAATGGTGTGTGTAGAGTTTATTCCTGTAACATACACTGGATATTCACTTTGAATTGCTGTGAAGTCCCAGGAATCGAAGTAGAGATGATTAATCTAGGTCTGTATCCTGAAAATACTGAGTAAGGAGTGTTAATTGTTTTTCTCCTTTCTTTTTGTAGGATTTGTGTGTGATTGTCATTGTGCTGTACCACAGTGAAGAGGTATTTTTCACTTCAAGATACCTTGCATTAAAAGATCATGGTAGACAGTTTAATAGTTTCTTTGAGGTAAGTGATGCAATAAAACCTTTAAAATCTTAACATGCTCTTAACACACTGCAGTAAATTTCCATTTGGTGGTCTCTTGCTCTGCTGTTAAAAGTGTCTGTATGGTAGGAGGGTAAATAGAAATCTTGTCCCAAGACCAAATACTCAAGTATATGCATACCAGACATAGCATTCTTTGGTGATAGTGAAAAAAGAAAGTTCTCAGTGTTCATGCTTAGAGCATCTGTCAGTGTGTGCCAATGTGATGCTCTGTATTACTGAGAAGTTCCTGTGTTTTTTGATGAGGCTGTACAATTACAGTCACTGGGCTTAAATTGCTGATTTACATGTTTTAGTACCTGTGCTGCAATTCATTCATGGATTTGTCTTACACATTCCTGAAACAGTTTGCCAGTGGGCAAACATAGGAAAGACCTTTCAAAGAGCTTTCTTAACAAAGGAAACATTGAGCTGTTTCTAAGCTGGTCTGTCTGGCTCTGTCCTGTCCTTGGGCGAGCAGATTCAGAGCAGACAGGCCCAATGCCACACAAACAAACACAGGCTGACCTGCTGCAAAGAATGACAGCTGAGTGCTCTGTCCTGGGGATGGAGTTACTGTAACCCCTCTGCTCCAACCTTGCTTCCCCTGAGTTTGAGACATCAATATTTGAATTGCAATTTCGGCACCTTCCTAATATGCCAGGGCAGATTTTCCATCGAAATGGATGTCACACATTACTGACATTACCAATGTTATCTTTCCAGTTGAAAGATGACCTGCATAGCTCCTGCCAAGCTGTCCCAGACTTGGGCTGTTCAGCAGATTTGGGAGGAAGTTGGGAATTTGAGACAAGAGCCATATTGCACTAGTCAGTACTGATCACGTGTATCTGGACAATCCACACTTGGCCATAATATTCCTCCGTAAAATGTGGCTACTAAGGGACAGCAACATGTGAGAGATCTGCTGTGATACTCTCTAGCTTTTATTTGTATTTTTGTTTTGTTTTTCATATTTCTGGCAATTGTTGTTGCCATTAAAAGAAAGTGAGACAGTTCAAAGTCTGACTGTGCTTCAAACTGAGTGCTTGGCTCCAAAGAGTGCCTTAACTGTGAGGGCAGGGGCTGTACCAGCCCCTCCAAGGTTCTTGGAGGCCTGAGTTATACAGCCACCAGTCAGCTGCAATTGCTACCTCACCTGTTCAGGTATACTTGAAAAGTTTTGCCTTATTTTGAGAAGCCCTTGTTCTTTTTGGCTTTTCTGCCCCACAGTGAGAATACCTGAAGCAGTCCCACTGAAATTGGAGAAGCCTATTTTTGTAGCTTGGGAGGCTTCAAGTTAGTCACGCATGACAAATAAAAAAGCCTAGTCCAGAGAAGTTAGCCAAAGCAAGCTGCTGAGGGAAATAACATTAAAAAAATGAGATTGCCACACACTGATTTGAAGCTAGGGGCTTACCTCAGGATAGCTGAAATATTCCTGGCAAATTTCCTGTGTGCTTGAAATAGTAGCTTGATACCATTGTTTCTGACAGATCCAATTGCAGATGCAGAAGCAAATTTAAAATCTGTCTTTATTGTCCTTGAGCCACATACATACAGATGGTGATTGCAGTGCACCCTCCTTAAAGAATGGTCAGGAAAAGCCTGGCACAGTAATCGCACATCTACTAAAAGTTTGCATTTTAGAACTGAAAACTTTAATCTGGTAAGTAATTTGCTTTGAAGATTACAGTTCTCATTCAGCTCAGAACTCACAACCTTGTGCATAATTTCAGAAGAATTTACACATGAAAATCTGTAGACTGTCAGACTGGTCAGAAAAATCCTGTCCTGTTGAGGATGAAAGCATTCATTTCCTTATGGAAAGTCTGAACTTTCTTTCACGTGCTCTGAGGGATTTATAGGGAGCAGAAGCCATAAGGGAGCAGAGGTGGATAGGAAGATCCTGAGAAGGAAGTTAAATATAATTTGCAGAGGATGTAGGCTGGGCCTGTCAGACTCTGCACTCCACTTACTTAGATGCTTGTCATTTTTCACTGAGAAGAGTTGAGAGATCACTTAAACACTTAGAAAAGAGATAGGCAGGTGAGCTGAAGACAAACTTGATGCTGTAATTTTACAGTTTGGAGGTCTGAATTCTACTTCTGCCTTTGGTTTCACATGTGATTTGCAAATCAATTTATTCATTTGTGCCTTTGACTTCCATGTACCACTGTGCGATTGGGCCCTGCTCTGAACTGCATGTTTTGACTCCTGCTGTGATTTCTTTACAGCATCTTACACTGGCTCTGATTTCAGCCACCTCCTCTGTATTTTGTTTTATCACAAAGGATGGCTTTGTGAAATACCTGACTTCCTTCTAACACACTTTTTTAAAGGGCTTCTTTTTTTTTCTCCCTAAATTGACATGGCAGTAAAGAAGTAATGACTTTTTCTAGCCTTTAACTGGTTTATTGCTTTGATAGAGAGGGGCGTAGCTGGTGAGGTGATGATAGGCCAGGTGCAATCAGGACTTACCTAATGGTTCCTTTTGCAGTATATTAGCAAGGACAAACACAGAAAACACAAGATAAACATTCTCCCTGGCAGAAGAATATTTGTATTGGTGGTAATTAAATGCTTAGTATTAAAAAAACCCCCCTTTCTCTTTAGGAGGTCTGTCTCAGAAAATACCTGAAACAATAAGAAATGTTTAAAGTGTTGCTGGGTAGAGAGTAAAGGAAGGAGCTGTGAATAGGAAATGCAGCTGAATTTTGTCTGGTCCATTAGTTTGCAGATGTATTTTTTATCCAAATCCGTCAGTTTTACTTCTGCATTGAAATTCAGCAAATCATTAGCAGCTTTCCCCCTTATAGTGGGTCTGAAGCATACTCTTTGCAGACTGCAAAGTCAAACTTCTGGTACCTTGGTAATAAAGATACCTTGATCCTATTTGCCATATCTGTCCATGTTTTCTGGTGAAGGGGCTTGTTAGAAGGAGACAAACCAGTCTCTGTTGCAAATTATAGCAAACAAAAGACTGAGCTAACTGTGCCTAAGTTGTAACAGGCTCCCAGGAGTCACTGCAGTGGTGAGACTTGACAGAACAGTTTGTTTGGGCTTGGTTCCCATTATGACTCCTTTCAGACTGACAGTGGGGACTGGGGTGATGCTTGGCTGCTTATCCTGAGTCTCTGGTGGGTTGTGTTCACTACTTTCCATCTTCTGTGCCCATTAGGTTATTCAATTTTCACAAGTGTTAGGCAGCTGGGGAAGAACCTTTTTTCTGTTTCCTGTGTGCTGGAGGTGGAGTGTTCATCTATAAAATGAGGAGCCAGAGCTGGAAGCAGATGTGGTCCACAGATTCTTACTTGGCACTTTAGTATGTCAGTTTGACACCAAATGCTGAGATGTTAAAATATCCACTGCCAGGAATTTTTAAATTTAAACATGAAGTTATGTGAAATACTATCAATGGATTCTGTTTGGTTCACTTTTGCTTTATAGCTGGACAAATCTATCTGTGAACCTGGTTCATACATTCAGGTATGAGCCTGCTGTGAACAGAATCTGATAAGAACATTTCATACAGTTTAGTGAGTCGTGCTTTGGTTAGCAATGGTATTCATTCAAGTGTTTAAATCTTTTCTTGCAGTGTGAAGCCCTGTAAGATGTTGTAGATGTGTGGTTTGTATTAGTGGTAATTATCTGTTCTGTTTCACTGTTTGCCTTTTCAGACTTCTCAGTTCCCTAGCAGTGCTGGGATTTCAGCTTGTCATCCCACAACCTTCAATTGAACACAGAAAGGTAAGCATTAGAAACATTCTGACTTTGTGTACTGAAAGGTAAATGTGAAAACGTTAGAGTAAGATGTGTAAAGCAATGCAATCAGACTAAACTAGGAAAAAATGGCTTCTGTTTGTGCATAGGGGGCTTTTTTGGTTTCTTTTTTTTTTTAATAAATATGTATGTGGTTGAAAGAGGCTCATCATGGTTAATTAGCTGAGTAATTGGAGTATTATAGGTCACAAATAGTTACTAAATCTTTGGAGCATTTTCATCATGCAAGACATGGAAAAAAAGAATTTCTATGAGTGAGTAGAGAACCACCCAGTTGCTCATAGGCAGCTCTTTCTCTTGCAGAGATAGAAATGTCTGAAACAGAAGCTGGACCCAAACCACTCTGTTAGTATTCAAATTGCTAGAGATTGGAGCTGAAAACTGCTGGAATTTCCTGTTGTGCTCCTGTGGATGGTTCACTCATCCTAGACATTGGCATCTCTCAGAAGGCTTGCAGCCTGCACACTTTCCATCCTGCTCAGCATTAGTGAGATCTTGGCTGGAATCTTTGGGTTTTTGCTCTGCTTTTCAGGAAAGTAGTGGACAAGCTGCAGAGAAACAGAAAGCAGCAGAGATTATCTTTAAGAGATTTAAAAATCTTACCTCTGAGGGAAGTTTGAACAAATTCATATTGTTTATTCTAAAGATTGAAAGACTGGTGCTGGAGGCAGATATAATCTTCAAATACTTTTGAGTACTAAAAAGAAGACTGTTTTTTTCTGTTTGGTGGACCAGATGAGAAGAAATAGATTTAAACTGAGGCAAAGGAAACATAGGTTTGACATTAGAAAAACTTGTCATGGTAAGGATATAAAGAAGATTATACTGATTGAATAATATTTAGAATTTCCATGATGTAGGTCTCTGTGAATATGTTGGACAAATGTTTATCAGGAACAATGTGCAGGTGTTGCTAATTCTGCCACAGACCTGAGGCAAAACCCCTTGAATGCTGTTCTGTCTCTTCACACTCATCACAGTCACTTCATATCAGTGTTGTTCTCATATCTTAATATCTATTGATATCTCATATCTATTGGTATTCAAACACAACCAATTAATTATTGAAGGTATCAAATAAACTGTTTAAAAACAAGTTTGCTTTTAACTATAGATTTTTAAATAATAATCCAAGATGCGTATTTTTTTGAAAACTATACTGTTAAAAGGCAAGTTTGCAGGGTTTGCTTTTTTGTGTGTGCATGTGGCACTGTCTTTAGAGTAAAAAGTTATTTGGACAATTGCCTCATAGGTATAGACTAGAGACCTGAGGCTGTCTGATGGTCAGAGTTCCAGAAAAACACACAAATCCTGTTAACTCCTTGTGCAGCCTATTTGTAAGACAAGTTAAATGAGGTCAGTAATGATACAGTCTGAAACTGGCACAGTGCAGCCTGCAGCAAGCTGTCCAAGCTGTCCTATTCTAAACTGCAGGACAATTTAATATTTTTGCCTATCTTACATCTCTTCTCTTTTGTTGTGCAGTTGAGATGGTTGTGGCTGCTGCTCTGGTTTCAGTACTCTGTCTGATTACACATTCTTTTGTAACACTGACAGTGGAGAGATGCTTCAGTCCAACTTCCAAATGGCCTTAGGGGGAATAAATCTACTAACTAAAATAGAGTAACTCAGAGAAACAATTGCTTCATTCTGGGAAGCCCCGGAATTAATTTAGATAAAATCAGATTCTTTGTTTCCAATTGAATGAGAAATGCCACGGGTCTGGAGTGTGTTCTATACTAGTTAAAGGGACTTCAGGGCATGGTAACCACCTTAGAGACTCCCTTTTACTGAGAACAAGGCACAAGTTCCCTAGTGACAATCTCACAGCCCCAAGGCTGGCTGTCATTCTCAGCTCTTACCCTGCAGGAGAGGATTCTATTCATGCCAAACTGTGTTTAGACTGGAACTCTGTATTTATTACACTTTTCACAAACCTTCTGCCCTACCTATAAGCTGCAGACAAGAGGGGCTGTTAGTAACTCTGAAGGCCAAGTCAGGCATGTTTCTGAGGGTGAGTTCTCAGCTTTGTAGCTCTGGAAGTTCTTTCTATTCTTGTCCTGCAGTATATATTTTCCTGCAACATATATTTGCTGACATCTCCTGTGTATTTCTGGATGGATGTCTCTGCTGTTTGACAGGGTTCTTTCTATATGAGAGGAGGTCAGTTGTGCAGGAAGAAAGAAAGGGAGAGGAGCAGGATGAGGGATTTGAGGAACGATCTTAACAAAATAGTGACTAATGAAAGTGGTGTTTGCTAACTTCCATATACACACTCAAAGGGTTCAGTACAGGGAATCAGCTAGAGCTGAAGGCTAATGAAACATTAGATCATAGCCCAATTCTTACTGTGTGTTTATTTTGCATTAAGCTAAGCATGACTGATGCTTGAACCTGCAGTATTGGAGAGTGTGTGGAATCTGTGCTGTGCACCCTGCACAGGGGTATTTGCCTCCGTAGGCAGGGAAATAAACCAGAGAACAGGATTTGGATATTTGGTTGAGTAATTCGTTGAAATATTTCCAAATAGTCTAGATTTTTTAAAATTTTTTTTTTAATTGATGTTTAAAGTCACACTGGTTTCTCAGGCTCACACAATGTAGATTTTTAACAAAAATCTGTAGTTTGCTCTTATTTGTAGGAGTTTTTTTATTTCATTTCAGTGTATTACAACTGTTTAAAATACCACTTGGCTACCCTTGACTTAGTGATATGTTTAGGAGCTTAACATGAAGAAAGAAGTTGACCTTATCAAGCAGCATTTGGTTTTTTGTTTGCTTTTTAAATTTAAGGCAAATTTCATCAACAAAATCTGGAAGAGCAGAACTCAGCGGTTGCTTCCTCAGATGCACACACAAAAATCTGTTTCTGGCATAAGACTGATAGCTGGAAGAGTGAGCCAAATTACTTCCATAGCGCAGAAGTGCACATATTGGAGTTAAGACTTGGGGAAATGACAAAACCAAATGGGGAAGTTGTGGGAAAAGGTTTGATTGGGCAATTTTTTCTGCTTTTAGACTTTATTATTTTTGAGGGAAAGTCTTGGAAGCTCATCAGACATGTGATGTCAGAATTGACCAATATAGGCTTTCTAGTTCCAGAAATACATGGCTACCTGAGTTTTATATAGAAGTCATTTTTGAGCTTCTTTACTTGGAGCTTCACCCTGCCTGGACTGCAAGGAAGAACACAGCCCTCTCTTCCAAGCCTCTGCTCTGGAGCCTATTTAAAAGCAAGGTGCTGACCAGCTGTGGTGGAGGTCCCAGGTGCTCCTTACAACTGTTAGGCTTTGGTCCTGCTGCCTGGCCAAAAGCCAAGCTTAGATATCAACTACTTTGTCTTACTCCAGTTTCCTCCAGTGTTCCAAGGATATAGCAGACTTGCTTCGTGCTTCACACTGTACTCTCTTAGAGTGTGTTCAAGTAGCTGAACTGCTCACCATGACCAAATGGGAAATCTTGGCCACCTTTTCCTTCCCCCTGTTTCACTCTTTTCCCTCAGCTCTTGCTTCTGATCCTGGATGCTGCTCCTTATTTCTCTTGACTTAGCAGTGATGACCCCTCCACAAGGGTATTCGAATCCAACACAAGAGAGAGGGCAAAAAACAGCCAAAAAAACCCCAAACCAACAAATCCCAACACACATCCCAAAACACATGAATCTCTCAATTCTGTGAGGAGTATAGTCACATGCACTTGATAAACAGTTGTTTTTCATAGAAACATTGTTTGTCTGACAGAGGTAACATCAAGTTTATTTCTTCTTTAACTCTGAGCCAGCAGAAATTACACTGAGCCCAAAGAAGCTCAAAATTTTTGTAACAGTATTGTACTGCTCCAATGAAAAACTTGTAAAAATAAGTCCTGACACTGTTTCCATACAATTAATATCAGTTTAAGACACTGCACCTCCACTGAACTCAATACTCATCTACAACTGAGTGACAAAAAGATATGCATAAATTCAAAGCAATTTTGTTGCTTCAACACTCCTATTTAGTGCCATAACAGAAGCAAGATATTAAAACAAAGCAATATTCATGTCAGAAATTTGATTTGGACAGACTTTGCTACTATTGACATTACCAGTTTTGCTAAAATGAATAAGGCATAAATATAAGTACAGCTTACTTTCTTAACACAGAAACATACCATTAGTCAAAAATCCACCCAGGAGTGACTTCTGGAAAACTGGGAATACAGACTGCAATGACTGTCTAGGAGAAGTTTATAGTTTAACCTTCAGTTCACCACAGTATGACACTTATCAGGTAAGGTTCAATTTCAATAAAATAAGCACAGGGAGGGAGAACAGAGAGCTTGACTGCATCAGGAACAGCAACAGGGCTGTTCAGATGTCCAGTGGTGAGGACAAGGCAAGTTAATTGTTCAAATAGTAGGAAAGATTTCAGTTTATCCAACTGCAGAGACCTTGGCTGATTTTAAAAAGCAAGTGGCAATTATTTTGTTTCACATAATGTTTCCCCCTTTTATCCTATTATTGATGAGTATTTTGGCCTTAGTAAGGCAAATATCAAGTACACTTGATACTGGAAATTATATACTATAATCCACTGTGACTTGAGTCACTATGGTCACCAGTGACTCAAGTGTGTAACTTGTCAGGACTTGCTGAGCTGAAACTCAGCTCTTGCTGACAGAGCCACTGCAAAATCACTGGGGTCTGCCTGGCTGGGCTGTGTAACCAGACTGGATTGCACTGCAGAGGCCAAGTCACTGCATTTGCACAGCTGCTGTTCCTTTGCAACAAATGGTTCCAGGTGTCACCCCTTCTTTAGTGGGAATGGGTTTGTTTCTAGGATAACTGCTGTCCATTATGGTTGTGTTTTCATGCACATCACCTGTGTAAAACACTTCCAACTGCAAGGGAGTCCATTTTTCCCTTGCAGTTTTTCAGTGGTCAGTATATCTGCTTGCCTTCAGCACAGATGCTTGACTTTAACTGTACAGATATTCATCTGCTCCTTTCATAACCTTTGGTAAAACAGAGTCTTTCTAACTGATGATGCTGTTCTCAATACAGTAATCCCTAGGAAACAGGAGACGTGATCTAGACCACAAGATTTTCCTTTAAAATTAGCTATTTAGTACAACAAAATATTTAGAACAACAGCTGAGAGAGTTTTCTTGCTATTTCTGTAGTGTTACTAATTCCCTGTCCTTGATGTTGTGGATTAAAGTGGTTAGGAAATAAAATTCATCTTTCTTTGGGGAAAGTAGATGTTTCTACTTTCAAGGCCAATGTTTTTGTTGTATTTAACCTGCTTTATCACAGACCTCTGAACTTTTATTTTTATCTTTAAATTAAAAAATACTGACTTTAAGCTCACAGCAGGAGTTCTGTGTTTTTCTGGAGGAAAAGATGAAAATATCACAGTTACAGTTGGATTCCAGTGCAGGTGACCTTAAAGGGTCATAGATAAGTTTCTCGTCTTCCTTCAGAGCAGTTCTGGATGCTAGTTCTGTCCAAGCTTTGGATGAGAGTGATGATAAAGATGAGAAGCTTTTTGGATTCACTGATGAGTTCTTCTGTTAGGGAATGTTGCTTTCTATTTTATGACAGTTTGTCCTCTCTGCTTCTGGAGTGATGGGTGGATGACTCACCAAGAGATCTGGAGAGGTGTTATGGCAATTACAGAATAAATAAAATGTGGATCCCAAAGAATTTTTCAAAAGTGTAAAAATAAATAGAATGGCAACAACTTTGTCACAGCTGTGGATGGCTGACCTGAAGGAGGCCAAGGATAGTATAAGCTTAGTGACCTAGGCCACAAATGACAGTGAATGGTGAAGGAATACTTTTAAAAATAAAGAAGCCTAATTTGTGATATAGTGAGGGCCTGATTGGTATCATCTTTACCTTACCACAAATGAGAAGCAATCCTACTATGGATAAAGAATGGTTGTATGGAAATGGTAGAAGTGAGGTCAGGAGTGAGCTGTCTGTTACTTGAAAGCCCTTAATGGTCTCACAGAAGAGTGGAAAGAAACCTCTTACACTGATCTTCCAGAGTGCAATGGAGGTGGTCTTGGTGTGAAAAAATTAGCCAGACTTCAGGGGAAGCTTCAAGCTTTGTTGGCACAAAAACTGTTCTGAACCTTTTTTCAGAGCTGTTTACTTTCTAGACTATTCAAATAATATTAAGGTTTCTTCAGATGTGGTCTGAGTTGGTTGAAGGGGCAGTTAAGCTGTCCAGGCACTGTAACTCCCTTCAGTGATTTGTGAATACAAAGGTCTTCTATTTCCAGGCTTTTTAGGCCTTTAATCTTCGCAGGCACAGATGTTCAGACAGAGATTTTATACAAAGAACGGAAACTCAAATCGTTTAAGCTGGTAATATTTACACTTACCACGTACTGTAAAATTCAAATGGTTTACTACTTCTCTGATTAAAGGCCTCCAAAATGCACTGAAGGATTAAAATAGCTGAGCACATGAACAAGGCAGACGTACACATTGTGTCATGATGTTTTGTTTGGCCTCTGGTCCATTTTTCTGCTAGCCTTGAGAGAAGTTATCTGCAAGTTTGTGGTGGGGGGGGCTTGGTAGATTGTTTTTTATCAAACCACCAACGTCCCACATGTTTCTTATAAAAGGGATAAAAAAATACTGATTTTTTAATAATTGTTGTTTCAAATGAACATATATAAAATGGACTGTAAAGCTTTGCTGCTGGGAAATTGTCATAGCTATATAGATATGGACTTTATTGGAAATCAGATGAGCTAATGCTGGAAGAATATTCCTTTAAGATGCTTAGTTTGGTGAAAGGGTTACAGGAGTTCCATAGTTGTGTTTACAACACTGGTAACAAAATAAAATAATGTTACACTTGAACAGGTGCTAAAACCAAACGGTCATTTCCTTAGCCCATTCAAAATTTGGCATGCTCTACCCTGAGCAGCAGTTCAGGTCTCACTTCTGGAAGTCAGACTGGTTTTGTTTTTACACTCTTGAAATTTTAAGAAGGAGAAGTCCAGTTCTTACTCTGTGGCTTGATCATTGATCAATTATAGTCAGGAAAGGTGAATGTTGATGAAGAATGCTGTCTTCATCTCGTCCCAAGTATGACACATGCATTTTAAAGAATATCAGTGTACTATTTTACTGGTGTTTTGAATCCTCAGTCAGTCTGAGCCTGGCTCTGGCAAAAGCTGCGTGCACATCCTTTGTGACAGGCTGTGCCCTAGTGAAATCTTTAATTAGTCACAGCTGTAAGATGAACAAAGTGCAGTCCTGGAGTAATGGAATAAACAAGGAGTCATGTTTTCCAAGTGCCTTGATACTCCTTTAGTAACAATGGGGACAGTTTGGTGTCATAGCCTGGGTTATCATGAGTGGGATAATGAGAAGAAGGCCCATGGAAGAGACAATGAACAAACACCTAAAGCCTGAAGGGTTTTGGGGAATATTAACAGAATTTGCAGGGGCTCTCTGCTCTGGAAAGAACAGGACAAAGAGGGTAGTAGCAGCTGAAAGTAAGACATGCTGGCTCCTGTTAATTCCACTTTGCATCCAGGATGTGAAGATGGGTTAACTCAGTGGTACTACTGGTAGCATTTTTCTGAGTAGGTGATAAAATGTTCTTCTGGATACAATTTCTTTGCCTTTGGGTGAAAGTAATACCATAAAGCTTTGAGAAATATTTATGCCTGTTATATCCCTTTCAGATGTATATTTAGGAATATGATGTAGTTAATTTGTTCATGAGTCCATTTCCACTCTGGGCATTTACCCAGAAAAAAGAATTACTGGATAATATGTTAAAAATTAAGCATGTGAAATTTAATAACATTATTGTATCTAAACTGAAATGGTAAGAAATATCAGAAATGTCTGAGTTGGTTTAGATATCTCCAGGTTTAAAGCTTGCCATTGTCTTGTATCAGTTTTGAATTTGGATTGCTATAGCATGCTTAATATCTACAGAATACTTAGTAACATTAGCTGAGGCTCTAACAGCTTAATTATGTAGCTGGTTAAAAGGTATATACTGTCACCAAGCATTATAATCATGATTACTGTGAAATTCCATCATTGATTCATGTTTGGAGTATGGTATGCAGCACTGCACACCCATAAAGCATGTAGGAGAGGAAAAGGTGCTGAGAATGAAGAATTCTTTACAAAAAGAAACTGAACAGATTAGGACTGCGGAATTTTCAGAAGGAAATTCAGAACTGGATTGTATTACCAATTGCAAATCAGACATCATAGCATGGTGAAGGAGAATACAGAATGATCAATCTTCGTTTATCACAAAGAAAAATTTGGGAGACATAGTGAAATTGTCAGGCTGCATGTATGACCAGAGCAAAGAGAAGACTTTTTCAATGTAAAATATACAATCTTTTGGAAGCCAAGATTAAAAATATGCTAAAAAAATGAATTAATTGTATTCATGGAGAGTAAGTCCAGTAGTGGGTATGAAAAACAATTGCAATATGGTGTTTAGCTGAAGGAGGCTCTTAAATTACTGATCAGAAGGTAAGCAGAAGGTCCCTGGATATTTCTGAATGTATCCTGGTTCTTACACTGTTTCCTAAATTTTGCTTCTACCACTCAGTCAGAAACACAGTACTGAGTTACTGAGCCTCTGATCTAAGCGTTTCCCCCCTACTTTTCTGAGTAGTAATTTGTATTTAAGCTATAGTTTAACAGGATTAAGTGTCCTATAGTATTTAAAATTAGAATTTGTCAGGTCAGTGCAGTGTTGTCTGCCATTGTGTTCCCGCACAAGTTACATTTTAAATAATTGTGGCTTTCTGTTCAAGTGACGTTTCCTCTTCAGGGACATTCTTGCATAGTACAGTTTCAACAACTGCTGCTGAAATCCTGGGATGTGGATCTTATTTCTAAATTCTGACAGGCAGTACTAGAAACTGGGTTTGAATTTCTATACCTTGTGTACTCCTACTTTTTGCTGAATTCTTGACTGAGGATCAGAGTGATTGGTGAATTACATGAATTAAAGATAAACGAGTTTTCTGTCATCTATGTCAGTCGGCTGGTAGTATGTTTAATTCTATATGATTTTAGGAAAAGAAACCTCAACAAACTCTTTTAGAATAAAACCTGTATGTAGTGCAGCTCCTGTGTACAAAGGTACAAAATACAAGAAATCTGAGGAAAAAGAACAGAAGGACATGCAGGGTTCTGGTGAGTAAAGGAAGGGGTGACCCTGAAACCACTCTTCTAAAAATCCAGCCTCAATTCCATTTGCCACTCACTAGTAGAAAGGTGACAGATTGGAAGATATTTGGAACATAATAGTCATTATGAAGAAAATTTCTCATTTAGGGAATCTTTGATAGCAGATTAATAGGAGTTGGTGCAGTTGTAGAAATTGCAAGCACTTGCACACCTGAAAACTTGTCTTACTTTTCTTTCCATTGTTTATTGTACAGCTGTATGTAGTGAATGGTATTGTGTCCACTTCCAAGCCTTGGCTTGCAAAATAACTGAAATGTGTAGGAAAGAAAGAAAGGGGGAGATTAAAGGGGAAAAGAAATTGAGTTTGTAGAGCAAAATATTTGGTTTTGATTAACTTGCAGTAGATAAAAATCTTTTTGGTGGTGCATTTATAGTTAGAATGAGTCTAGGTCACCCAGAGAAGGAATCAGCCATGAACTATGGGAAAGTAGATTAAGTGGGTTGGTCTCTCTCTTTTTACAGGCTATGTGATTCTGTTAAAGAAATTACTCTCATCATTTAATTTGGCAAGAGAAGTTCAGTTTGCATTTCACTTATTCCCCAGTGCAGGCTCAGACTCTTCCTTTCAGAAAGTGTGCTTTTAATGGGTAGTTCTTAAAGCAAGAGAAGGAGGGACCCAATGTCAGGGATCTCTGACTATGTGGTGTGTCTGTTCTGAAATGCTTCAGCTGAATCCTGTAGCTACCTGTAATTTCTTGGCCATATCACAAAGCTGTGGCAGAATTTCTTCTTGGCTACTAAGTTACCTGGAAATCAGAGGATCAAAGGAGGGGAATTGTCTGTGAGTGCTGTAATTCAGCTCCTCTGCCCTGGGGAAGGGTCAGCGACACCTTGTTTTGCTGGTAGAGCTTTAGGATTGGTATCAGTGCTGCCGGGATCTCCTCAGGCAGTTTGTTCTCATGTTTTGTTTGCCTTCTCTCTTAAGTAGTTTTCCTCCTTTAATTTGGATCGCTTTTGATTAAATTTAAATCCGAATGGTTATTTATGTGTTGCTATAAACAAGGACAGTTTGCGGCAAAGAGAAAAGTAACAGCTCTTTGTATTTATTTCTGTAAACTCTTTGGAAGTGTGCTTTTTGTCCCCTCTGCTTTTCATTCCTTAAACTAAGCAGCTTCAGTTTATTCCATTTATTCTTTCATAGTTGAATTCACCAAGTAGATAGTGCCATCAATCCCATCATCTCCTCTAAATATCCATCTGTAGCTCATATCTTATTCAAAGCAAGGAAATGGTAAGAAAAGTAAGAAAATAGAAGTTCATAACCTGATTTGCTACTGAAAATTCCCACCTCAAAATTTTGTTATCTTACAACTAAGTAGTATTGATGAATTTGTCTATCAGTATAAGACATTATAATGTTACTTTTTAAAAAGTTTTATTTTTATGTTCTTCCTTAACTAGCTGGATTAAACGTTCTTGTGCTGTGTCTACAACTCTTTCACTATGAAGATTAGGGGGTGTGAAATTACTTTACATTGCCTTCAGTCATATGAAGTATCATTTTACCTGAACCAATTGTTGCTGCAATGAAGTTTGGCAGGTTCTCTCTGTAGCAGGTTGACACTTTTCAGTATTCAGTTTCTATTTCTGCAAAATGCTACATTTCTGATGTTAGTGAGAACTTGAGTTGCCTGTAGGTTATAGTTTTTATTTGTTGCCTGCATGAGTGTCTTTGGCATTTTAAAAAACCTGGTGCACTGAACCATTGTAGAAATGATTAAGAAGTAGTCCAAACAAGTGAAACCTTGTCTGATAACAAAGGACTATTAGTTTTACAGTAGGTAAATTTTACTGCAGACTGAGTTCAGACCAGAAGAGTGTCTCTGTGTGTAGTCATTACCATTTCACATCTGAGGCAGAGCTCATTCGTGCATAGTGTAAGTATGGGCAGTGAATATTCACTGGAAAAATCACAAACTGAAGAATAGCTTATTTAGTTGGTCAAAGTGTGAGCCAGTGGTGTTCTGTTATTGGATATGAAAGCAAATGTAGCAGCCAGAAAGACCTTGCTGCATGTTCTAAGTTTGACATTATGTGGTATTAGGTTGTACAGGCTATTGGATTTTAAAGGCTGATGCCAAATGGGGTGGGCACAGGAAAAATACATTAAATACAGAGACATCTGCTCCTGTTTTCAAATAACATGGGAGAAATGGGTAACATATCACACTAATGCAGATGCTTTTTATTAATCAAAAGTTATAATTAAATGCAGTTTTTTCTACGATTGGTGATGAAAGTATGAGAGCAACCTCAGAGGGGGGAAATGTTTCAGATTATGTAGACCACAACTGACTATTACACAGCAGCACCACAAACCCTGTTCTGGCTTGGCTTGTATTGTAATGCTGTATTCAACCCATGTTTGCAAACCACGTTCCAGCCCAGCCTGCCATGGCTGCAGCCAGCTGATGAGCAATGTGTGCCCTGGCAGACTGGGGCACAGCTCAGTTCCCACAGCACGTGGTGGCTGTGATGAAAGGGTGAGTGTGGAGATGGTAACCTTTTGCTATTACACACTAATGTTTGAGGCAAAATTATTAATGGAAGTTACGGGTTTAGGGTCTCATGCTGTGAAGGGGGGAGAAGTGACAGACAAGGCTGGCTTTCTAAAGCTCATTTGGAGGGAGCTGCACTAGAATAGGGCTGGAGAGGTTTGGCAAACATGTTTGGCAAACATGTGGACAGTGCCTTTTCTTGTCTCCCAGCTGAATTGATGCATGTGTGTGCTTGTTGGTACAAAGCTTGTTCAGAGTATTAATAAACTACTTAAAGGATGGTCATTTAAAAGAATGTTCTGCGTATTAACCATTGTGAGGATCAGATATTGGGAACCTGCTTTAGAAAGTTGTGATACAACTAGTTGGTTGCATCACTAGAGAAGCAAGAGAAAACCTGCAAGTTTGAGTACTTTGCTCAGTGCAAAACACTGGGAAATCCTGACTGTATCTAGCTGCAAGAATGGGTAAACCTTGGGGAGATCACAGGGAGATGGGGATGGGTGACTGTAACTTCCTGGCTGTGCTGATACCTTTCCAATCACAACGTCAGGATGTTTACAATATTTGGCTTGAGGGGTTACCTCTCCTTGTGGAGAGACCCTGCCCTTCCTAATCCTTCCTAGCTTCCTTCATGAGAAGGATCCTCTCCCTGTGGGGTTCTTTTTTTCACTTTCCTTGTGCTGCTGAATGCTGAGTATGGACAAGTGACACTGAACACCAGAGACCAACCATTTGTCTCATCTTCTATTGAGTTTGATGTGAATTTCTGTGAATGTAGGATTGAATGGGTCATCCTGATGTGGTAATGTGGGGACTGGGGCAAGAGTGATAATATAGGAGTTAACTATAGCAGCATTTTTGGTTGGTTGGAAATCAACTTGTCCTCTTACATTATTGTCTTTGTAAAACATTCCACATTAGATGGGAGTTCCTGAAATATTATTGCAACCACCAGCACTCTCCATTGTTGAAAAGTCAGAGTGCAGCAGAGCAGTGAGTGTCTGTTAACCCAATTTCATTACTTAAAATGACTTTATTTCCTGCTTTTGGTAATATTATAACACATCTCCAAGCTTTGCATCATGCAACTTTTCCATTATTAAGAACAAAGAAAATCTATTTTTACCCAGATAGTCCAAAAGAAAAAAAATAACCCAACCCAAAAAACCAACCAACCAAAAAAAACCAGCACAAAAGCCCCCAAACCCAGAACAACCAACCCCAAACTTTTTGTCTGAGCGGTTGGTGGCTGTAGGAGACCTCCTCACATACTGGCTGTCCTTTGACAGGCAGAGAATAAGACAAGTGGCTTCCCCTGTCGCTCCATTTCACTTGTGAGCGCGGAGTGAAAGGCTGAACACCGAGGTAGGTGTTGGTGCTCCCCTCGTGTTGCAGTGTGACTTCTGATCGCTAAGCGTGTGTGTTGTTATCCTCTGCAGGTTCCGCAGAGGATAGAAGAGCAAGGCGATGCCCCCGAGGACAGCAGCGGCGGCGTGCCGGGCCTGTGGGGCAGCTGGGGCCCGTGGTCCGCCTGCTCGCGGAGCTGCAGCGGGGGAGTGATGGAGCAGACGCGGCCCTGCCTCCCCGCCTATTACCGGGAGCGCGGCTACCGCCGGCCGGGCCGCCACTTCCCGGCCTCGGACCGGGCTCTGCCCCACCACGAGGACTCGCTGTCTGCCTACCCGGGCCACGTCATCTCCGCCATCCGCACCTCCGTGCCGCTGCACAGGAGCGAGGAGCAGCCGTGGGCCGGGCTGCGGGCGCGGAACAGCAGCCAGGCCGGGCGGGCGGCGCTGAGGGGCAGCCGGCACTCGCAGGGCCCGCGGCACAGCGCCAAGCCGGACAAGAGGTACGGGCCGGGGCCGCGGCTGCCGCCGGGGCACTGCGGGGCGCCTCGGAGCGGGGACTTCCACACTTACCGCAAACTCACTGGGCACTAGCGCTGACTTTTACAATGGGTACCTTCTGGGGAAGGCTGCCCTCCCTTGACTACTTACAAAGATGGCCAAGGGCAGATGTAATTGTTCTATGATGGTTTTAAGCAGATTCTTTCACTTACCTCTAAGATTTGTGTTAGGATTTATTGAGAGATTTTTCTTTTTCTGCTGCACTCTCATTTGATATTTCCTTATTTTCTTATTTGACATTAAATATCAGAACAAATAACCATTCTATAATTGTATTCTTAACTTCAGCAGCCAGTCTGATACTAATTGGTTGAAAAAAAATTAATTTTTTTCATAAAGGATGGTCAACTGTCTGTTGACTTTATTTCTACTCAAGACTCTAGTTTTGTTCTTCTATTTATTGCCTTTTTGTTTCCTCTTTTTTCTTCCTACCACCTTTTAGCTGTTTGAAGAAAATAAAAAAATGTGGTTGTTTAATATATAGAATGTTTTAAACACTATATGTTTTTATTAGTTTCATAGTAACAGTCTTTAAGGCTGGGTGGAGCTGTGCTGTTGCAAGTAATTCCAATTAATTTTTCAACTTCTGGAGAAACACTTCATTATCCACTTAGATACCAGTCAGTATATATATGTGTGAAAGGAAAATAGATGTGTTTTTAGTTCGGAGACTGAGCAGAACAGGTATGTAGATCCCCTGGGATGGTGCACTCTGTAAATGTCTGTTCTCTCTGTCTTTCCTGTGAATATGTATTCCAGCAGCTCTCTGGTTCTTTCCCTCTCAGCTCTCTTCTGGAAGATGCATGAAGAGAGGCTTTTTTGGGGTAGCTGACAAAAAAACCACAAACCAAACAAAGCAGAAAACACTCCAGTCCTCCTCCCCAAACATAACCAGAAAGACCTTCCATCATATCATCTGCATCTTTAAGATTCCTTGTGAAGCAGTCAATTGTAATTCCCTTTTTAAAGGTATTTTGCTGTCCTTAACAACACAAGAATGAATATTACCTTGAGGCAGTATTCCAGCCTGACTGGAATAAGACAGTAGAACTGTGTTGCTGCTGATAAAGACATTCTCAACCCCTGCAAGAAGCCCTGTCCATATAAAAGAATACTTGAAAGTAGAATTAACTTGTTAAGCTCCTGCCTGTCTCAGGGAAGCACGAGTCTCAAAAATTGGGACCAGCTGTTCAGATGTTGGTCTTCTCAGGTGTTGCCAGTTTCCTTTGTCGCTGCTTTGTCTTTGTGTCACACGATAGCCTAGACCTGTGGAGTGTAAATTCAGTGTGGCACTGATGGTCTTACCGAAGCTCAGGGAGTGGCAGGGACAGGATTAGTAGTGTTAGCGTGAGTGCATTGAGGCAAAAGTCATATTTTCTTTCTTCTGTTTTCCTACTTAGTAATTTGCTTTAGTGCACTTTTGGGCTGGGCTGTGCAGTGTGAGAGCCCCGGGTTGTGATGCATGGCGGGGTTATTGCTGACGCCGGAGCCTGGCCTTGGACCATCAGCACAAAGTCATCCAAAGGCTCTTTGCTGTACTCCCTGGCACCTCTGTCTCCAAGGGAATCCCCGCTGGCCTGGCTCTGCAGCAGCCCCGCTGCCTCTGCTGAGCTGCCGTCCCCATGGGCCGTCCCTTGCTGCTCTGGTGGCCTCTGCAGGCCAGCACAGACTGGAGTGGTTTGGAACAATCACGGCAGGATTGGCTGGAGCGTGAGACCGTGGTGAGCAGAAAATGATACTGAGTGTGCAGAACTGAAGCCGTGTTATTTCCTAAGAAGTGCCCTGCCATATGAAATATTAAAATGCTCACTTTCCTGTCTGATGGAGGCATTTGCTTTTGAAAATTCTCGTGCTTTCCTAAGCACAGTACAGGCTTCTGTCCCACAGTTGATTTTCCACCCCCACACACTCTGCCCCTTGGCAAAAGACTGTGGATTCAAGGTCAGTGTTTTAATCTTACTTGCATAATAAGTTATTTCCATCTTGTGTTAGGAGGTCCCTGGTGGCTTTAAAGCCTGTTGTATTGCATAACTTTCAGATTCCTTGGTGGTGACTGTAAAAACAGAATGAAAACAAAAAATGTTATTTGAAAATGGAATTGTTTGAATGACATACCTAATAGTTTTCCTTGATTTACAAAATCCAGAGTAAAAACTTTCTTTACAAAGGAGATTACTGTTCCTATCAGGTATATGGAAAATGGATTTCAAAATGTGAGTTACTCTACACGTGATTTTTATGCTGTAGAGCTGTGTTTAGTGTTCACTAAAGGGATGATATTACAAAGTCACGTCACAAAATAACACTTGTGTTTTCACAGTTTGTACAATCAGTGGGAACTATTTGGGGTATTTCTATTCACTGTACTGAACTTTATATAAAAGCTGTGATTTTAGCAGACTTCCATAAAACAATAAGAGAGGAGTGGACATCTGTGACTGAGATAAGCTCACATTGATAACATGGTAGAATGAAATTGGATGGCTTCCAAGGCAAAGAGTTTCAACAGCAATAGCAGTCCTATACAGCAGCCCAGTGTGTTTGTATCATTTACCAGCAAGTGGAAAAGTTCTCTGCCTGCTTTCAAGCAGCTGACAAAGAACTGATTAGGGTTTTTTTAGCAAAGTCCAAAATAGAATTTATCTATCATAAAATTTGCTATACCTTGTCTTTGAAGAGTGTATTCACATTTTCAACTTTTGAAACTTAGCTTAGTTAGGCATTAGGAACCAGAACTGCATGAGAAGTTCAGGGAGGGTGAGGTTTGAGGTACCTACAATTGGAAGCCTGGTTTAAAAAATTTCAGTGCTCCTCTCTTCAATTCAGTGCAGTAAGAAGAGTTTTTGCATGATTGAAATGTGTTAATTACAATCAGTCACTGGAGTGAGTATAAAAGAAAGCTGATGGTTCTCTGGGTTGTCCCCTGGTGGAGGTGAGGAGCTCTCCCCAGCTTTGAAGAGCTGAGTTCCCTGTAGCACAGACTTGGTTTGTTATTTTTCACCTAGCTGAAGTGCATGGAACACACCACAAACCAAGAAAGCAGATAGTGAAAACAGGAAAGAGGAGATAGTGAAAAAATATTAAAGCATTTAGACATCTTTATAGAGAGGCACATACGGAAAAGTAATAAGGGTATGCAGAAAGATGCTTTAGGAGAGAAAACATGTCTTGAAAGGAAATGTTATTTGTGGACTAGGTTTTAGTACTTCTTAAATGTTGCATTTCCAGTTCTCAGTTTTGGTGATGGAGAAGACAGAACCACAATTTCTCACTGATGTGCTGAACGTAGCCTGTTTACAGCTGCCACCTTCACTTCCTCTTCATGCAGGCTTTGGTGGTGGAGCAGCAAACCTCAGTGTCCACTTGTGTGATCATGATCTGTACTTTGTGTAGGGGTCACAGGAGCAAAAAGAAAAAACTAGGATTATCAGCAGAATAGTGAAACAACTAAAGCATTCTTGCATAAATAGTGGAAATTAAAGAAGTATGTTAATAAGGAAAGGGCTTCCCTAAAGCATTTCTTGTGTATTTGGAAGAGGAGTGAGGGGAAAAATTTGCACTGAGGAAATAATCCAAAAGTCATTGACTTCTCACATGGCTGTGGCTCTGGGTCTTTATTCTGCTGCCAGCAGCTGACGTGCAGGTCTGCTGTGCTGCTCTGTACCCTCTGTAGGGTCACTTTGCATTTCTAGGCTTTTGAGCAATGGAAAGGAAGAGTGCATCATTTAATGTCAAACCAGAATTTCCTTTCTGAAAGTACTTCTCTTGCTCCCTCTCACAGATGCTTTGACCAGGCAAATGTAGGTCACTGTTGGCAGGTCTACAGTTAACTTTTAAAAGAACAATTCTATTGTTATTTCCTTAACCAGTAGCCACGTGTTGTGATACAATTTCTGTGCCCTGTTCTTGTCAGTTCTGGTTCGTAGAGGTGGAAAAATGTGTGATTGCTGGAGCTTCAGGTTCAAGAAGGTATTATTTTCTCAAGTTGTGAGGCTTTATATTTATTGGCATGAGTATTTGCTTTTCTTAGTATCTGGAATGAAACCCAGCTCAAGTACTTAGCCTCCCCTTCTTTCATTGTTTCTGTCATAGAACGAAAATATGATGGGTTTTACCCCAAGCCCACTGTGGTTATAAAAGCTTATTGTGGGTTGGGGTGTGTACAGAAGGAAGACAGAGAGAGAAGGATCCCTTTCTAAGGATAATTTTTCCAGAAAGATCTAAGAGCAGCAGTGGTAATCAAGTTATTCATTTTGGTAGCAGTTGGGGGGTTTCAAGCCATGTGAGAAAGACGTTTATTTTCCTTCCAAATAAAATTCTGGACAAGATCTAATAGCACTAGTGATCAAATGAGGTATTTCTTCACAAAATGAGTAGCTAGCTGGGATGACTGAGGCCTCAGGTTGACTTTTTGCTGTCACACCTCTCATCTGGGTATTAATCACCACGACATGCTCTAGGTTTCACTTACAATTACCAAATGGATATCAATTTTTATTATGCTGCTGCAAGCATGCTTTGGGTGGGATTACCAGAAATAGCCTCCTAACACAATACTCTAACTGCAAACCACCTGAGCTTTCTTCTTCTTACTACTGAACATTTCAAACCTTCCTGAGCTGGGCTCACTGAAGGAGGGGGAGTGAGAACACTGCTGCTGTTTAGTCAGGTACCACTGAGTTATTGCCCCATCAGTGAGGGTCAGAAAGAACCAAACCTCCCATATCATTTGTAAGGCATCTCAGCAGAGTTTGAGGTTACTTGCATTGAATTTCTGCTGGTTTCCCTGCCAACTGCATGGCTGCATTATTCAATCAAATCTTAAAGAAGAAGCTAAGAATTGTCTGGGATCAGAGGTGTTGTTGAAAACGAGGATTGAAATATTTGGGTTTGAATTCTGGAATCCTATCTCAGTGTTGAAAGTCACATAAATGAGGTTTTACAGCACTTGCTGAGAGATCAGTAAAAGCAAATATACTAGGTTATTCAGGTATGCTGAACTGGGGTATCAGTGGTGATCTCTGAGGAGGGAAAATTTCATTTAAGATAGTCCACATCCCATTAATTAAACCTGTTCTCAAGAGACAGTTTATCTAGTGACCTTTTTCATTAATTCTACTGTCTCAGAAAAATCTAAATGTATTTTCTCCCTAATATGATATTGAAATATGATAATGTAATATGAGATAGAGTGTTGTAGTGTAATGTGGTATAATCCATTTTTCTTCAGAAGAAACACTTTTTATGCATTGTTGGTTACTCTGTGAATTCTGGCAGTTGAATTTTTTAGGACAAATATGCTCGCAATCATTTTAATACTAATATGTATGTGTGATACATGGGAAGCAATGCGTAGCCACAAATCATGGTGTGGTTACCAAAGTTACCATGAATGTAAAAAAGGCAGTTGGTTCCCTTGCTTTAGTTAATGAAAATGCCAATCAGTGAGATGCAGTGACAGCCTGCCCTGATGACCTGCCCTGCAGTGTGATGGTGAAGGGAACAGTGTGCTGGAGTGTGGCAGGAGTTGGTGCTGAGGAGGGAACAGTGTGCTGGAGTGTGGCAGAAGTTGGTGCTGAGGAGGGAACAACATGCTGGAGCGTGGCAGGAGTTGGTGCTGAGGAGGGAACAGTGTGCTGGAGTGTGGCAGAGGTTGGTGCTGTGGAGGGAACAGTGTGCTGGAGTGTGGCAGAGGTTGGTGCTGTGGAGGGAACAATGTTCAGGAGAGTGGCAGAGGTTGGTGCTGTGGAGGGAACAATGTTCAGGAGTGTGGCAGAAGTTGGTGCTGTTGGCCTCACTTTGCAGTGTGTGATGCTCTCTCAGAAGGGCTGCCTGAGCTCCTGTGACCAAACATTTCACAGAGGTATCTGTTCACTGCTGTAAGGCCAGTTTCTAGTTCAGTGAGCAGACTGGCATGCATTTTGTAATATAAAACAGTCAAAGGGCTCCCTTCTTTCATTCATGTTTGAGTGATTTTCTCCAGATTGATTCAGAGCTGGTGAAAAGTGAGTGCGTGGAATGCAGAGCAGCACAGGCTGTGGTGCAGTGGGAGAGGCAATGCAGGTGGCTTTTGATGGGAATCAACCTGACTGGTGGGAGCTCTCCTTGAGTAGATGGAAACCTGTTCCCAGATCTAGTATATCAGTTATTTTTGTTAAAAATTATTCCGGTCAAAGCATCTGCTAAAATACTGTGAGGTGTAAACTCCCTAACAGTTATGAATAGTATAAGACAGTTTATTTTGTGACTTAAGGGGGAAAAAATTTATGGTGGAATCTTTTTAAAGTACACCTTGTTAACTGTGTGCCTAATAATATATAAAGCATGAAAGAAAATTAAAAGCAGTAGGAGGGCTGGAAAGTAAATTATTGACTTGGACAATTGTAGGCCAGTCATAGTTTTGAATTATGGAGGAAATGCCACAGATTAAAAATGCATGTCTGAAATTATTTTAAGAATATTATCTTGGAGTAGTAAAAAAAAAAAAGTACATTAAAAAATATATGCCCATAGCAATCCTATTAACAAAACTTATGGAATTAGGACCAGTTTTTTTCCAGTTTGACATTTTGTGTCTCCAAGGACTTTTCTATCTCACTTTTTTTTTTCCTTAATTACATTTTAAATATTGGAGTGTTATTTCAATAGTTATTGCTGACAGGAATAACTAAGAGTCACTTTCAGTTCTTCAGAAAAAGAATCAAGGCAACTCTGTGCTGAACACTTGAACTGAGTAGATGGGTAGTGTCCTTTAAAACCTGTCAATTGATTACAGCAATGTAGTGCTGCAAAACAGATAATTTGCTATGACCTCAAGTATGAGGGTAAATATTGGTATACTTATCCACAGAAATAGATTTAACTAATTTAGAATGTATGTAGTTGTTTCAGTTATAGAGGATTTTGCCTACTAAAAAGCAGTATTGTTAAAACCATGATGAGTAGAAGGGCTTAAAGATAAGCCAAAGAGCTTTGATAGGGATCTAAGGGGACTCAGCTCCTTTAGGACTAATTTTCTAGCTGAAGTCAAAAAACTGCAGTTTTGGAGCATTGTTTGAAATGGGAATGAGTAACAGCTATGCTAAAGCACAAATCAGTGTAATTTTAAAGACTTTGCAGTGGTAAATAATATGAAATAATTTGGGGGAAATAAAGCTTTAAATCAAATTTGTAACCTGTTTTCTGTCTTTTCTTCCACTTTCATCTTGCACATAAAACCTCTCTTTCTGCTGATACCTCAGTGTTCAGTTCAGCCTGAGCAGGTGCCAGCTCTGGGTTGGTTGCTGTGCTGATGGACACAGCCACAGCCAGCAGCACTTCAGAGAACAGACTGTAGGCAGCTGCTGAGTTCCCAAGAGAGGAGAACCAGCAAGAACCTGGGGAATGCCTGGACCTGGGCACCCAGGGGTGCAGCAGGACCAGGCTCACTGCAGACAGCATTTTCCTTAGCATCTTAGAGACTTGAATGTTCATTCCAGAGCAGGACTCCTGGTAGAGGGAGCCTTTGAAGATTTTGAAAAAAAGCTTCAAACTTGACCAAACTGTACGCAAAATTAGAAGAAAGGTCTAGGTGTTGTTTTTACTCTATCTGAGGATCTGTGGTGAGATTCTGTTGTCTTTTATAAGTGTGACTGGGAATACAGGGAAGAAAGCCATCTCCCTTTGCTTGTGGAATTATTTCTGCCAGTAGACGAGAGAAAATCTTGGGGGGAAAAAATCTGTAATTCCTATGCAGTTTAATTTTTTTTTCTCCTTATCCATGATGAGACTGGTAGCTGAAAGTTGTTACCTTTCCAAAATATTACATTATTTCTTCAGAAACAGTGAAAGGTTGTGAATTGAAAATGTGAGAAATCAGATGTTTCTTTGGGTTCATTCTAAGGAAACTTTCCAGCAGTTGTACAGGTCTTCCTTGTTGTCAGACATGAGTGGTTTTGCTAATGTTCACCCTTGCAGTTTTTCATTTACAAGAGAAATACTTTGATACTAGGAGATAAGATAAATGAAATGCTGAAAAGCTCATGGAAATACATTCTTTATTCTGCCTGACATCAGAAGAGAAAGAAAACGAGTTATGCTTCAGCTGGAAGTCAGCCAGGGAACTTCCATTTAGAGGCAGTGGGAGAAATATAAGGAGAGAGGAAGTGATGGAAAAAGGGAAAAAATGGAAAAGGTATGTTGGAGGGAGGCTGTGTAAAGAGCACTTAAGGGAAGAGGTGGAGGCCCAGGAAATTTGTAATCTTACCTGTGTATTTTAAAGACACTGTATATCCTTAGTTCAAAGAGAGTTTCTATTCAATATAAATAACCAGCCCACCGGCTCTGGAAGTGCTTTAGTCTTGGAGACCACTTGAGGTTCAAAGCATTGTTCTTAGCATCAAGTCTCTGAGGCCGTGATAGGGCATTGATTTGCCAAGGCACACATTTGCTTATGGCTAAAATTAGAAAAAGCTGCAACAACCAAATTCCTTTTAGACACTGGAAATGTGCTAAGAGGGGCCAGTTCCTACTATTCGCAGCTGACATATTCTGAGCATGAGAGAAATTGTTAGAATGCTACATCATCATCACCATCATCATGGTGTTTGCTACAACCCTACGTTAATAGCACAAAACCTGATTTTCTTACTTGTCTGGGCAGATGTATTTCTTGAAATAAAGAATATATTTAGGTTGGCTTAAGTTTAAAGGGTCCATCAATTTTGTTATTGGAGTGCTAAAGGGATCGGAGCAATCCGAAAGGTGTATGTGTTTATAAGAATTATGCCTGAAGAAAGGAAATTGTCAGATTTGCATTGAACAGCTGTTATGCCTGTGCTTGAAATGAATGCAGTAGATCAGAGATGTCTGCTGGGTGTGGTCTGACAGGAATTACGTAGTGCTTTTCTACATATATTTTTCTGTTAGGCAGTAGTTTAACTTTAGATGGTAACTCTGTTCTTGGTAGCAATTTTTCCCCCTTTTTGTCCCAGCTGACTGCAAATACTGTTGAATACTTGTTTTCCTCTTATTCTCTCTTGCTCTTCTTCAGCCTAGGGAGGAACAGAAAAACAAATGCTGTATAATCTCACTCTCGTTTAGGGCTGGCTAAGTAGGCACAAGGCTTAGGGGTTCTCTTTCTGCTCCTGCATAGTTATGGGAAGGTTTTCTTTCCCTCCCTTAATACCAAAACCCGTTATACTACTCTCTCTGCTGTAACTACCAAAAGCTTGCCTCAACAATGAGTGTCATGGTCCCAGAGCAGATTAACAGGGATAAACAGTTCAAGAGTGCTGGTCGCTTATCTGCCAGCGCAAATCAGCACTCTCGTTCACACATCTTGAGCCTGGAAGATTGATTAAAAACCCCACGTGGCCATAAGGCTGGAATGGGAGGTAAATGACTTGCAGTGTTCCCAGCTAGCAAGAGTCCTGGGAGAATATAAGACTTGGGAAGAAAACAAACCCAAATAAAAACAAACCCAAAGAAAGGTCCTTTTGATCTGGTGGCTGTCTGACATCTGTAACACTTCTGTTTCTAGAAAATAAGTATGTCAATTTATAATCTCTGGTTTTCACTGACATTCAAATCTGTTTTGCATCTGTATTAAAAACATAAATGTATTTTATCTACAGAAAGAAAATTATTTTTCTTTAATGGTGTCTCCCTTTCTGAGCTGCAAGTGTCACCCAGAAGAGCTGTATTCACTCATTGCTCTGAACTGGAAGGAATGGTTTTTTGCCAGTAGACTTGTCAGACTGCAGTTTTAGGATCAAGGCCTTCTGAGATCCCTGATGCATCAGGCTAGACTTCATCTTGTTCGTATTTATTACAAGTCGTGTAAATACCTAACTGCTCCTTTGCTTATGGATTTGGTAACTGTTTTCTCTCTCTTTCTCTGTTTTTAGAAGCAGAAACAGAAGTCCTATTGGTCCAGGAAAGTATGGATATGGAAAAGTGCCATACATTTTGCCTTTACAAACTGATACTGGTCAGCAGCCTCAGAAGCTGCGGAGGCAGCGCCAGTCGTCACGGAGCCACCTATTCCACCAGAGTCCCAGTCTCATGAACTCCTACAGCCAGGCAGCTGCTCCTTCACTGCAGCATGGGAATCTTTACCAAGAACCAGGTGGGCCTCAGGTGGGGCACCAGGTCCTGGGGCCGTCTCTTTATCAGTCACCTTCGTTCCCTGTGTCTCAGAGTCTGTTCCATGGCAGTGACTCCAGCCCTCAGGCCCTGCAGGGGCAGCCCCAGCCACAGAGGGCTGCAGCCATCGTGTGCATTGGAGCCTACAAGCAATATAAACTCTGCAACACGAATGTAAGTCTGCTTTTCCTGTGTTTCATGTGTTCATTGGTTTTCCCTAGTGTGCAAAATGTTCACCTAATCATCAAGTTTAGTTGGATTTTTTAAAACTAATTTAATGATTATTTTTGTGAACTTTTCTAGAGTGTCGTGGGGAATACTGAAAGTAGATCCATAATATTACAGTTACCCAATATTGTACCTTCAAGGGCTTTAAGCAGTCACTTCATTTACCAATATGTACAGTTCTATTTGATGAAACCTGGGAACATGAAGGCATTTGAGATAAGGATAGTAATTGAGAGAGGTAGTGGGACAAACATGGGCTGAACAATGTCAGAGAATGCAATAATGGTGGAAAATTTTAGTTGTAATTGTGGCGAAGGGACAAGGGAGTGAATTTAGTGTAAATTTTCCACTTTCATTCGGTCTTGTGATGTTGTTTTGATTTTTGTGTGATGAATGTGAATTTTTATGATAATTCTGAAATATGTGATTCACAGTGGTGAGGAGTGGGGTGTATTGGGTTTGCATGGGCAGGTTTTGATAGAGGGGAGGGGTGGAGGGACTGCAGGTGTGGCTTTCATGAGAAGCTGCCCGAAGCTTCCCCCATGTCCAATGGGGAAGCCAATGCCAGCCAGCTCCAGGATGGACCCACTGCTGGCCAAGGTCAAGCCCATCAGAGATGGCAGTGCCATCCCTGTGATATCATACTTCAGAAGGAAAAAAAGCTGTTGTGCAGGTGTGATGTAGGCAGAGGAGAGCAGAGTGAGAATGTGTGAGGGGAACAGCCCTGCAGAGGCCAAGGTCAGTGGAGAAGGAGGGGCAGGAGGTGCCCCAGTGCTGGAGCTGAGATTCCCCTGCAGCTTGTGGGGAGCCCAGGGTGCAGCAGCCCTGCAGCCCATGGAGGCCCCTGGAGCAGGGGATGCCCTGAGGAGGCTGTCACCCATGGAATGCCCATGCTGGAGCAGCCTCCTGCCAGGGAGCTGCAGACCCATGGAGAGAGAGCAGCCCACGCTGGAGCAGGTCTGATGGCAGGGCTTGTGACCTGTGGGGGCCCACACTGGAGCAGTTAATGGAGAACTGTAGCCCATGGGAAGCACTCACGTTGGAGAATCTTGTGGAGAACTGTGTCTCATGGGAGGGACCCCGTGCTGCAGCAGGGGAAGGACTCTCATCCCTGAGCAGCAGCAGAAACAGCCTGTGATGAGCTGACCATAACCCCCATTTTGTCCCCCTGAGCCACTGAGGGAAAGAGGTAGGGCTGGGAAGAAGGGAGGGGTAGGGGGAAGGTGCTTTTAAGATTTGTTTTACTTTGCATTGTCATGCTTTGATTTTGGTTGGTAATAAATTCAGTCAGTTTCGTGTGAGAGTAATTGGTGAGTGCTCTTTCCTGATGCTTATCTCGACCCATTAACCCTTTGTAACATTTTCTATTTCCTGTTCAGTTGTGGAGGGGAGTGATAGAGTGGCTTTAATGGGTACTGTCACCCAGCCAGGGTGAAACCAGCACAGTCACTGACAAGCTTAATGTTTTTTCCACGAAACAAATGGAAAAATGAAGTTTGGATAGGCCGTGTTATGAAGGCTGTCTGCTTCTCAGTCCCATAAGATGAGGTTATCCCTTTGTGAGTGCTAGTCATGTTCTAAATAGCATTTAGAAACAGCCCCCAGTAGCCTGGATCACTCCAGTGTCTTTCCATGGTGCTCTCTGTATTCTCTGACAGATGCTACTTTTACCAGCATTCAGTTCTATGTGCTTTGATTTTAACTTCCTAATTTATTGGAGTGAAAATCTGTTCCGTGTTAATTTTTAAATAAAATTTAATCTGCTATTATTTGGTTCAAAAATGTTTGGCTGGGTCTCCCATGCTCCGGGCAGTCTCCCATTGTATGTGGGAGGCAAATGAGGTTTTATTCTTTGTCCCCACTAGTGGTTTTCATCCTGCTAAAATTTCCAGTTTCTGCCTGTGCCCTTTTAGTGTTTCCCAAAGTATGTCTTCCTAGTATGTTTTTCTTACTTGTCCTACTAATCTAACTTAATGTTACAAACATTAAGAAACCTGTATTTGGACATTAGAAGTAGAATGTTCAGGAGAAGTCTGGATAAGTTGACATGACAGGCCATATTTTTTTGGATGGGTGAATATCTGATTCTTCTGCCTCCTCGAAATCCTGTTTTGTTTAGTGGAACCTGCATAGTGGAAATGTAACAATGGAACACAGGATAACAAAAATACAACCTAAACAAATCAGATTAGTTCCTTCTTGCTTCTTAGTTATTACTCTCACTTTATTTATGAATAAAATCCATTGATTGAGACTAGAGCAGTTGATTGAAAAGACCTAATGTCAAGAAACCTTTAGTGTATTTGTCTGGAATGGAAAACATGAAGGGCTAATTTGAGCCTCTGAGAATAGGCTCTGGGACAAATTGCTCTTTTGAAAAACAGTTTCTGTTTTTTGAAGGAAATGGGAAATGACCTTAGTGCATGGGCATTAATTTGGAAAGTTTTCTGAGCTAAATTTGCTCACTGTGTCCAAGCGATACACAAATGTCCCAGTCTTTACTTCATCCCTCACACATCAGGGCACAAAGTTGGACAGTATTCTGCCTGACTCAGTGTGACAAAATTGTTTCCAGGAAAAGAGGTCTTTTCAGAGGGCAAGGGGTAAGAGATGAGGAAGTTAGAAATGAGGTGGAAGAAGGGAGCAATCTGAGATTGAGGGGGTGTGGAGAAGGAAGGTTTGTAGAGGACATTTGTGGAATGACAAGTGGGCTGGAGAGCAGAGGGCAGTGAGCTTGTGGCTTGGACATGCAGGTCAGCATGCTGGTGGCTTGGCCATTGGCATCTGTCTTTTGATAGAAGGGAACAGGAGTGAAAATGTTTCCATGTCAGTTTTAGAATCTGTTGTTTAAACAGAAGAATTCAACAGAAGAAGAGAAAACATAGATGGGCACACTGCTGCTGTCTCTTTGCCATTGTTGCTCGTATAAATGCAGTTATAAAGAAATCTGTGGTACAGGAGATTTAATAGCAAAGAGAAATTGTAGCTAAGTAGCTTCTACTAGGCTTAGAACTCTACATAGTGATATTCTTTATTTAGTAATGTTTATGTTACCCTTGGAGAGGCTGTAATTGCTATTCAGGGTTATTTTTCTGCCTAAAATGTGGTAATTAATGTAATTATAAAAAAGAAGTTGCTAAGAACAGTTTTAGTATAGGGCCAGGATGAGAGCAAAACAAGGCTGATAGTGTTTCACTTTGTTTGCTTGTTCTTCCTGATTAAATGCCTCTGCACGCGGGCTTTAATTTAATTTATCAGCAGCAACATGTACCAATGGTCTTGCCAGCAAGCAGAGAACAATATCTTTTTATTCTTTTTTTTTTTCTTCAGTTCTTCCTGGAGCATACCAAAACTGCAAATCTCATTTATTGAAAGTATTCTGTTAACCCTTATCCCTGGTGTTTGGCCACTCCCTCTACAGTTTCTCCTAAGGGCAACTAATTAATAACAAATTAAGTTAATCTGTCTTGGTCCATTAGGTCATTTCCTCATTATTGTACATTTATTGTTTTTTCATTGATAGCTGAACTCATTTCACATGACTGACAGATTGATTCCTAAAAGGTAAACTTGTGAGGTTTGGTTAGGGAGAGCCTCGGAAGTTCTTCTGTTTGTTCAAGTGTTCCTGCAGGTCGTTAAACCTATTTTCTTGTTACAGAAGTGGCTTCCCCTGTTCAGCACCTTGCATACAAGCTCACCTCAGAACACACAGCTGCCTGTCAGCCTCTTTGGCAGGAAACAGGCAGCAAACATCTCTCCTTTCTGCACAAACAGCTCTGGCTGATCTAACTGAAACCATAACCTACCTGCAATTCTTCCAATGCACTCTCTATTCCTTCAGAAATGGGGAAGCGGAGAGTAAATCTCCCTTATTTCCCCCTACATTAAAGGAGAAAGAATTATATGCATGTGTGGTTGAAGTAGAATTTGAATTCAGCCTTCTTTGCGTGGTTTGTCACCACAACAAAGGAAACAACTCAAATGGAACATTTGTTTACTGAGCACTTTCTGTAATTAATTGTCTCGAGCATTGCCAAGTCACTGGCTCTTCATGAGTGCCTGAATGTGTGAGAATATATTTGTAAACCAACTCCAGGCTGCAGGTCACTTGGGCAGTGTGCACAAGGAAGCTTTCAGACTTCTGGATATTCCAGACTACTTAAGGTAGTTTCAGCATGAAGAGTGATGCTAAATGGATGTAAAATCTGAATTTAGCTATGGCTTGAAGTGTGAAATTTTTGACTAAATTCATAGAGGACTTTGGAAAAATCAAGGTAAAATGTATGAAAGAGTTAACTCCTGAGGGCTCAGTGAAATATTTATGGATATAATTTTGCTGAGCTTGTCCAGTTCCATTCCCAGTTGCTAATTTGCCCACTGGTTCATGTGGATTACTGTCAAGTCTCCAGTTACACTATGTTGTTTTTCTCAGTATTTTATGTCACTGGTGTTTAGCAAGAAGTCAGTTGTGTTGTGGAGAAGTATCTAGAGAGCATCAGAAGACAATGACTACTTCTATTTTCTTGGCCTGCCTCTGCAGCTATGCCTGCTAGCAATGTGGTAGCACAGCTGCGGAAAATCCGGCTTTTGGTTCTGAATAAGAGTCCTCTGCTTGGATCTGTGCTCTGTGTGCAGAGCTTTTGAGAGCAGCACCTGAGCAGGGAATGGGAAATACCTGAAAAGAGAGTTTTGGAAATGGAAAGAGATTTTACAGTTGAAGAGATGAGGTGAGATAAAAAACTCAGGATCAATCCTCAGCTCTATCATGATGGGGCAAATTAAAATACTTGATTTTCCAAAGAGTCTTATTGATGATATTGATGTTGAGTTACAACTGTGCCATTGAAAGGCTTTTTTTGGATGCAGAACCCTAATTAAATGGAATTACAATGTTCTGCAGGAATGTGTTGAGTCCATTAAACGGTGATGTGCTTTTGTGTCACCTAAGCTCATAGGTAGGCATTGGCAGGGTCCCCTGGCCCCTGGGGTCTTGGGCCATCCATGAGCTCACTGGTGTTCTGCCCAAGCAGTTTAGAAAATTTTCCACTCTACAGAAACTGAAACATTTCCAGTGTTTCAAGCTTTAGCTAAAATAGAAATGGAAATGTTTAATTTTGTATGGAACAGAAAATCTAGTTCCCAGACAAGTCTTTCCAGAATTGATATGGGTGATGCAAGTGTGCACTATTTAATGTAATTGGGGTGCTCACACATTGAAGTGAAGACTAACAAAAGCCTATGTATATTTTAGGTGAACTTTTTAAAAAAAAAATATTTTTACTGAAAAGCCCCTTCTTATTCCTAAGGAGTTACTGTAGGGTTTATTTATTCTCATTTTGAGATTTGTATAGAGTAGGTGTTTGACATAAGTGGCAAAGTGGGGTTAAGATGACATACCTTTTCCTGAGGAAATTTAAACTTGACTTTACGTGAGGAATTTTCCGTGCAAACACTGTGGGATTGTGTGTAGGTTTGGTAGTCTGACATTCTGTGGGTGTATAGGAAACTTATTGAAAGCTTGCATTACTTTGGGCTGTACTGTCTTCCTTTTTGAATGTTTTGCCATTTGCAGCAGAGGTGTGTAAATATTAATTCAGAATGATTTGTCACCATTTGTCACAGGCTGGCACAGAGATTGCTCTTAAAGGGTCTTAGGTAGTTTGATCATTTGTCATTTGTGTGCAGAAGAGTCACAGAGAGATCTTTGGTGAAGCTCCTGGATGACAATTGTTTGCTCTCTGTCTCTGCACTGACATGACATCCCCTTCAACATCCAAGAACCCTGTATTAGAAAGTATTTTGCATTATGACATTCTTACTAGAACTTCAATCATTATGGGAAACTGTCTGCTGGAAATCATCAGGAATAGTGTGTTGGGGTGACTTTAAAAGCTCTCTCCAAGGGTTTTATTATGTAAGTGTGCTCTGTACTTGTGGCAGTAACACAGTTAGCTGTTTTATACAAATTCATTATTACTAGGTTAATTATTTATGTAGTAAAATGTTCCTAATAAGTCCAAAATCACACAGTTCTGAAAATCTTGATGTCTCGAGGCTTGTTGGTTTTAATTGAAAATTGACTTACTTAGTTTGATCAATAAATCTAAGCCACTTCAAACTAATTCAACATCTTGGAGTCCAGGAATCATGGCCTGTTGACAAGAACTTGAACGCTCTGGGAGCTGAATTTTCCAGGGACTCTGTCAACTTCCCAATATATATTTTCTTGATTTTTAATATACCAGAGTACTTCCAAAGGTATGGTTAACAGCAGTACTTCAGTATTTTATGGTACTGCAGAAAGCATTGAGCTGCCTTTTTCTTCTGTGAGGTTTGTTTTGAAGTCCTGAGCCTGTTGCATGGATTGCACGTTGCAGCTGGAGAAGTCTGCCTCAAGTGGAGTGAATTTGTGTCTGTGAATAGCTGAAGATTCAGCAGCAGTGTGACATAGAAATGTTAGTAATTCATCCAAGTGCCTCAAAATCAAAATCAGTTGCCTAAAGCTTTTCTTTCCCAACTTCTTGGTGAACTTTGAATGGGAGTTTTCATGTAGCAGTTGGAATTGTCTGAGAAGTTACCTTGCTAATTCTTGGAGTAAATGAATACATGTGTCTTGGAGAAGAGAAAAGAGGAAAAAGATCCACAGTTATTCCATCACTTCATCAGTTATGAATAGCAGCATTAGCACTTAAAATCCTGTGGAGTGATTTGGAAACTTCATTGGGACGCTTGTTGAAATGGAGCAGGGGTTTCTGTTCTGCAGTAGAACCGGACTCAGGGTCATTTAGGTTGCTTGGTTATCATTCAGATGTAACTTCTGTGCCAGGTTTTAAAGAGGAAGCTCATCAATGAAAATTGGGACTTCAGAGTTGCAAGCAGGTGGTTGCATTCCTGATACATTTGTAGTTTTGTTTAGTAGTGTATTGTAAATTTGAGTAGTGTCATTTATCAATATAGGCAAGTGTTGTGGGAGAGATTGGAAGGCATTCCAGCTTGTCTTTGTTTCTTCTTGTCAATTCATATTGACAAAAGTGTTTGTCTGAAATTCTGGTATGGCATTTTTCAACACTCACATAATTTGAACACAAAATGTGCTTTTTATTCACATGTTTGTTTACTTGTATCCAGGTTTTCAAAGCAGAGGAGGCTGCAGATGTCATGGTTAATTTACAAATAGCTTTTTAATGCTATTTTTATGAATATTTATTAACTATTCCCATTAATTACAGGTATAAAAAACACCATCTGTCAGATGTCAGTGTCTGCTTTGGTACATGAAAGGAGTAATTTTTCCTGGTATTTTTAGGAGATTAGTTCACTTATTGCTGATATCAGTGCATAAGTTTAAGACATTTTCAAGCCAGGTAGCAGGAGAAGAACATGCATTACATGAATTCAGGGACTTGCAGTGAAACCAGCATCAGTACAATCCCAGTCCTCTCTTGTACTGACCAAGGTGAGTGGAGGAAGAAGGAAGTGCAGGAGAAGCTGCCAGAGTTAAGTTGTGGATATTGAAAAAGTTGTCTGTTAGCAGTGCTGTTGAGTTTTTAGTTTTTAGTTTTGGGGGAAGGAGGGGTGTTGTTGGTTTTTTTTGTTTTGTTTTGTGGGAGTTTTTTGTTTTGTTTTTGTTTGGTTTTTTTTAGAATTTTTGAACAGGGCTTGGAAACAGCAAATTGTGTAGAAAGTTAGGAAACATAAATGTCAAATGATGTCTAGCTAGCATGTGTTCCTTTGCTTAACCACAGACTAGGGATGGAAGTCCAAACCCTCTCCCCCAGAAGGGGTGTAAGAGAAACGTGGCACTGCAAGCCCTGCAGTGCCTGGAGCAGGTAAACAAACCTTTTGCATATAATACATTAAGGGCTAACTGCCTACAGAACAATGCAAACCCCAACAGTAATTGAAATTGTGGTGAGATTAAAAAATAACAACAGAACCCAAACTGGTCTGGTGTGCTCTGTCTCATCTTTTCTTGCACTTCATCTGTTTCATCAGTTGTGCTGTCCAGAAGTAACACCTCTGTGGGCAGCATATTGGGGAGACACACAAGAGTAATTAGTGAAACAGAGCTTCTGTCCAGTGATAAGTTGGTAAGGCTGTTTGTCTTCAGACTCCTGACTTACATTTGTGGAATAACCAATCCTGTGTTGTTTATGTCTGTCAAGCAGTGTTAGAGGGGCACTGGCTGATCTGCAGGGGGAAGAGGCCAGGGGAACATCCTGTGCCTCGTTCTGCAAACCAGCTTTGGTTTTTGGCTGCAGCATTCACTAAGGTGCCAGCCAACCCACATACTGCTTCTCCTGAATTTCTGTTTGCATCTTCATTTGCTAAAGACAGCAGGGAATACTGATGGTCTTGATGGCTTTTTTGAGACTCCAGTTTGGGTCGCTTTCTGAGGATGGTTTTTTTGGATGATGTGAGATTTTAATTTGAGCAGCAAAATGCCATTAGAAGGGCAAAATCAAACCTGCAGAGGTTTAGAGCTTTCAAAACTGGAGTTTTGTGAGCGATCCTCTGGTGACTCTCTTGTTAAGAAAACTCTTTAATTATCTAATAATATATTATTTTACCCCAAGGTCTCTGCACAGATCAAGTGCTTAGTTATGAGTGATACACTATTCAATGTTATTCTCTTTTTATTCAGTCTTTGGCTCCTGGCCCTAAAAATGCTCCTTGCAGAAGGTGAGAAAAAAAGGCTTCTCTAAGGACTAGTTGTTGATGCTATTACTGCAGTGTTTGCTTTAAAATTCACAAGGCTGCTGTGTGATAGCAAAACCTAATCTGTTGCAAGAAATGGAGCTGGAAAATGGAAAAATGAGGTTTGAGAGAAGTGTTCCATAATTAGTGCTGCTTGTCAAGTAGTTTGAATTGAATTTTCCCCCCATGTTCAGTATCCTATTTATCACTTCACAATAGTCAAAGCAAAATTTGCATTGCCGAAACTGTAATTATGATTTGGCAGCTCATCTGCAAATCAGGTCCAGAGGTTTTCAGTCAGACCCCCAAACCAGAAAGTACATAGTTCACAGATTGAGAAAGGATTGGATTAAGTAATTGTTTCCCCTCAAAACTGGTAGAGTAGCTATTCCAGAAACTGCAGACTGTCCTTCATCTTCCTTATTCTGTCTGTCCATTTATACCTACTAGGTTTTACAGTGAATGAGACAGAGATTATGTAGATAACCCTTCTAGCTAAACATTCCCCAGAGTGAGTCCATTCTGCACCCTGACTGAGTCAGAGATCACATGGGGAAAATGGTATGCAATTGTGAAATTGAGAGTGGACCTCACAGGCAGAAAGAGCCAAGTGATAATCGCAATTGGATGGACAGTCTCTTGTAACTTGAGATTAAACATCCTTTAAAGGCCCTGTGACTTACTTTCTAGTGTTTAAACAAACCAAAAAAGCCTTCAAAAGCAGAATGCCATCATGTGATGTATCAGTATTCACAGAACTGGTCAGACCATTGCAGCTGAGCCACTGGCTGAGGAGTTTGCCCTCTGCAAGCGCCACAGGGCAGTGAAAAGGCTTTGCTGTGGTGTGCTTAGGTCTTTATCTTCACAGGTGTTTGATCCCCTTCTCCACAGACAGCCTATCTCTGTTCTTCCTCCGGCTGGAACTGTCCCACTGCATTTTCTCCTCAGTCATACCTCTCACTTTCTTACTACCTTGTCTCATATTTTTCATCTTTTCTCCCCATCTCTTCTGCCTCCAGTCTCCTTTTTTTTTTTAACTTAGTTCCTTGCTTCTTTCCAGTTTCATCCAGTTTCACCTTCTTCTTCTCAGTCCCTTCTTCAGCTGGCTTGCTCATCCAACCTCGTCTCTTGAATGCCAGTCCCAAGATTTATCTGTTTTTCCAAAGTATTCCATGCATTTTAGGTACAGGCTCAAGTGGTTATTAAAAGCAGAGGAGAGATGCCTTAATTTTTAGTCCTTGCCCTATTACAGACCCCAGGAGCCCTTTCCTATTACTCCTGGAAAGCTTCTCAGCCTCTTTGAGCCTCAGGTGTGGAACACACTTGTAAACAGATTGTTCCTCTAGGTTAGATGCAGGACTTTAACAAGCTTTGATTGAAAGTGTACAAAGTTATCAGCATTATTTTCAAAATTCTTGTGGCCTGACAATACTTGAGTGGATTTCTATAGAAAAAAGCTGAGGGTGCGTTCTTGAAAAAAAACCCCACTTTCCTGGCTGGCATAATTTCACTCATTAAAATAGAATAGGTGCTTATATTTGGAAAAAAAAAGTCAGAATATTGGCAGCATGGGAAAAAAAGCCCCCACTTTTCTCTTTAGTTTTCCTTTGGGCTCATTCTGGGATGTAATGCTTCAGTCAGAAAAATACAGACTAAAGCAGATAACAGGAGCGGAAAGTTTTAGTTTGAGAGGTTAAAGTTGGACAAACTCATCAGTGAATGCACAGTGCTACCAGCTGCAGCTATATTAAACCATTCTAAAATAAGACAAATGTGTCTGCCAGTTGCTTTGAGGTGCCTTTTTTCTTTTTCTTTGAAGTATATGACTTAGGAGGAAAGAATATACCACAGAAACAGTTTAAGTGTATGTTGTATCAAAACCTCATTTTTGATAGAAGCAAGAACTCTTAAAATCTGAACAATACTGCAATTCCTGTTACACTGGTTCCTGCAAATTCAAAGTTGGTTTTAAGTTGCATTTACATTTCTCTAAAGAGGTTCACTTTTTGTGGAAAGCAAATTGTTCCACATCGTAGATGTTTTTTTTTAACAAAAACGAACAAAATAAATTGTCCCAACAGACTTATTTCAAATTCTCCCTGGTTGCAGTAACAGCTGTACCTTTGCCTGTATGTTTCTCTCCCATGTAACATCACATTGAAATTTCTGTTGCCTGGTTGTTACTTAGACTAGAGCTTGTTCTCTAAAAATGTTGTGATTACTGCTGCAATATGAATTTTTAATTAAAAAGGAGATTATCGTGGTAATGCCAGTCAGAAACTTCCTTGAACTTTTGGTCCTCCTGCCGGAATCATTCAGGTAGTGCCTCCTCCTACACAAGGACCAGTCATTTAAATGGAATGCATGCAATTGAATTTCCATTGAAGTTGATTGGGCTTTCATAGAGAAAACTGCTGGAGGATTACTCCTGCCCACTGCAGAAGCTGGTAGAATGAGTGTTACATAAAACGCAGAAAGATCAGGCAGCTCCAAGAAAAATACTTTTAAAAAATGTAATAAAATGCTGCTGGAAACCCTAGAGTAGATGTTTTATCATATCGACATAATTTTCTACAAACTGTGAGGACTAGACTTTGCTTGAAGTCTGTGGACTTTACTGAAGATGGATCAAGCATGAGTTTATCTCTGGGTCCTTCATACCTGATATTGGTGGTGCTCTTCAGAGGGGGTTTTGGAGTGACTGGTATTTCTAGTACAAAGAAAGCTCCTGCTGGTATATTAAAGCAACAAGGTGCATAGACCTCCCATTTTCCAAGAAGGATTAATAAAATATGTTCCATTTTGTAAGTGTATTTGAATAATGTAGACAGATGAGACAGTGCAAGATGATGAAGCTGAAAGCTTCCACGTTAAGGCATTCTTTAGACTTTGAACCAGATTGTGTGAAATGGCAATAGCTTTCCATTGATTTCCCATTTAATGAGGCAGTAGCAGGCAGTTTAGGCACCTTGAGCACTGTGTAGTGTTTCTATAAACAGGTATTTGATTGGAGGGATTTGTGTATCTGTGGGACTTTTTAATGCAGCATATTTATATAGAAAAGTGGTAGCGCTGCTGGGAACAGCAGCTGTACAAAGCAGTTATGATTTCTGCTGCAAATGGTAAGCTTTTGATGCTTGCCTGGGAGCATGGAAAGAATATTCTGTGTGAACTCCAATCTCGATACTGAAGTAACTCTTTGCAGGGGGGCCGGGCTACTAAAAGAAATTTGGGACAGTAAAATAGTAACTGTATTTAAAAAACCCAGAACTTTAAAAAGACAAGTCATCTGGTCTTTGCTGGATCAGAAAAGACTAGCAACAGTCTTCAGTTCACAGGTGTGGATTGACACAAGCCTGACTTTCAGGACATACTTGTGTGTATCACTTTACACCAGATAATACTCTGTTCCAGCATGGTCTGTTTCCAGTATTTGCCTTCCATTTTCTAATTGCTCAACTTCCATCTTATAGAAACCAATTACTGTTTCTCAGACTTTTTTGGTTGGTTGGTTGGTTGGGTATTTTTTTGCAATAGTATTTGTGTAATTTTAGCATTAAACAGAACTGGAGTATTTTCTTGACACATTTTTGGTATCGCTGAGGAAATGTACTGTTAATTTTCCTAATATAGCTCCTTGATTAGCCCCTCCTAAGGTAGTAGTTCCAAATGTTTCCAGTCGTGCACATTAGATCATTGGAGATGCTTTGTGTGGGATGGATGGGTGACTAACATTTTATTTAAAACCAAAGCTGGACTTGAATCTTTTACAAGTTGCTGTAAATCTGAAATAAAGTAAGTTATTTCAGTTTAATCAGATGGATCTGTCAGTGAGAATTTAAAAAGAAAAAAGCCACAATCCAGTGAAGTTAAGCAGAAATACTTCTTTTTCCATCTGTTTGGTTGAGCTTTCTTCCCCATTATTAGACAGACTGCATTTTCAGATGTAAAGTGCTACAGAATGGAAAAACGTAAAGCAGTAATAAATGCACTTGCCACATTATGCATTAATGCCTTATGTGTCTGATAGATTGCAGTTAATAAAGATCAGGTTTGGGTAACACTTCAAAGGCTTTTCTAGTTAAATTCAGAGGACTTTCTTGTTGCAAAGCTGAGATCATTAATGGAAACAAGGGTTCTGAGTTGCAGGCTGAGGACAGCAGTAGCCTGGCCCATGCCCGTGGTGGCTCGGGGAAGGCAGGCCTCCCTCAGCTCTGCCAGGGCCCATCTTCCTTCATCCGAACACGGGCACATACCTGGATGGGATTTGGGTAGCAATACAGTGATTTTGTGTTGTATACACATCTAAGGTCTTTACCATCTGTGACAGGTAGCCCTTGAAAGGAGTGAGGGGGAAGGGAAGGGCTGGACCCTTGCTGCCACAGGCTCTGCACGGCCTGGAGTGTGTGGTTGGGAAAGCACACTGGAGTTTACAGTGGCTGTCATTGCTGTGCTGGCCTCCATTGTAGCAGACACGGAGGTGTAAATTCATGGCTTGAGGCACTGCAGAGTCTGCCAGTACAGGTGCTCCTTCCTCATAAACTTGTGCAGATACCACTGCATTCCCAGATGGAAATTCTCATTGCATGTCAGGCCAGACATTTCCAGTGCACTGTCTGTGGCTGTGCACTGTAACCAGAGCTGGCTAGCACTATTTTTACTGCAGAGCTGTTCTTCACATGCATTTTAAAGTTTCTTGCACATTTTAGTTTTTCAGGAGCATTGGTTCCATTAGAATTGTGTCTGGTATTTTGTGCCACAGATATCTAGACATATTTAATATGCCATATATATATGTGGTGGTTTTTTTTTTTTAGTTGGCAGACAGTTCTATTAGCATTTTATAAAATCAGAACTGTTGGGGAAATAAGAGAGTCTTCAGGATTTTAAATGGATCGTTGCTCTCTTTCATTGTGTGTTCAGCTGGACAAAGCTAGATTGCCTTGATTTGAGGTAGTACCTGTGGGGCAAGCATGGTCCTTGGCTATGCAAAGACAAACAGCTTAGCTGGAAAATTAACATTTCCAAGACCCCACATTCCACTTTCTTACTTGGAACTTCTGTAGGTTTCAGGAGAAACAAGACATCAGCAGTTCAGAGCAGAAGTTCAAAGTTCACTGCAGATGTGGTGGCTTGTTGTGTAAAGAACTGGAATTTACAGATTATGGCTTTTGAAGGACACTATACCTTTAAGAGTAAGGAAAGGAAAGAACATTTTCAGATTGCTGTTTCAGAAACAAGTATTTAAATTATTTTTATTTGGAGATGTGTTTATCGTTTGGGATACCAAAGGATTAATATGATTATATAGAACCACTACAAAAATGAAAACAACAGTACAACTAGATTATTTGGACTTAATTGAACATGTAGTATTGCACACAAAAAAATATTAATTATTAATTATATCTGAGCCTAGAGGGATATGGGGCCTTGGAAAAAGCATTTGCCAGTTACTGTAGGTCATAAGAATGAAACATTGCCAAAAAACTTAGTCGATGTTTTAATTGCCTGTGGAGGTGGTTTCAGGACCAAATCAGCCCCTTTACACATTTCCAGAAGTGTTATCTCAGCACAGCTTTGACACAGCTTTGCTAATGGTGAATTATTAAAAAAATGGCAGATGTGAGCCCACATCTGCTGGCAGACTGATAATTTTCTGGTGTTTTGCCAGCACTTCTTTAATTAAACCAAGTGTCAAGGATTTGTTAAAAAGCGTGCTTTTCGGATGTTAACCAAAAGCTAAAAAGCTAGCAGGGTGGTTTCTTTGTTTTACAGTCTTAACTGTACTAGCAGCTGATTTTAAGAAAACTAATGGCACATAACAAAGAAAATACTGTGTGTTGCTGTCCCTCAAACTACTTTCATACCTGCATATTTCAGAAGAAACTGAGGCATAAATAAAGCTCTGTTTCCAAAGTACAAATTTTCTCTCAACAGCAGGCACCGTGCATTTCAAGAAGTTTGGCCCGAGGTCCCACTAGACAAAGGGATACTTCTAAAATTTAGTCTCAAGTGCTGCCTCCCTGATCACCCAGTGCTGTGCTGCTGCTGGTGATTTACTCACATCCTGAAAGCACAGGAGGAGAAGTTGGCTGAGGTGTCCTCCTTGAAACAGCCACGTGAAAATGCAGCAGGGGCAGCTCTGGAACGCCTTACCCTGTGTGAAAATATCAATAGCCAGCACTTTGAAGGCACTTTGCTGAATGCAGCCTCACATGCTAAATTTATATCATTGCATTGTCCAGGCAACATATTTTAAATAGGAGTAACATCATCTAAAAACATACAAAATTATGCATTCTAGATGCTGTATCTAATGTTACAGTGCACAGCTGAAAGAACAATAATTAAAAAAACCTCTCCCAGCAGAGAGCATATATTTCTAGACAATTTATATCTGCTTCTAAACAGAGGAATCTGAGATTTATCTTAGTAGATGCAAAGTATATTTTTTGTTGCTTTGGCCTCCTTAGATCTGGTTGAAAAGGGAGATTTTATTTCTTTTTTTACAAAGATCCAAAGAGGCCATCCTGTTTTCTGTATCAAAACCCCTATGAAACACTTCAGATAACTCAGTCAGTAATCACTGGACAAAGTTTTTGAGGAAAAATAAAAAGAAATTCCAGATCTGTCATTAACAAAACCCTGAATCAAAGTCAGCATTTTGTTTACCAAAAAAATGTTTTCAAGTCTCTAGCAGGCAGCACGATTTTAATGTCCTCACGTCACCGAGGGAGAATCACACAGTAAGTTAAATATTTTAGCAAAGTTCATTCCAAATGTCTCTGGGAAATTTTGGAAAGGGATCTGGGCTGTTTAAATCCTAGCAATCTGGCTTAGGCAGAGGAACATTCTTCACCTGCAGACATGCCAAGGTGCCTGGAAGAATGCTTGTTCCAGCACACTGCCCTTGGCTGGCAGGGCGGGCAGGGGATCTGGGCTGGGGCTGCTCCTCTGCCGCCTCCCAGTGCTGGGAAAGCTGGGAGCTGAGAGGTGAATTCTGCAAGGGGCAGCTGTTTGACACTGTACATAGGAGCTGTCTTTGGGCTTGCCATCTTCTCATCACAGATGCTTGTTGCTGTATTTTAGGAGTTTTATCTGCTGTGTATGACAGAAATAGTAATTAAATTGAAGTGTAAAAATAGCTTGTACTCTCGGGGAATAAATAAAAAATGAGGAACAGCTATACTGCAGCTTCACTTTTGATTGTACAGGGTCATGCTTTTTCACTTTACTGGTTTTCTGCCTACAAAAGTGCAAAAGAGCCAGAGAGGCCAAGAGAAGGTGTCTGGCACTCTTAGGTCTTCTGAGAAAGGCTGAAGGATTTCATTTTCAGGGAGGCTGAGCTGTAGGCAGCATAAAGCTGTCATTGCATTCAGCTGTGCATTAACAATTTAGGTGGGGTTAGTAAATGGTGCATAGATGTTAACTAGTATGTATGTAGAGTATAATATATCTCTTAAGCCTTGGTGATTCATGGACTCTAGTAATTTTGCCTTCTTGTACTTCATAGCTGAAGAACGTTTTAGAGGACATTAAAAAGAGAAATGAATATAATCTGTCTAAATAACAAAGCGAAGTGTTTTTGCAGCCCAGGTTGCTCAATTTTTTCCTCAAAATTTTATATTGCAGTTAAATCTTGATGAACGAATTGAAGGAAGGGCAATTGAGTTGGGGCTTCTAAAGTAGCAGGGATGTGCTGAGTTAGCCTGTTCTGATTTTTGCTTGATCCACACAGAGTTCAGTGTATTTGTCTGTCTTTTGTCCTGCTTTAAAGCACTGAGGTCTCTGTCTTGTGGGCAACTGTCAGTAAATTTAAATACAGAAATTGTAGCTATATGGAAAGGATCTTAGAAGGGGTGGGTGTCACTATTTGTTGGCAACAGCAATGAATATTTTGATATTTTTACTCATACATTGCCTGCAGTTGGCATGAGCGGGGTGTACAGGAAATGGTTTATGAGCCAGAAATACTGGTACACGAGAGCATGAGCTCAAGGGTCAGAAAAGGAAAAACAAGGAACGACTAAACTTCACAATAGGCTGGTAGAAAATGCGTGCCAAAAAAAAGAGGAAAGCATTCCAGAAAGAAACTCCTCAGGCTGACTTCTTGGCTGGTGCAAGCTGGTGTTTGTTCTGCTGTAATTTAGTGTAGTGACCTTAATTTATGCCAGCTCAGGTTTTGTCCCTTCACCTTTAGGATATGTGCAATAATTGGTTTTGTGAAAAGTACATTTCCCTGCCTTGGTTGGTGGTTGTGGTGAATAAATGTTCTGCATTGCTGTGCTACACACGGAAGGAGCTGTGCTTCAGTTGTGGGAACAGAGCTTTACTTTCTGCATTTGGCACTACAAAGGCTTTTGGTCCCATGGTCCCGCCCTTCCAATGTGGTGGTTCATGGTCCTATTTTCAGGGAAAGCTTCTTTTATTTTATTTTTTTTTTTAAATTAGAGGGTTTGTTGAGGAAAGCAGTATTTGCATGTACTTGGAGATCTCAGAAGGGTGGGCGAAGAAGCACAGCTGGCTGCTTGGCCAGAAACAGTGTTTATTCTAGAAGATTTGTTACCATGATTTTAATAGAAGATAAAGTAGTCCATGAACCTTCCCCTGGGCATGTCTTGGTACAGTTTACAGCCCACTTGAAAATTCTTGACTTTCACATCTCTTTGATCCAGTAACAAGCATCTTCTTAGGGAGATGGTGGGTAAAAGCAAGAACTCCCCTGGGACCTCCAATGTCCCTGGCTTCCCCAGCAGACAACCAATCTTTCCTACTCTACAGACAGAAGAGAACTGACTTGCAGTTGCAACAAGAGTTGTTCTTTGTGAATCTCTTCTATTCCCTTTGAAAACACAGTTATTTAGCCGTGCTGTTTTCATAAAATGTTATCTCTAGCTTTCCCTTGAAATGTGTCAGATAGAAAAATATTCTGCTGTTCTAGTCGAGTACTTCATGTGATTTCTATTGTTTTTGAATAGTATTTTTAGTAATCGTTTTTATTATCTAAAAACTATACCAAAAAATGCATCTGTGGCCAAAGCTTGCCTATTTCTTCAATCCTTAGAAATTGTTCTAATTAACCCCCTGCATTTGGTAGAAGTCTTTCTCCCCTTTGTATGTGCCCACACACAGAGTAATCTCCCGCTGTAACTGCAGTGATGTGAGGATTCAGGCAGAGTGAAGTCATTAAGTTTTTAACTTGTATTTGCTTTTGGAATCTACTTCACATGCAAACAAGGCTGGTCTGCCAAAGGTGTGCATTGCAGGTGACCTGAGGAAGGATTCTGCTTGCACCTGTAAAACCTGCCCTGCCCCAATACCTGTGTGTGCACACGTGCTTGTGTAGAAGCAGCTCTTTCGCTGAAAACTCCTGTACCAACTCCTTAGTTGCAAGAGTTCAGGATCTGAAGGCATGAGTCAAAGTGCAGAGACGTGCAGGGACGATAATAGCAGCATGCAGAAATACAAAAGGAAAAGTGGAAATATGGTATGGAAGCATAGAATGAGAGTAAGAAGCTGCTGTTGTCAACTTTTAATAAGTTATGGAAGCATGTACATTGAGTGTTTCAACTCTGTTGAATTTGAGCCCAAAAAGTTAATGATGAAAAATGTGAAGCTGTTGTGAAAAGGAAGTAATTCTAATCTAATATTGAATTTATCATGAAGTGTTGTGCTGTTGCTGAGGAAAATGGCAGCTCAATAAAAGCTTTCCTTTTTTTTTTTTTTAAATAGAACTGTTGCTCCATTAACTTCACAAATTAATTTTCTTCAACAGGCACTTTTGTTACTGTTACTTAACAGCACAGCTTGTTACCTGTTTTAAAGAGGTCTCCTGAAGTTTATATCATTCATCTGGATTAGAATTTTGCAATGCCTTCACTAACCTTGTAAAGTTCATTAATAGGAAGGCAAAAATAACTTTGCTGTTGATTATAATGCTACTTTTTTTTTTTTTAATCTAAACAGATGTGTCCTGAAAGCAGCAGGAGTATTAGAGAGGTACAGTGTGCATCGTACAATAACAAGCCATTTATGGGTCGATTTTATGAATGGGAACCTTTTGCAGAAGGTAAGGGAAAACAACTTGCTTTTGCATTATTACACAGATTGTGTTTTGGAAAGGCATATGTGGTTTTTACTTAGTGGGAGCCATCAGGCAGCTTTGTTCCACAGCTGGTGTTACCTATTTTTACAGCTGAACATGAGTCAGTGCAGATGGAGGAAGGTTTGTATCTGACACCCAGTGAGATCGGATAATGTTTGTTTCTAATGTAGCCATGTCAGTCCTCATCTCTTGTGGGCATAGTGAGGACTGGCAGACTGCACCTCTTCATCTCCAGTTCTGAACATTCAGTGTGTGCATCTCCAGTTCTGAACAGTCAGTGTGTGCTGTGTTGCTGGTTAAAGCTGTGTTTGGCTCTGTGAAGTTGCCCAGAAGGATCTGAGAGCTGTACAGCTCTGGCACTTTGTGCCATGCATTGAGGCAGAGCGAGGGGCCAGGTACCGCAGGCAGCACAGGGCTGAGGGCACATTCTGCAGACAGCATCGCTTCTACAAGGTGGCCCTGAAGACTTACCATCTCTTAGCTTTGGTGCATCCCTTTTCAAAACCCAGTTGGGAAGACCCAGCCAGTGCTGAGCCAGCTCAGCCCACCTCCCTCTCCTTGCTTCCTACACAGCAGCTTTGACTCACTCTATCTTTTGCCAGGAAAGATGAATCAGGGGATCTAGAGCATGCCATGATCATTTCTTTTTCCCCCCCCTGCATAGTACAGCTTGCTCCTAATGTTTATACTGGATCAATAAGGGCAGTTAAACTGTAATTCACAGCACTGTCTTGCTGGTGAGTTAAGTGTGATTATTGTTATTTAAAAAAAACACACGTATTTTTATTTCTCCCTTGTTCAGATTGGTGCAGCTGCATTTCTAACCCATTTTATCTGCTGCTGCTCCAACATAAACTTTTGTCTTTATTAAAAAAGTCACATTAGAGGGACTATAAACCCTATGAATTTAGAGTATTTAATGAAAAAACCTAAGTTTGTGTGGGACGACCAATAGCACATGATGACTTTAAGGGCAGGATTTGAGAAGAAGGATCCAGTTGTGGCAGAGGGAAAGCATCACGGTGACATGACCATATAACCTGTAAAGAAGTTTAACTCTATAGAAATAATGAATGTTTTAATTATACTGATAATCGAACTCTTTAATTTGAAATCTTAAGTTCAGTTAACTTTCATTTTTAATTATGATGGAAAATTCATAACCTTTTGATGGCTAGATAAAAGAATCTATTGAAAGGAGAGAATCTAATGGTTGATTGAAAAGGGTAACTCTGTGGGGATCTGGCCACAGGAGTCCCTCTTAGAGAAGAACGGCTGCATGTGTTAAAAGGAGGGAGACAGCTACAGACTTTTTTGTCAGAAATTCTCTATAAGGTTAAAGATGCAATGAAGTCCCCTCCAGGAGAACCTGTGCCTGATTTTTTGTCTTCAGGAGGATACCTGGATAGTCTTGTGCATCCAAAATCCCATCATCAGATGCAGTATTTTCAAATCAACCACTGTAAAAAAGTCCTGGTCACCTGTAGACCTTCTTGCTTTGACTTCTGTTTGAAAATGTCAGCCAGGTATGTGTAATAAACAGCCTTTTAAGCAGCAGTCCCAGCCCTGGGTTTCTGTTCCAGCTGGTAGAGTTACACCTGTGCAGGGACAGGCACTGTGAGCTCTGCTCTCTGCAGGGTCCTGCAGGGACCTTGGGCTTTACCAACCCAGTTGCTCTTTAGAATGGTGACCAGTCAGGACTGCTCCCCAAGTGTATAAAACTTGAAAGAGCTAAAAAAGTATTCTCTGGGGACTTGGCTTTTTTCTTCCTTCTAAGTGAAGGAAATTACAAGGAGAAAAATACTGCAAAGTTTGAGCAATTTCATTTTCTTAGAGAAAAAAGGAGCTTTTTGCAAATCAGAGCTTGATCCAGTGAAAGTCAGACATGATTTACCCCTAACAGATATTTAGGCTCTTCGCTCTTCCCTCTTCCCTCAAAATAAAGAGAATATTAAGTTTAAATGGAAATAGTTCTGTTAATTTTTTGTTTTGCTATTTTACAGTGAATTTTTAATGGGAAGTTTTCTGAAATGCATACTTGACCAAGCATTCCCTCCAAATGATGTTTTGGTTTGCTTTGTGTTGTAAATAAAGCAGCTCTAGTTTCAGAGCTCCCCTTTCAGGTGACTGCACTTGTTTGCAGGGCAGGACATTGATTTCCCAGGAATGCTGGCTGTTCCCAGTGTGTGTGTGTGATTTTACATGTGCAGCTGTGGCTTGTGTTAGGCCTGACTGGATGTTGGCTCCAGCGGCAGTAGCGGGAGCAGGGACGTGGCTCAGGGATCGTCACAGTGGTGTCTGTACACATGATTTAGTTCCACTTTGCTAGAGTCGAGATGTCTTTGGCTGGAAGTGCTGGACGAAGGCAGGCGGGTTTCTAGGAACAGAGCCACGCTCAGATCTCGGGAGCAGTTTCAGGAGTTTGCTGCTGGCAGCCAGGGCTGGGGCTGGAGCACACGGAGAGGCCCCGTTCCCGCTGCTGCTCCGGGCCTGCGCCAGGGCAGCGCCTTCACCTGCTCCAGGCAGCTCCTCTGGCAGCCTTTCTTCCTTTCCTGCTCACTGCCAGGCCTGCCTGGCTCCTGACACCTCTCTGTTCTTCTGTTTGATGCTGAGAGACAGCAGTTGTTACAGAGCCTGTAACAACACATTGCTGCTGGGAGCACAGCTGGGGTCAGCCTGAGTTTCAACTGGGGTGAAAATTCCTGTAGCTGAAACTAGGTTGTGTCAAATGGCACTGATGTCACTGCTGCATTTTCTGTGGGGGGAAAAATGTGTCCCCAGTGTCCCCCAGTATCGTTGTTGTCAAACCTAACGGCTGATGGGCACCACAAAGTGATTCAAAATCATTTGGGGCAAAAGAGGCTGAGAAGGCCAGGAATCAGCACCCAGCCTTGTGACAGGTGAGGAGGCAGTTTCAGCTGGCTTTTCTTTAGTTGAAGTGTGTCAGAATCCAAGCATTGAATGAATGGAAGGATATTTGGTCAGTATGGTTTTTCATGCTGAACTTCAATGGTATTCTTTTCTCTAAAATGACACTCATGGCAATACTCCATCCTGAAGCCTGTGTTGTGTTCAGAGGAGAACTCACTGGACAGGTAAATCTGTACATGCTGTAAAATCATTTATCAGTTCACTTTTGTCTTAAAATATCTTCTAGTAACCTGACTTTTAGCTGGAGATGTCTGCCTGCTACAGCTGGGATGAATAAAAGCTCTGTAGAAAATGAAATTTATAGCTTCCCTGAGTGTCTAGTAAATACTGCAACTTCAATATTTTGTGTCAGACAAGAGGCATGTAAGAGTTAGTCTGAGTCAGTTTGCATATTAAGATGGAGACTGAAGAGTAATGCAAAGTGTGAGGGGTTTTTTTCTTCTCTTAACATTGTGAGATATGTTTATAAACCAAGTATAGATCTATATTGTTTATATGCATATTATCAGAGCAAGGATTCATTTGGTGTCCATTGTTGGAGTTAATTACATCTTAGTATGAAACCATTCTAGAGACAGTGTGAAGGTTGATATATATGGAGAAACCTAACGTGTCATCTGTGTAGGTTAACTGAAAATGGAATTTCAGTTTAGAGTACTCAAAGAATTGATTGTTGTGTATGGTCAGGAAGGTGGGCCCTGCTGTGGTTCCTGAATGCCTGTGATCCTTGGCAGTGCAGTCCTTGGGACCCAAAGGTAACCCAGTCCCAGTTTATTAATGCTTGGCCTTCCCTGATTTGTGACTGCCAGTTCCTTGGGGCTCAGGAGGGGCTGTGCTGAACTGCATTCTCTCAGCTTTGTGTGCAAGGCTTGGACAACCTGATGTTTTCACCCAGAGGACAAGAATTCATCTTACTGTTTTATTTATACTTTCTCAAGTAACTTACTTCGAGTTAGTGAACATACAGATATACATATATCCCAAAACTATATATGTATATATACATACTATATATGTGTATATATATACCGGGAATGTATACACAGTATCTCCAGAAATAATCCAGCTGTGCTGCAGTTCACCCAGCTGCAAGGTATTATATTCAAGGAGGCAGCTGCATGAAGTCTTCATTTCTCATTGCAGCAGACCATACTTCTCTGCTTCTCTTTGGCCTCCACCTGTTAGAAATCTTCTTGATTGCTTCTATTCCATTCTGTGGTTTGTTGTTCTTTACAGTGCATGTCCTTTAATTGCACACACTTTATTTTCTAAGACAATTTCTTTTGCTTCTCCTGTTTCATGTGAAATGCTCTGGGCAGACAGATTCATCAGTGAGGCATCAGACAGTTTTGGGAGACTTGAAATGTAACAAGTAGATAGCGTTTTTATATTTATTGATTAGTTACAACTCAAACAGTGCCAGCTTCCATAAGGATAGATGCAAGAAGCATCTGCCTGTAATTACTGACGAGAGTTTAGGCACTACAGGCGTAAAATTCCTCTTGAATTCTGATGGAATATGATCTCTGATTTCCTTCAGGCTTAGTGGAAATCCTTTGTGAGGCAGTGAAGTATCCATTTTTCACACATTACTGAAAATTCTATTTTACTTTTAACTGAAATACTTTTGAAATATTGCTCACTTATGAGACTAGAATTTATTCAAATGCAGAACAAGAAGTTCACTTATACTATGTCCCTGTTTCCCCCTTTATTTATTGCTGGTTTGTGAATGGATCACAAGAGAAAGCAGATGGAAGTTTGCAGTTTTAAAAGTAGGGTTGTGGTGAAGTATCTGAGGCATTTCTTTGACTTCATCTATAAATCTGCTTCCTGAACATCTGTTGTGTTGAGCTTGACCTGGAAATTGTAAATATCCTGTGTATTACTGAAATATGTAACTACTTCTATAGAAAGCTTTAATAAAAAAATGCTGCGATATTTATGTATATGGAATCGTAGTGCTTCCACATGGCAACTTACCTTCTAGAGTTATTCTTTCTGTATAATTTTATTATTATACATATTTTGATTTGCATTTGTAAGAAGATTAGTGATATTAGAGCCTGGCTTTTATTTTAATTCTGTGGTTTGTTGCAATAATTAATAATGCTCATGTATTTTTAAGTGTAGTATTTTAAGCAGAGCCCACCATACTCTGGTGACTGAAATGAGCCATTTCCCTGTAATAGATCACATGCACCACATGCAAGGTTTCTAATTCATTCTGCATACTTTAATTTCCTCACTTTTCTACTTGCTCTTTGCAGGGGAAAGTGGGTTAAGAGTGGTGAGAGCAAGAAGTGGGTGTTTATAAATGGACACCTGGATGAGCCTCAAGAATTGGAGAAGATTGTTAGTGCATTTAGGAAAATGGGAAATGAGTCCATCAAATGCTATCATTCAGCTGTAAATTCAAGACACTCTGAAGTGCAATGGAAGATAAAGCATTTAAATAGAATACATTTGTAAGACAGGAGAGAAAGGAGACGAGCAGGCAGGCCATACCTGTCCTGTTCTTACAGGCCTTAGATAAATGTAGCCTAGGTTTGCTGTAAGAGAGACAGTGCCCTCTGTGTCCTGCTGACCAATATTTACTGGTGTATTTTAGAGCATCTGACCTGTCCAGTTGCATTAATTGTGAGTTGGGGAAATGTCCCAGGAAGAATTATGCCCTCATTTCAAAGCACACTTTTTAGTTCTTTTGCTAGGAGCAGAAAGTTGAGGACGGGTTTTGTGGCTTTCAGGCTCAGATGTAGAAACAAAATTGTATCCAGATTGTGTGGTACTGAAGATTCTTAGACTAGAACAGAATGCAGGTGGAAGGTTTGTTATTTGCAAAGCATGTGTGGTAGCGAGTGGTACAGATACTTCGATAAAATTTGTCTGTTTTACCTATTAGTGTCCCTTGAAACAAGATGCAGACATTCAATAATCAGCAATTAATTAAAAGCAAACATCTCCACCCCATAAAATGAAATCAGTGGAATGCTTTGATCCACCAAACACAAGCTATTGGTATTAAGCACTAGTAGCTTCATCACAACTTTCTCAGTGTCTGACTTGGCTGTCAGGCAAAGTCTGTAATAAGCAGGGCTACATGAGTCAACAATGCATGAGCTCATGTGATCAATCTGTACCAGTCCTTGTCTGTCTGTGCTTCTTACACAGCTTCATTGTGTCCAGTGGCTGTGCAGAGCAGCCTAAAGCCTGCTGCAAGTGGACAGCCAAGGATTTGGATCCCTTTGATTTGGGGAGCAGTCTGAGTTGTGTAGAGATGCTCCTGTGGCAAGAGAACACCCTGGAAACAGAGACCCACTAGGGATCAAGGGTGATTATGGATGTGATTATCCAGGAGTGGAAATTAGCATAGAGCAAGGTTGCTTTATATTAACATACTCTAAGAATTTAACCTGTCCTGGCAATTCCAGAGGATTGGTCTCCATCTTTTCTGAGTCCTCCGTTTTGGATCAAGCACAGTTTTCTCAGCAGCAAAACCTCTGCCATAAGAAATAAAGATAATGCTGATTCCTCTTTTCTGTCAGTTCTCCCAAAGGTTATGTGGTAACTATAGCCCTACCCAGTGGGAGGATTAAAAAAAACCTTTTGGAATCTCCGTGTCATTTTGCAGCACCCAATGGTTGGTGTGTTGGGTTTCCTATTTCCCCCTCTCTGTAGTGGGTGGTTCCTATGTCCAAGTAACTGTTACTGTGCAAGGAGTACTGAAATATGGGATGCCTTAGTCTTGTTTGCTGGTATTGTCTATTGGCTCCTACTGTCCATGGGAAAAGTCCTCCATTAAGCTTTAGAGACAAAAGTTCACTCAAAATATTTGCTTTTGCTGTGAAGCAACATTTTTACTTCCTCTGAATTCTTTATAGCAAAACACCAGTGAAAAGAGGGCATCGTGTCCTTATTCCTACACCTCTTTGGGGATGCAAAAAATGAGTATTTGTCTGAATTCTCCCAAATCTCTTCTGTTTGGTTATAGATTGCTTTTGTAGCAGAGCCATGCAGGATCAGATGCTCTGAGCAGATGTATTTTACAGCTTCACAAGGAAACTATTTTCTATGAGTTCCATCTTTGTAGTCGTAGGAGTCCTTGTCACGCAGATCTGCACAATCATTTCTTGTAATTTGATGACAAGAATGGGGGGAAACTTGGGGTTCACAGTGTTTTGCAGGTGTGCGCTGCTTGCACGAACCCCAGTGATCCTCCCCTATCTCCCAAATTTATGAAATAGTCTGGAGAATAAAATGGAGCTGCGAGGTCAAGACTGTTTAATCATTTTAGCATGTTATGCATTAACTTTGGGGAATATTGAATAAACAACGCAGCAGTTAAGCAAAGGATTATCAAGACACGTTCCATTTTTGTTGTTAAATGCATGAAATATTTATTTAACATGTTTCTTGTACAATTCAACGCATTTCTTTTACAACTTGCAGTTTTAAAAATCAGGTGAATATGCTATCTGCCTCACTTAATGTGTGGAAATAGTTTTTGTTGATTCAATTATGCATTTCAAAAGGTTTTAAATAGTTTCATAGTATTTTCCATCTGTTTGATTTCTGAAAAGCTTTCACATTTATCTGTTCCAGCCAAGAGCAATTGTCCTAATGTGGTGCTGTGTGTGTAGCAGGCTGCAGAGCTCTCAGTCAGATTGCTGCTGAAGTTAAAGAAAAGCAATATAAATATAACTTTTTATAGGTCCTAATGGTATAAGAATTGTTCAGGTCAGCATGAGTTTTTCCCATTCACTTCAATGGCTCTTGAATGAGGTAATTTAGAAGAAAATTCCACATATAACTAAAAAAGTGAACAGAACTGAGGTCTGAACCTAAAAACATCTTGCAGGCTGATAATACCCAGATTTCTTTGTTTTCAGAGAATTGGTATGTACATAATCCCATGGAGGCTCAGGAACTCAGTAGAAATTTTCAGGTTTTTTGAAAAATGATGAGTTCAAAGAATGCACCTGCATCCTCTGCTCAAAGGTTCAGGGAGCAGTTGCTGAGTCTGGGATGGTTCTCTTGGGTGAGTGTATGAGCAAGGACCCAGAAAACAGCAACATAAATGTGGGATTCAGACTCTTCTTTCATTCTGTGAACAAATTACAAGTACACAAAGATGGGCTTTAGGAACATGGCAGAAACCAAAGTACTTTCCTTTTTTACCCCTCCCTAAAATGTCTCTATCTGTTGTTTTACTCTATGTGTTCCTGAGTAATTAAAATGGTGGCTAAAAGTGAAACATTCGTTCTACTGAACTTTTTAAGTACTGACAGTTATCCTAAAAATTGAAAATAGTACGTGTGCTTCTAGTTCCAAAAAGCTCCAAACACTGAAGTAATGGAGAAATGGAGAAATAAACTATAAAAGGGGTCCTAATAAGTAGAGACTTTTCCCCATCTGCTTTGGAAGATTGATTTCCTCTAAGTATGTAACATTATATTGAAAGAATTACATATTAAGATACTTTTCACTTCTAGTTTGTTCATTTTGAGCCTGTTCCAGTCTCAGCTAATATGAAAGAAAGCAATAACTTCAGAGAGAGTCAAATGTGAATCTAAACATTTATGTTCACAGTTTCCATTTGTGTACTCAAAAATTCGTTATGCATACTCTCAGTAGTAGAACTCATGCTTTCCAGAAGATTTAGGTGTAAAATCCCATTTTCTTAATATAATTTCTATGGCATATTGTGGGTTTTAGAAATTAACACCTACATATACTGAAAGGGTAGATACACAAGTTCTGGTTCCACCAAAATTTGTGGATTTTACCTGATTGGCGTTCTAAATACTTCTCAGTTTTGAAACTATGTTGTGGGTCAATCTAAAGTGGGGCCAAAAACCTTTGATCATGGTTACCAACTGCAGTGTGGTGCAAGGTGACAAGTCAGAAGTTGTGGCTGGTCGAAAATTGTAGGGAGCCTGCTGAAGGAAGATGTTAGGTTTCAGATGTGGCAAGGCTGCTGCTCCTGCTGTGTTTTCCTAGTTGGTGGCTTACTGTTATTTGACATTTAAACACGGTGTAGGGCACTTGAAGCATGAGCAACTTTTGCCCCAGAGGAGAGCTCCAGGCTGCCTCAGGCGAGGCCCTGATTGCAGGTGTGGCATTTCCAGGGATGCCGGGGGTGCTGCTGGAGGGGCTGTCCCAGTGCCCACTGGGGGAGGTTCAGCCGTGCCTGTGAGTTCTGCCTCACATGAACTGACCCTGGAAATGTGCTAACTGCTGGTGCCCTTGCTTTGGCCTGTGACAAATACAAGTTAAAGTCATTTGCTTTAGTCTCTCCTATTCTGATAAAACCACTGTCTGTGGGCTGTGAGGGAGAAGACTCCATATTCTGTGGTGTAGGAAAGCCAAGGTTGGTCCCTGTGGCTGCAGCTCAGGGCTGAGACTCACTGAGCTCAGGCTTAATCTGAAGTCAGTGTGCAGGATTTTAAGAGTGGGAGAAGGGATGAGAGGTTGTAAAGATAAACTACTCCAGAGGGTTCAAAAGGGTTAAGTATTAGAGTGTATTTTTTAATGTGGCGTTCCTTTTAAGAGCCCTCAGATTGACAATTTCCAACTTCATCTTGCAGGCTTTGGAAGGAGCAGAGTTCACAGCTCTCACTGATGTTACTGTTTGCTAGAAAAATGAGGCTACTTATTAATACAAATGTGGGTGCCTGTGTTGCACATTATGAATTAACTATTGGCATTTCTGTGTCTCTGGAGTGTTCTGTTAGTGTTTTGATGGAGTTACTTGGTAGTGCTGAGTGTTATGAAGGGAATTAAAACTATTTTGCCAATTGAGACAGTATAAGTAGTTGGACTGGTGTTTATATATGCTTGATATTCCTTCTTGTTATGATGAATTTCTATTTTCAAAGCAAGGAAACTCTTACCCACTGTGAAGAAAAAACTTATAATATGGATGAACATCAGAAGAAAGAGATTCCCAGTGGTAGTATATAAAATGAAAAGCAGAACTGGCTTCTATTGTGTGCTGTTTCCATTAGACATCTTGGAAGTTTTATAAGCATGGGGCATAATAAATATCTAAGCCACAGTTTGAGGTCTTTTACGAAGGACAGACAATTCTTCGTAATATTTTTCTGGATCAGTCCTGGCTCTTACACTGAGATTGATACAAATCTCTGGCGTTTGTCCACCGAGTCAACTTGTGAATTTGTTAATTTGCTTTCCATATTGCGCTGTATAACTCTGAATTTAAATCCAAACACCACAAATTTAAAATTGAATTTGAAAGAGCCAGAGAAACTTTGCATTAAATTTGCTCATATATCTACAAAGGGAGGAGATCTGCTTCTGAATCATTTTGGTCAGAGGCCTAAAAACACTGAGGTGCAACCCGCTCTGGTTGGTTCTGCTGGAATAGTACAGTGATTCCTCTGGAGACAGATCACAAAGAGCTAACTGTTTGGACCCATTTCACCACTGAGGTGAATATCAAGTACAAAAACAGAAACAGACCTCAAAAAGTTGAGCTTGATCTTTTTTCAGATGTAATAATATGAATCTGGTGACATCATCAGATCTGAAAAGTAATGCAGACTTTTACTGTATTTTCTTTTCATTGCTCCAGTATAAATGTAACCCACTGTATGTGAAATGCATTATAGCAAATCCACAAGCAATTTCCTTCATTGTAACAAATACTGCATCTCATTAGAGCAAAACAAGCCCCCAGTTATGGCGCAGAACATCTGCTTAATAATTTCAAGTTCCTCCAGCTATGCTGCCAAAACATCTGAAAAGTCAACATCTAGTCCATTACTTTGATCAACTGAAGTAGTAAAATTATAAATAAAGCACCAAATGCAGATCTGGTGAAAGCAGAGCAGTGCTGCTGGCCCTGAGCTGGGAGACCTGGGGCAGGTGGGGGTGTGGCATAGGGCACTGGGATCCTCAGGGGACGCAGGGTGGGATGCAGAACTGCGTTTCAGGCTGGCACAGCTTTCCTGTCTAGCAGGGAGAAAGTTAGTTAATCTTTCTGTGTCCAGATCCTGACTGTAAAATTCAGTTTCAAATGCCCTCTATGCCTCATGGGTCTCCTGTAATGCATATGAGGTGCTTTAACATTACTGACAAGAGCCAAAACATCCTTAAAAAAACAACAGGACAGTGTTTATGTAAAAAATTGGCATGAGTTGTAATGTAACTTATTGTTTGTCTGCTCTCTGTGTCTTAGGGAGAGGGTCGCATTGTGTTGTTGCTGTGTTAACGTTCTGACTACTTGTGTTCATTCCAACTTTGAACAAAAACTGAAAACAGGAACGTTTTCCAGGAATACAAAACGTTTTAAAGTATCAAGTTATTTGGGACCAGTATTGTCAAAACTTAAGAATATATATATAATTGTAATATTATTAGGATGTAAGATTATTTTAATTTTCAGTATAATAAGATGTTTCAGAATTGAAGTGAAACGAGAAAGTGAAAATGATTTTGACATCCCTCTCTTCATTTTTAGCAAAACAAACATATTGTGAGGAAAGATTTCAGTTTTCATTAAATTAAATATTTGAAAAAATGGGAAAAATATCAGTTGAATGACTCTACTGCATTTGTAACTAGATTGAAAAATATGCTGAAAATACAATATATAAAATACAATATATCAGAAAGATTTTTGCACATGGCCAGGTCATTTTAATGGAAGAAAACCGTGATTCTGAACATAAACTGTCATGGGAGAGCAGAAATACCAGGCAGTTTCCTGTTCCTCTGGTTTTATACAGCATGGTTCCATCTGTCTGCACATGGAGTGGCAAACTGAGTTGTGGTGTAGATGATGGAATTGGATTGAGGAAAGTGGCTGCACTTGGCCACCTGCAGCCAGGCCGGGCAGTGGCAGTGAGGGCAGGGCAGAGGAGGAGAATCCTGTCCACACCCTGTTTTCTGCTCAGACCAAGGGCAGCCTGTTTGAGAGGCTGCCCTGCCCCTGAGCTGCAGGGCTGCTGTTTCTCCCCACAGCAGCAGCTGTTGCCGTGGAGTTCCAAGAACATGAGGGGGAACGTGATTGCCAGTGTTGGTGCTGTCATCAAACCTGAATCTCAGCGGCCAAACAGAATAAAAATCCATTGGTTTTATCTCAGTGTACGAGTAGAACATTAGTAGGGAAAAGAGTTAAAAAAGACATGCTGATTAGCCTAATTTGTCTATCCTTAGCTTCATTATGTATTTAGAACTTGGTTTTCTGAGTTTAAATGGTCTTAATTCTCCTTGAGAGGGTTTTCAATTATTTAACAATCTTGCTGTCAAGTGTTTGCTTTTTCTTTTAATTAGTTAGGTTCTGGGCTTGGTCTTGAGGGTTTTATTTTGATCTTAATCCAAAACCCCTATCAGCTTTACTGCACATTCTTAATCCTTTATTGGATAGTTACAGTATTTTCAGATGTTTATGCCTGACTGTTACTTATACCATGTATATTTCACTTAAAAATAATTGGAAGGAAAGTCTAGTTATTTCTTTCATCATTTATGAAAAGAATAACTGAGTCTGAGACTTAAAAAAACCCTCTGGCTTTCTCTAGGGACTGTTCATAAGCTTTTTTTGGTAAGTGTTGGTTTTCTAGCACCATGGTTAGATCTGAGAGTGCAGAGCAATAAGGATTACTTTTTACTCTGATTTATCCTTCTTTTATATGGACAATCCCTTAGTCCTCCCTGTTTCTAACTCAAAAGCTCCTGCTGGAGCTTATGTGCAATGTGTTGCTCTTTCCCACAGGTGGAGTGGGCAGGCCCAGCTTCCTGCATGTTTGTCCAGCCCTGCCCAAGTGCATTTCACCTTTACCTGATTTACAGTCACAGCAGAACAGAACATTTCTTAGTGCATTCTGTAAGGAGAACAAACTCCAGCTGGATGAAGTATTAGTGGCTTGTGTTTAGGTTGTAAATCTTGTTCATGTGCTGCCTGCTGCAGAGCATGGGGAATTCATCAGTAAACATGCTTGGCATCAGCCCCACAGGCTGAGACAGAGGAAATGGGATGCTGGTGCTGTATGTGAGACTGTGCCTGCCCTCCCTGCATAGCCCAGAGCAAGAGCTAAATCTCCAGCTCACAGTTAGCTTTACTCTGCAGGAAATTTTGGGGATAGGAATGAGCTTTTAATACAGGATTGCTTTTGGCCCTTTTTCTGATGCGCAACTCTGTGAAGTCAGCTCTGGCTTATCCAGTAGTAGCAATAATTCTGTATTTTTGCTGATACTGCCACACAAAATTACTTCAGTACTTGAGGACAACACATGTTGGCTTCCAAATGAAATAATAGGGGTGGTGGGTTGATGTTGAAGACCTACAAAATTCAAATCATAACAAATATATGGCCAAGGCCTTAAAAAGTATTTTGAAATTTAAAATCAGGCTATCTGACTTGTCAAGTTCTATGGATGCTGCCTAATGCATGCAGACAAAACTGTTTGCACAAATTAATTTTTACTTTTATTTTTACATGTTGATACTAATTCGGATGAAGTGTGCCTCTAATAAATCTTTTTATTTGAGATTCATTTTCAGGACAGGAGTGTTTACAAAGAGACAAACAGTTACCAGTAGTCAGAACGGAAATAAGTTTTTTAGTTTGCTGAACTGTGCACAAAGAGATTTTAAAACCACGTGTCTAAACCCAAGCAGTGAGTCTTATTTGTACACTGGTAAATCCTTCCCTACCATTTAATTATGTGTATGCAAGCTTGTGTAATGTTTGTATATGAAGGAGGTGCTGCATGTTTGTATAGCACATATAATATATTCTAAATGTTGGTCAGTTTATGATTTATGAAACTATACTGCAATACATATTAAAGTGTTTATTGCAGCATTTAAATTATTGATTTATTCACTGAATTATTGCAACTTGCAATAATTTAGCCTGACATTTCAATAAATACTTATTGCATAATTGCTTATTGAAATGCTTATTGCATTCACATGAAAGTGGAGATGTTGCTGCTCAGACCACCTGTTTATATTGGTTATTGGTCACAGTTAGTGCTGGATATTGAATTTGGAAGGCCAAGTGAAAGCAGCATATGTTCTATATCCACTTAGCACGGGCATCAACTGCAGGGAAAATACAATGGCCTGAGGATTTGTGTATGTTGGCAACTGGTCTATGCACCTACACCACAGACAGCTTAAAATCTGTATACATTTGTCTTCACAGCTGCTTCTAATCATATTAGCAAGATTGATATTCTTGTACATGCCAGAGGCGATCCCTCCACTCTCTGTTACAGCAGAGCCGCGCAGGCCGGGGGCCTGAATTACAAATACAGATTGGAGAGCAGGTGTTAAGTTTTCAAAGAAGAAAAGACTGTGTTGTTAAGAACAAATCCAAGTTTCAAAAGGATTTTTCTACTGCCTGGGATATTGGATCTCTTGAGATAAGATTCAAGTGGTTGTGAAAACATGGGTATTATAGGCATGTCCTGCTATTATCAAAGGTGTACTTTGTTAATGTTCCTGTGTGGCTGTGAACTCATTCGGCTGTGTCTCTTTTGCTGTGAATTGCAATCAGGCCCGTTGCTTCTGGGGCTATTGCCTCTTGTCAGTTTTTGAGACAGAGCTGGCATGAGGACAATAAGTAATATGTTGTTTCCTAAAAGACTCTTTTTCTAGGATTATTCATGGTAATCTTTTTGTGGAAGTCTGCCTCCCAAGAGGCCCCTGCACTTATATCCCACATAGTGAGAGTTCAGTAACAGCAGTAATTGCATTACTGTACCTTACTGGGCTTTGGCCACAGTTCATGTGACACAGTCTGTGTCTTAATCAGCCCAGAACATAGGAAACTAAACTACCCCAGCCCAGGGCTGGTGCAGATAAGCAGGCACTGAAGGAGCAGGTCAGCAAGATATTTTGGGACATAGGAAGTCATTAAAAAAATGTAAATGTTAATATTCTTTTAACTTCATAGATGGAGATTTCTGTGGCATGGAAAATATTTATCCTTAGGATGCAAAAGTTTTGGGACTTGGACTTTTGTGCAGTCACAGAATCAAGTAGGTTGGAAAAGAACTTTGGGAGCATCAAGTCCATCCAATCATCCAAGTGATTATGTGATTATCTGTTGCATAAAATATCTGAGCAAAGGTTTTTCAACCATTATTTCATTTGACTTTCTTTTTCATAAGCGCTAGAAATCAGGTCTTCATATCTAACAAGAATGTGTCATCTGTAAAATATAAATGAATATATTTTAAACTAATGTTATTTAAGTGTATGTAAAAATTTGTGTAGAACAAAGATTCTAATTTGAAAAATTAAGTGCTGTTTGAAGATGGATTCGTTCTGAATATTTTTAAATTATAAATTCAAACTGATGGGAATTTCCTGTTTTCTTATGTCCATTTCAAAAAGTCCAAGAAATATACTAAGAAGTTCAATGTAGAGCGGTGTTCTTCATTTCAACACAGTGTAATTACTTCATAAAGCAATACTATAATGATGTTGGCTTTGTTTGCTTTCACTGGGAACATGGATTTTTGTAGAGAAAACAGCCAATGTTGAGGTCCATATTTACAGTGTATGCGTTTTGGGATATCATTCTCTAGGCTAGCTGTGGTCTGATCCCCTGAACTAAATGGAATTTATCAGAAGGAGAGTGTCTTCCAGATTAATGTAATTTGGCAGAAATCCCATTTTTATGCCTAGGGGTTGCTTGGCAGTATGAATTAACAATGGTTGGTAGGGATCTTGTAGGGAGTTTTGTATCAAAATCAAATTCCTTGTCCAAACTAAAATTATAACATAGATATGTGCGTTTTTTGGTCTTTATTAGCATTTGAAAATGTTTGTGGAATACTTGAGAAATCCCAGTTTCACTAGTTCAGTCTAAAATTGGGTTTCTGGAAAAAGTGGAGCTCGGTGGGAGTGTGGCTGAGCTGCCAGGCCCCGGCTCCTGCTCTGGCCCGTGTCCAGGGAAGGTGCTGCTCCTCTGGGGCTGGGATGTGCTGTGGGAATGGCAATTCCAGCAGCATCTGCAGACAGGGCACAGAAGCTGCTGGGAGCTCATGCAGAGTGATGCCTTTGGTCACTGTGGGAGGGATCAGTGCTGAAACTCAAACATCTGCATACACACAGTCATCCTTTTTGTGCTGTCTCCTCAACAGGGATAGGGAGTCAACTGCAATTAAAAAAAATTGATGAAATCTGCTGGGCTGGTACAGGAAACCTCTCTGCATGTTGGTGCAAGAGAAGCACAGAGCTAAGGTGGCCAGGCTTAGTCTGTAACTTCTCTGGTTAAATGGAAAAACCAGTGATGCTGATACATGCTGATACATTTCAGTTATTTAATGAAGTTTCATCTAGCTCAGAGAAAAGGAAAGCAAAAAATATGTGTTATAACAAATCTGATTCAGAGCATTCAAATTTGACAGTTTCTTCAATTGTGTAACAATATATTTTCAAATCTATTTGATTGAAGTGTAGGGAAATGTTGTGGGTTATGTGAAAGCCTGACTGCTTGTACTGATGGCTCATGGAAAGCTGAAAAGAACAGGCAACTCTGTTGTGAAACAACACATCTCTGTGTGGAGGAAAGGAAGACTGAGGGACATGGGAATGGAAGGTGGGTTCACCAGCAGAGTTGCTGATTTTGTTACAGATACAAGTCAATTGTAACTCCTAAATTCAGTGGATTTACCTACTGTAAAGAAAATCCTCAGAACGGAGAAGATGTCTGATTTTATTACTGACAGATACACAAATAATGTATTTCTCCCCTTATGAAGGAATGATACTGTCTTCTATGTGTCTTATGTGGAGCCCTCCCAGATCATTGCATCCTTCTTCGTCCTAAAGGTCAAAAGAGATAAATCAGGATTCTGAAACTGATTTCAGAGTTTTGTTTGGCCTAAGGTTATACAAAACACACTAATTTTTTCCCTCTAAACCTGTAAGTATTTGGAAAAATGACATTGTTTATCTCCTTAGAAATGTAAATGGAAAATCAGGCTTTTTTAAAAATAAAAAGCGGTTGAAGACAGACCATGAACTTTGTCTCTTGATAGAAGAAAACAGGAAGAGATATCAGACTTGCTGCCTGCAAGTCCTCGTATGTTTCTAGGGATGAACAGACACTCAGCAATTCAAAAAAGTAACACACATAAAAAATTTTTAATTGACTAGCTGAACTTATAAATTGAATACAATTAGTGAGAATCCATAGAAATTATGTTAAGTGAATTGCTGGGTAGAAAGGAAGAGGCTGGGGATGTGTCTGTGTGAAGCCCTCTGGGGCAGATGCACAAAGGGAAATTCAGCATCCCGAGCTGTCAGTGCTCCTTCTCCGGAGTGCTTTAGGAGTTAGAGCTGTGTGGCTTTGCATGAGCTCATGAGTTGGAGAGCTGCCTTCCTGCTGGAAGGGTGGGGCAGGCATGCAAAGTATTTAGGGTATGTGTCCATGCATGTCCTGTAGATCCTGCTCTGTGTACCTCTGCAAAGAAAAGGAGGGAATTTCTTGTTGGAACAAAAACTATGTTTCTTTCCTTTTTCCAGGAACAATTTTTTTCTTCAGGCTTCTTTTACACCACCTTCTACCATGCAGTTAGTTGTCTTATACATAGTAAACTACAACCTTGAGAAACGTGAACACTGCACTGAAATGGTGCAGCCTAAAAGACTGTATTTTGGGGAGGGATTTTTGTTCATACACTAAATTTTGTCCTTTAATGGAGTTACTTTTTAAAAACATTGCACGCATGAAAATCAAGAAGTCTTTAAAAAATGGACCTAGAAGTTGTCTTATTTTTGTCTGTAGTTTAAAGAAAGAATGCCAAATATTGTGATGTTTAAGATAAGTCCAAACAGCTGGGAAAGCAGTGCTGGCAGGTTTTGGTACAGGAAAGCATTGGAGGTCAAATCCACAGGAGTTAGAACATGATACCCAGCAGAGATGTTTCTGACTTACTGTCTGGAGGAACCGTGGATGCAGTTCCATCAGTCAGTCTCGTGTAGTTTCAGAAATTGAGAATTAATTTTATTGCTTAATTTGAGGCACTTAAACTAAAAATGGAAGTTTGACTGTTCTGTTGTTTAGTATTCTGTGGTACATTCATTGCATGGAATGATCACAAATTACTGAGATCCTGCGGTATGAAGATGCAATTAATTGTTATGTGTATTTATGCTGAAGTACAATGTACGTGGAGGGTTTTGGCAAGATCTCAGGGCCAGGTGGTGGTTTTTGGGTACAAAGTGTAAGCTTCTCCTGCTCCTGAGGGGAAATCTGAGAGAAAACAGGAGCTGCAGTAGTAAGTCACAGAACAGCTGACATCAGAAGGGACCTCTGGATATTGTCTGGATTAAGTCCCAGCACATCTGGGGTCACCTTCAGCAGATCTACCTAAAACCATGTCCAGTTGGGTTCCAGAATAACAGACCCATATAATAAAAGATCTATTGCATACTCTAGAATCAAAACCATAACTTATTTTGAACAAGAGAGGTGGGTAAACTCTTAAGGCTGATGTAGCTGACTGCTTGAGAAGTGGCTCCTGTACCCTAACAATAAAATTACTTATTAAAGATGTTTTCATTAGAAACTTTCTAAGTGGTGCATGCCTGAGGAGCAAATATGTATTACCACTATGCACCTTAATAACTCCACTGGGCAAATACATATTTTAAAACTATTGCCCAGCCATTTAGAGGTCCTGTGGGGCTCCAAACTGCCCACTCAAAGCCTCAGTATGTTTTTAAGAGAAAACTTAGAGATGTCAATTGATGTAATTGTGGAGTTCCCAGAGGCAGCATATGTGAAGGTTGGTGTTTCCAGTCTCAAGGACATCAGGAAAATTTTCCTTTAGATTTACTGTAGATTTGTGTGGCTTTTTAACACTCACAGTAATTTTAGATGGAATGGATGTGGACGTTCAAAACCAGAAAGTCAGAAGGTGAGCTTGTAATGCTTACTGGAATCATTCAGATAGCTCCCTGTGATTCTTACAGTACTGCTGGGTTAAGATGTCATTTGCAGGAAAATAATACTTCATAAAAAAAAGAGGACGTGAGATTGTTTTTAGCATCCCCAGACTTCAGGTGTTACAACTTTTCAAAGTGAATATGGCATTTTATAGAGAATTCCTACCTCGTCTCTGGAATGCTTAGTATTTTCCATGTTGAGTTGATTATTTCATTAGCATTTTTTAGACTGGAGTTTATAATTTTCTCTTAGTATTAAGGGTGAAAATCTGCTCTTCAGCTTGTGCATCCAAAATGCATTTGATGCCAGCTGTTTAACAAAATCCATGTATTAAGGAAAGCAATGATGTGCCACATAATTTAAGTATTTCCATATAGGTGAAGGCATAGGGAACTTATCATTCGAAGTTGTAAAACTAGAGTTTTTATTTATTGTTTTTAAATAAGTGGGTTAACTCCAAAGAGCATTGGTAACTGCTTCAAGCATTTGGACGAAACTGCATCGTGTCAGCAAGTGAGACCTGGAGCTTTTGTTTCAAAAGGTTTATATGTTGCATTATTAGTGGTTTTAAATCAAAGTATTTAGCACTTCTGGTTTCTGAGACCTGTGGAGACTGTTGGCCCTTCTCCCTAACCCAGGAGGAGTTGACACCACGCCCAGAGTCTGAAGCAACCCCTCTTCTGCAGAGCTTAATTTATTACTTGGACACGAGACTTGCTCTGTGGTCTACTGAAGGAATCGAGAGGCTCCCTGGAGGTTCACTCCTCCTTAGGTAGGAATAATTTGGCTCCCTCCCAGTCATGTCTTGATAATTGATCCCTCTGCCTTTTTCCTTAGGAGGGCAGCATGTGCTGCTGCCCACAGATGGAGGCTTGTAGGGCTGTGCTTTCCTATATCACACACTGGAATTGGTGGGCAGAAGGGAATTAAATGTGTTCCTGGACCTTGCAGCTGCACGGTTGGGCTGGTAGGTCAGATTCTGCTAAGGCCCTGCAGAAAAAAAGAGGAGCCAAGTGTGAGGGGACAAGGGAGCAGAGGAAGTTGCTAATTCTTTTCACAGACACCTTGTATGCAGAACATGGATGTATCTCGAAGATCTGCTTTGCAAAAAGTTGTCTGGACTTTAGGAGGCTGCCTGGTGTAAGGAGAGGGAGGCACATGGTCAGCTCACCAGCCTGCAGTACAGTTTAGGCAGACACCTGGATTACATCTCCTGCCCTGTGGAAGCAAAGCAGAGAGGCTTTAGGGAGAAGGAAATGTCCTGCGTCCCACTGAGGACCTGAGCTAGTCCTTGTGGGAGGATGCTTGGTGTGGGTTCTGTATGAACTGTATTGTGCTCTGTATTTCATGGTGGTTTATCCCTTATTCTGCCTTCAGGCTGGGAGGCCTTGGGCAATGGGAGCTCAGCAGTGTAGGCCACCTTGCACCTCTGATTTCTCAAAGTAGTTTTGTGAAGCACCACTAAGGATCTCCAGCATACATAGAAATATTTCCTTTGTCTCTGGTTCTTAAGAGAAGGAAACTCTTGTCTGTTCTTTTGAATGCAAGAGAAATATGAGCTATCAGTATCTTGAAGGATGAAGAGAGTGATATTTTTTGTTTCCCAAGAGCAACAAGAAGAAGAAGGTTAAGCTGAATGTATATGCTGTTCTGTTGGATCTTTTTAACCTTTCACATTGATATGGCTACAATTATCAAGAATTCTGATAATATATAGATGGTTATACAGATTTAAGTTCTTGAGCATGTGGAATATCTGCTGAACATGATCTTGTTTTAGATCCAGAGAGTGGAGATTTTAATAGCTTGCCTTTAATACTTCTAATAAATCACTAGTTGAAATGACGAGTTTACCTCATAGAAAGATGTGATTTGCTCCTTGCTGCTTCTTCCAAGAGTTGCCTCACTTATTCTGAATTTAGGAACATTTCGAGTGGGCTGGAAGTGCTTTCTGAATTGCTAGATTATCCAAGTACACAGGCCAGATCAGGATTCATTTATTTCTAAAACTGCTGAATATTTATGCTAAGTTGTCTGTCTACGAGGTTTGCTCTCAGCTACCTTTAGTTTATTGTTGTGGTCCTGCACGTGTCCCCTTTTGCATGTGCACCCATTTCCATGTGCACCCATTTCCATGTGCACCCTTCTTCGAAGGAATCAGTTCATGTAGAGGAGTGGAAACTTCTGTGAAACCTGTGACCTACATACAAGTGGTGATGGGCTCACAGTCTAAGAATGCGAGCTGTGAGCTGTAACCATTTTGTGGGATGCTGATCTTGTCCCTGAGTGCTTGAAGTCTTTCAATGTAGGTGTCTTTCCAAGGGCCAGGTAAAATAGGTAGATTTTAAGCACAGTTTGGAGCCTCTGTTCTTTTTTGGTGTAGAAGTTGGTTGCTAATCCCAGCCGAGTCTTCTGCAATCGTAGAATCATTTAGGTCAAAAAAGAGCCTTAAGATCATGAAGTCCAGATCAAACTAGTCACAAATACAGAAACAAAATAAATTCAGTGCAGGAAAAGATTGTGTTTTTCAGAAGAAATTGACTGGTAGAGAAAAGTGGTTCATTCACGGAATTTCAAAGGCTATTGCAAAGGGACAGCTCTTAAAGAAAAGAAACGAAATAAATACTAAAAAATGTGGTTTAATTATGCAGTAATTCTTATTGAGAAATACAATAGAAGGAAAAAAGGCCACTGGGTCACATATTGTTTGCAAGCTCTTGAAGAGCAATGCAGTGATGTAAAACAGAGGAACGGGGAGAAATTGAGCAAGATTTTGGGGAAGAAGATTTAACTTTGCCATGTGATTCAGCATAAAGAACTGCAGGAACAGGAAAGAATGAAGTCAGAGCTGTCATCCTTATTGGGCCATTTGCTTCTGGGTGACCCTGGACAATCAGCTTGATCTCTGTGAGCTTCAGCAAATGGAAATAGGCAAAAAAGCAAGCTCAAACACTTGTGGTCACTTCTCTGCAATTTCTACAGTAATCTACCAAAAAGAAAAGAGAAAAAAGCTGAGCCTTCCAACAACAAAACCAAATGTCACTCAAATGTTTCTTATTGTCCTTCTCTGAACTTCCCTTTAGTCAGGTAAATATTCCAAATAAATGAGGGACTGTTAACGTTCTAGTAATATATATGCATAAATACAATTCCAGAATCAAAGTATAAAAATGAAACAGCAAATAGGTCAGTGCTACTTACTTCAGGATTTTATCCTGACTGCTCCCAGGAACTAGATGTGAGGTCTACAGGCGACCATTAAAAACCAGAACTCCCAAACTGGGACTCACCCATGTTGTCAAATGTCTCAAAAATATCCACAGGCTTGCTGGCTGACTGACTGGAAATATTTTTTTGATCTGCAGACTTTCTGAACTGCAGCAAATGCAGTAATAGGAGTCATGGATTTCATAAAACCAGCACAGTTGATCCTGTTGCTGACTTCATGGTAGTCAGTGGGAATTTTGTCATTCTACATTTTTTCTTATGGTGTTGGAAGATTATTTTTTATGGTGCTCAGATTTGTTCATCTGAGAGAGAGAGAATTGTATGAGGCTGTGGTCCTGTACAGAATACAGGCTGGGAGAGCTGGTGGTTTATTGGTGTGGGTGTATATGCTTAACTTCGTACAGTGTCTGCCAGCCAGCAGCAAAATCTGGCAGATCATTAACATAAATCCCAGAAAACAGGATTATGGAAGTGTTGATGATATTACCTAAGTGGCAGTACAGTGGACTCTGTTTAAAGGGCACATTATTAGTGGGCATTGCCCAGTTAGCTGGAAATGTGCACTCCTAGTACATATATAACTGAGGGAGACCGTAGTATTTGACTTTTCACTTCTGTAAGGAAATATGGTTTAAAGAGATATATTGTATGAACAGATTTCTGTAGAGTTTGATTATATGTAGCTTGTTCAAATGGTAATCTAGGAAAGCGATAAGTTAAAAATTACAGTAAATGCACCTAATTTTGTGTCACCATCAGTTCATTTTATCCTCTGATATATATTTAATGTATAGAGTTGATTATGAACTGTAATCTAATTTATTTCTATCTCTTGCTTTGAAATTGTGGAAAAAATTTCTTTGTTCAAACACTTCAAATCTTCAGATACTTGCATAACACAGGAAAGAAATTGAATCTCATTGTGGTTTTCTCAATTTCCTGAAATTTCAAGTGGATTAAAATCTTAGTTATTTCCAGAAGTAGTTTATTTGAGTAACTCAGACCAAATTTTCTGTGTTAATTTAGTTTGTTTCCAAGAATTGTTGTATTGATAATTGCGAAAACATACAATTCTAACATATAATAGATTATTACAAAAATTTACTGTCCTGTATTTATCTCCACAAAAGTGTGAGAAATGAGGTCAGTAGCTATACAGAAGCCATTACCCGTTTTTTAATGGGAATAACAGGCAATGTTTACACTTTTCATTTGTTCCCAGGCAGACCTAATGCTCTGTGTCCATCCACATCTCTCGTTTCCTGGTTCAAGCTCTGTGTGTGAGCTGGAGCTGTGCTGGGAAACCGGCCCTGGCTGTTCCTAATGACATCAAATGCTTCCTTGAAATTTTCCATTGGAACAAAAAATACAGTCACCTGCTGAACTGGGTTAGAACAGTGACATCCCAGCATCCCAAGGTTGAGGCTTTCTAGTTTTCTTTGCCAGCTGTGATGTCCGGGTGGTTGGCAATGACTCGGCAGCAGGACTGTGGAGGATGTGGCTGGAGTGCAGAAATCCTACTGGAGAACTCTGGCTGCCTTTGGTGTGAGGCTCCCTGAGAGTGGGCTGGTCAGAATTTCAGTGCAATACCTGCAGAGGACAGGTGCTGTGGGAGTGTTGCCCAGCTGCTCTTGTCGTGTGTTTGGCTGTAGCTGCCGTGCCAGCGGAGCGGCAGCACCAGGGATGGAGGTTTAGTGTCAGCTGATGTCAGCACGTCCCTCAGCTGATGGTGCTGGAGTGGAGAGGAGCAGAGAGAAGTTCTTCGGTGCTTTCATCCTTGGGGTTTGAATTTCCTGTCAGTCACATGGAAGTCTGTGAAATGAGACTTTTTCAGTTCTAAAGTTCTGCTTTTCTGTGCTTCAAAACTGCAATGGGACGAGGTCTCATGGGTGAAGACCCGGGACCAGGCAGGTGTCTGAAGATGGGAATGGAGAGGCATTGAGAACAGTCTTGGATCTCTTGCAGATCCCGTGTCAAATCCAACAATCCCTACCTCAAATTATTTCAATCACTTGAAGTTCAGGTTGTTCCCTTTGATTTTGGAAGGGGTCTCTCCCCCGAACAAGACTACGTGATTGATTTGCCATTTTTGATTTCCTCCAATGCTAATTTTTCAATTTAATCAACTTGATAGTCACCTACCAGTTTTGGAGAGATTTGGAGGAAGGAATGCTCTCATCCTTTCGTTGTTGTTGAATATAGTCACATGAAGAACCTAAATACAAACAGATGTCCATTTTTTAAAACTCAGCATATTGCTGAAATTTAATATTTTTGTTAGCGTCACCGACAGAGATTTTATTGCAGAACACTCAATATCTGGTTTGTGTTCAAACAATATTAAGAGATCGTTGCTCCACTGAAATTTGGAGAGTTTTCAGTAAGATCATTCTGCATTTATTAATTTATTTATTTATTTAGTGTCCTGACTGGCAGAAACTGGAATTACAGAGTTTCTTTGGCTACTGCTGCTCACCTTGGGGAATGGGGTGTGGTGAGTGGCCCATGCTCTGTCTCTGCCTTTCCTGTTGCACAGAGGAGGAGGCAGCTGTGCTGAACCACGGCCTCCTTGGCATCCTGTAGAGGAAGCAAGAAGGTTGAGAAGGTTTGGGTGGGGTCTCAGGAACAGAACCGAGGGGTTTCTTTGTGGAGGGTGCTGGCTCAATGAAGTGTCTTGGCAGTGCCAGAGGATATGCATAGGGATGGGGTTCCCATTCCAGAGCAAGAGCACAGGGAAAGGATGAGCAAAAGGAACCATGAAAAAATATCAGATTCTTTCAGTTGTTGCAGGGTCATTAGCTGCTGTTCAGCAAAACAATATTTAAATACATCAGGTGGGGATGAATCTGGGTAGGTCCAAACCAGCCTGTTTGTTTTCACGTATGCATTTTAGCTTGCTGAGGTGGTTATCCACCACAATGACATTTGAGTAGCTCCTGTTAAAATCAGTGAGAGTTATCTAGAAAATCGTTTTCAGTGATTTCTCAGCATGTTTGCATCGTGCTCATTTAAAAAAAAAAAAAATTAACTTTTTAAAATTATAATAGCTAAGTTGGAAAGTTTAACTTAAAAATGTCAAAGGTCTTATTGTCTGGGGACAGCAGCTTTTGCTGCATAAATCTGCATTTGTCCAGATGGAAAGTTCTTATGGTTGGCTGGGTCGACACATTTCGCCCTTGTGTGCCTCAAGTTCTGTTTTCATTTGGGGTGGGAGCTGGGAACACAGAGAAGATGCAGCATATACAGGAAGAAGGTGAACTTTCTAAATTAAAAGCTTTGGTTTTCTTTACTAGATTAAAACATTATGTTGATGGAAACAACGTACATTAGTCACTGGGAAATTAAAGAAGATATTTGAAGTATGTTGGATCTGTTCAGTGAAAATCAGTTTAGAAGTCATCAGTGGATCAAGTCTCCTTGGGGTTATTGCAGGAACACTGGATAAAATCCAGTTTAAAATGAAGTCAGATTATACTTGCAATAATGTCCAAACTCTGGGGTTAGCTTTTCTTGCCTGAAACAGCTGCAGATAGACTTGATGCTGTGTCTGCTGCATGAAGATGGAGATCTGTGTGTAGTGCTCCTTGTTGGGAGTTCTTGCTTTTAAGAAGCAAGAAGACCCAGATGCCATTTTTGTTGTGCTCTCTCAATCTGAAAGCTGTTTGAGCATAAATCTGCTTTAATCACAGTGATATCTTGTTGGATGCTAATCAGTGTTCTGTAGTGGGAGACTCCATCTGCCTGGGTACCCATTTGGCTCTTGTCACAGTACTTTGTGAGCATCACAGAAATTATGGGACTACTTCTGGAAAAAAGAAAGTTTTATCCTGATTTTGTGGTTTGTAATTTATAGAACACGTCTGGTTACCATTTTGTCCAATGCAATAAAGCAAGTCTTAGCTATGGCAGGAGCTAATATGAAGCATTCTGCCTAAAAGGCTGTTTATTCTATCCATCATCCCTGAAGCCATGAAAGGAGAAACTAAATGTCATGATTATTAAATTCTTACAACCATAAATGAGTTTTCAGTTGAAAAACTGATGAGAAAAACTTCCATCCTAGCAATGCTGTAAGCATTCTGGGAATTTCTCTAAAACCAGTTCAACAGCTTTCAGTGGAAATACAGAAGAAAAATACAGTTCATTGCTCATCTTTGCTGTTAGCTAGTTGATCTAAACTGAGCCTATTGAATCATATATAACCAGCAGACATCCTTCTTCCCATTCCTAGTCCTGCCGTGTTGTGCCACACGACAGTACCATCAGCACTCCATCCACAGCCACCACCCTCATCGAAGGGATTGTCTTGCAGTGGAATTAAATATTAAATCAAGACTCGTTTTCTGACTCCAGTTGTCTTCTAACATGCTTAGCTCAGTTGAAATACATTTCATTCCCCTCTCATTCCCATAAGTCATCCTTATTGTCTTTTGAGGGACTCACAGCCAATGTTGAAGAGATTCTCAGGGAATTCTTTGTATTTGCCGCTTCTTGCAGAGTGGAATCATGGCCTTGTGCTCATAGAGGTCTTTGCAAATGGAAATGGACATCAAGCATCAGTAAAAGAATTTGACCAAAAGCATACAGAATGGACAAGCAGAAGAGTTGGAAAATATTTAGAAGATAAAACAGTTTAAATAATTATATGTATTGTAAAATGCAATTTAATGTTTACACATTTGCATCTATTTTTTTCTGAAGTTTTCATGGATATGCCTCTCTGTAGGTCCTTCCATCTGCATTTCTCTCATGTCTTTTAAAACCAACCTGAGTGATCTTAGTTGCTGTTATTGAGAGAAAGAATTGGAATCTAAACTGAAACTCCCTGTTAAAAGGACTGATCTGGTGTAAGAAGTACCAGCTAGAGCACCAGGGCTGTGTATTGCTGGTTTTCCATCCCCTGTAACAAGCTGTGCTACTTTACATTATTTACTTAGTGCCATAGCTTAAAGCTTGGAAGGTGTTCCAGTCAGGAAAACAGGAACAGAAACAGTTTTCTTGATGCAGCTGTGCACCCCAAGGCAGTGCAGATTTCTGGATCAGGCCCTCATGTGCACTGGAGATGTTCTGATATTAAACATTGTGTGCTGCACTGTGTCTGTGGCTGAAATCTGTCTACAGTAATTCCCAGTTGTAACTAATACATCTTCCTATTTAATATAGTTCATAGGAAAATACCTCCATATGTTTTGCATTCTCTTGCATCTTCACTGGAGTTCTCAAGAGTATGCTGTTAATTTAGTATAGAATTTTGTTCCATATTTGTGACTTGTGTAAGCTGGTCAATGTGCAGGCAATAAACTTGGAAAAGCTGAAGGGTTAGTGTAGGTAAGGTTTATTTAGTAAAATGCTTGATAGGGTCAGTGTCCTTGGCTGTATTGTAACAGAAGCTCAGTGGACTATTAGAGAACCACAAAGTTCAAAATATTTATTTCATCAGTAATCTCCTTCTCAGAATCTATCTGAGTAGGTCATTTGCTTGGCAACATCTCTTGTTCCATAATTATTAATTCCAGGAGAACAGCAGTTAATGCAGCTTGAGATCTCCTGTGCTTTCCTCTGACTCTGTTGTCTTTTAAAGCCACAGGGGTTGCACTAGGTACAAGGTTCCCTTGCAGGGACAGGGCAGTGCCAGTTCATGTCTGTGCTCCTGTTTCCCTGACAAGCATCTTGGAGTTTAGGAAAATGCCAAATAAAAGAGAGTATTGAGTGAGGATGGATATTTAATTGCTTTTACAAGTCTTGGGATGGTATCACAGTGCAAAACCTTCTTGTGTTTCTTGTTAAAAGAAGAAATGGATTTTTCCCCCCAAGTCCATGATTATGCACTATGCATTGGGTATCATATTGAGCAGGCTGCTTACAGGACTTAACCAGCTTATTTTCACCAGAGGAGCAGGCAGTATTTCAGAAAGGGGGAGGGGGAGCTGCTGAAAGCTTGTGTGTGCATATATAGTTTTATAGTGTTTGAGCCAGTACAGAATGGTTTCAATGGAAAATGGATAATCGTTAACATCAGCTTTTGTACAGCTGCTTTTTGGCTAAAAGAGAGGTAATTTATATTTAAAGTCTGTGAGTGTGATCCATTATTTTTCACAACAGTGTTTTGCTAAAGTTTCCCCTCTTTGCCCCTCAGGTTCTTTAGTTAATAAGGTACCTCTGCTGTTCCAGCACAGTTTCTTCCTCCAAAAAGTCTGTACCAGGTGAACCCTAAATCACAAACTGTGCTTGCCCTCTGCTTTTGGATAATATTTGTGAATAGCTTACATATTTGGCTGCAGTCTTACTGCCAGACTTGAAAGGATTTCTGCATTACTGTGTTGCACTGAGTCCAACTTGAGATAGGGCAGGGAGAGGAGCTTTAGCAAATTTTAAGGGAGCTGAATTGATGTGTGCCCCTCTTTCTGTGCTATGCCAGCAAGCATTAATTGATACAGACATTTAAAAATCAACTGCACAATTAAACATTCATTCCCTCTCTCCCCTAATTGCTTTGGGAAGAATTAATGTAACTAGGCTGGACATGGTTTATTAATTTAGCTTTCTTGAGGGTTTGGAAACTTTTTTGCTCTGTCCCAGTCTCCACTGAAATTCTGTATTGTTTTGTGTGGAGTAGCCTGGCTGCACAGAGACAAAGCTGTATGCTAATCTGCCTCACACCATCATTGTAAGGTGATTATAAATTTAACACCTTAAAGTTAATTTTCGGAAAAGTGAGAAACTTTATTGTTTCAGGTCTTTCGAATGGTTCTGATACTTTCACGCAGAGGTAACTGTTGATTACTGTGGTATGGAAAGGAAAAAGTGAAGCATTAGACAAATGTGCTCTGTATTGCTCCCTTTTGATGGTAGCAAGTATGTTACCATTCAAGAGCAGGAGTTTCTAGTTTTTAAGGCTCTACTTAACTACCATGTGATCATCCTGGTATTTTCATTATTCAAGATTCATGGTTTGACCTCCAGCATCCTAGTAAGACATTTATAGTGCCGTGGTTCAAGGGGCAAATCTTAGGTTGGTGGAAACTAAGGCATTTCAGGGTATGTGAGATAATTTGAAGCAGTTGCAGCATATGTCGTTACAGAAACCTTTAAATCAACAGCCTGAAACCCAGATGTATGAGTTTGATGTTATCTAGCATTTGAGGTAGCAGTTATTCTGTGTTGCTTTTGGTGTAATATTTAAGATAACAGGTGATAACATCTTTAGAAAGATATTTAAATGTTACGTTACTTTTACTGTGTTGGACTCACAGCTGTGCATTGATCAGGCTGTAGATACTTCCTATATATAACTTTGGGGGCAGAAAATGATGTACTTTTATTATGCTTTTTGCAGTCCAGAATGGGAGGTATTTGCAAGACTGTGAAATTTCACAATTTACTGCTTTCCAGAGACAAAAACTAACCTATTGGAAATATTTTTACAATTAAGACTTTATGTTCCATGGTGCAATTCTCTGGGACAGAGTCCAGACAGGTGCAAGAAAATCTTCCTTATTTCTCATTTTGAACTCTCAACATCTGTGTATCTAGGACTGCACTTGAGCATTGCCATTTCTTTGGGGAAAAGCTGCAGAGGGAGGTTTATTCATGCAGAAACTGTTTGTATGAATGGTAACAGTTTCCTTGATGGGGAACAACAGTATCTGAATGGTTACTACATGACAGCAAATGTAATTTAAACGAAAGCAACTGCTGTGTCTATTATAACTAGGCACTATGGAAGGAGGAAAAAGTCAATAAATAAACTTTGTTGACACAGGAAGGCTTATGTGCTCTGCAAGAGCTGAGGTTAGGAAATGGAACCCTTTAGAAGAGCACAGTTTGTGCTCCTTCAGTTTGTCCAGTGCCAGTCTCCAGTGGTGGAGGTTCTGCAGTCTCTGTAAGCAAATGGTGCTTAGCTATTCCTTCCAGTGAAAGTCTTTTGTGAAGTGAAAAACAGATTTCCATGCTCCAGCTCTGGGCCCATTACCTCCTGTCTGGTTCACAGCACACATAGGAAGACTTCTATTCCCTTTTGTATTTTATCTCTACCTAGAGACTGCTTTTTCAAAGCACCATTTGAATCTTCCCTCTTTAGCTGTGTTTGCTAAAGTGCTGGTTGCTCACTTTCTCCTCTGGATTGTCTTCACATGGCCCATCAGAAGTGGGCAGTGCTGCCCTCAGTGTTGGTCTCTGCTGTGATTTGCACATTGCCTTCTGCTCATACTGACCCTACAGTGTTTGCATTTCTTTTGTTAAGTTCACACCTTCAGTGCCTCACATTAAATGACACCCACTGTCACTGCTCCAGATTCTTTGTATAATTACTGCTTCTCCATTAATTTTTCAGTCTGTGTTTGTGCAGGTGGCTGTTCTGTCACAAATGTAGGATATCATAGCAATCCCCATTATATTTCATCCTGCCTTTTCAGACCCTTCCCCAAGCTGTCAGCATATTTTTTGAGCTCTAATCCTTCCCTCCAGTGTTGTTGCCTTTCCCAGCTTGGTGTTACCTGTGAACCTCTTGCTATCACATCATCTACCTCATGCATGAATACATAAGCTGGAGCTGTATTTGGAAAAGATCTTGCAGATTCTTACTCAGTAGGTACCAAAACCCAGCCAGTGAATTACTGAGTAGTAATTAGTAAATAGTTTTCAAAACAACTTTACACATCCCTTATAGTAACTTCCAGATGTCATTTTTCACTGAAGAAGTGTCAGACACCTTCAAAAAGCCAAGCTAAATCTCAGGCATTGCTTCTGCATGCAGAGCCTGTTTGTAGAAAGAAATAAAAGGGGTTTGATGAGATTTTTATCTTGACACATCCATACTGGTTTCTACTGCTGTGCTGGGAGGAGTGGGTGATGCCACAGATGAGTACAGGAGAGACAAATCCTGGTTTCACAGGGCAGAACTCTCAATGTGAAGGTAGTCTTTTACCAGACACCTGTTTTCCCCTTGGCTGAGAGAGATATGGGAGATGAGACAACTTAAGCTTTGTTTTCCTGAAATCCAGTTGTTAAGAGCATGGAGGCTCCAAGTGGAGCCCAGCTGCCAGCAGGAGGGAGCCATAGCTGCCCCCCAGTGCCTTCCAGTTAGGTTTTCCCTGAGAAAAGATCACTGAGTTGGCACTTTCATTTTTCTGCAGGAATCTTAACATCTAACAATCAAGGCATGCAAAGTTTGAAAAGCCAGAAGGAAAATTAGAAGCAAAGTTGCTGTGAAATCTGAAGTCTGGTCAATGATCACTATAGCTTTTTATATTAGAATAGTTTTAAAAATGAAATGTGATGTGAAACACTGAATGTTTAGGGTTTAATCTGATACCAGAAGGGAAGCAGCTTTCAAGTTAACTGTCTGAGCTCCAGGTCACTGGCATCCTCCTGAAAACATTGCTCTAATGAACATTCATGTTTTAAATTGATGTTTATGACAGCAAAGGAAATAAATATCTTTGAGTATGTAAATAAAAGCACAGAATGTTTTAAGTAATCCTTAAGAATTTATTAGCCTATTAAAGGACTGTGGGAAGAGGCCATGGAAATACAGATAGGACATTTTAGACCAAATAATAGCTATATTAATATTTAAATGAGCACAAGTCTTTTTTATTATTTCAGAAACACTCCTCACCCCATGACAGTATTTTTTCTTAGTCTTAAGGCAATCTGTAAGTGCATAAGGCTCAGTCAGAACATACTGATAATTATTTTCTAAGGGACAGTAACAGTGAGTCTGGGGCTGACTTTTAGCTGCTGCTTGTTTCTCATTTCATTCTTTCTGCTGTGGCTCCTCAGGTGGTAATTTCTTGGTGTTGTTCCAGAGCAAAGAATCTTCAGTTACAAACCTTTCAGAAAAGGTTCTGTCTCTTTTCTTGCTTTTCACATTGATCCATGTGTATCCTGTGTATAACAAATATAAAGCTTACTTTCGTTTGTACAAGCACAGGTAGTAGATTTTGAGTCTTGTGTTCATCCAAGTGGCCATGTTCATGTCAGCACAGAAGACTGTAAATGATGAGGTTATCAGTCAGAGGGATATGAAATGAGTCCAGGAACTGGATTTTGGGGGCTGGGGTGGGGAAACTCTGGGAGTTTTAGTGTTCACATGCAGAGTTCATGTTCAAATAGGAGAGAGACTTATAAGTTATTTAACTTTAAATAATGCTTCCTTAAGAGGTGGCTGAAAGCTTTTGTCTGGAATGCTGCTGGGGGAATCACAAGCCTAAACTTGAATCTCCTTTCTTCCCATCTACCTTTGGCATTTATTATCTGAAGCGTGACATGAAGTCCTCCAGCAGTAGAACCGATTTGAATAAAACTGACCAAGCTTGCCGTGGAAAGTCTGAAGGCAGGATTTGAAGGTGTATTTACTAAAGTTGCCAAAATACTGATTTATATAATTTAACATTATTTGACGTTCCAAGTTTTTGGGGCTACTAGTGCTGATGGAGATAAAATCACATTTCAAATTACAGATCTGGATGCAAGCTGAGATTCCAGAGGCCAGTAAAACTCTGATACAGACAAACAGAAATATTCAGTTCTTTCCAGTTGTAAAGACAGACAGAAAGCAGTATCAAGCTCCTTCCAGAACATCCCAAGCTAAGAGCAATTGGGAATGATAGCTCTCAGTGTCCCTCAGGAAGTGGTCAGCACTTCAGGGGATGGAGCATGTTTTGGTATTTTTCCAGATGAGAAATTGCACTGCATGTAGCAGGTTTACTTCTCTGATTAGTCCCAGTATAAATCAATATATAGATCTAGCTGGGAAGTGAGATTGTTTAGACTGACTGTATTATTTTTCCTCTGTAGTTTTGTCTATAATAATATGTTTCCTAAATATCTCAAATTTATTTTTAATAAATTCTGTATATCACTGCAAGAAAAATCATCTTCCATGAAATCCTAATAGTTTATCTTATGATATCATCATCTTATGAGCGCTTTATTGATACAGTTTTAGCTATCACTGGATATAAAGAGAAACAAAAAGTTTTGAGCTCAAGCAATTGCTGTTTGGTTTTCTTTTCCTTACCTAGCCACATCTTCATAACTCTGATCTAAACACTGGGGGCTGCTCTGAGGAACCTCACCAGCCGTGCAGTCCACTGGAAGCTGCCATCCCCTGCCTGTGCTGAGGGCTGGACAGGGCAACTCTGTGTGGCTGCTGTGCACTCTGGAAAGTGTCAGTGGTGGCTTGTAAACCAGATAAATGCCTTTGAAAAGAGCTTTCCACTGATGGAGAACTTTGATCTGTTTGCATAAGCCAGTGGAGACATCCAGTGGCCACTGGCTGACAGATGGTCATCTCTGGACTGTGACTACAAACACATGAAAGGCTGGTGTGAAAGAAGGCATTTTTAGGAGTTGGGGGTTTATTTTCCCTTTAAATTCAGAAAGGAGTTCCAGATGTAATACAGTAAAAACTGAGGTCTGTGGAAGAAACTACATTACCTGGTTATGTCATTTAAAGGGGTGCTGGCCTCGAGCCTCTGTTAAACAGAACTTGTGGGAGCTGTACTGCAGCCAGCAGTACTCACTGCTCAGGTGCCCATGTGAGCCCCTCAGCCGAGTGCTTACTGCACTGAAATTTCATAGAAGCACATCAAACTTAAATCTTTTGCTGATTTTCAGATGTCCAACTGATCAAGAGAGACACATATGCATGTGGTTTAATGAATTACTTGTTTCTAGTTGGTTTCTTTTAATTTCATTGAATACTAAACAACTTTCCAGTTGTTTCTAATGCCTGACAGTAGTTCTGTAAGGTATTATTAATAGTTTTTAATGACAGAGGGATTTGGGAGGAACAGAGATACCAGGGAAATGACAATGCTTGCAAATTTCTTATTGCCTTAAACACTAATTATGAGGACAACTTTATGGAACATTGTAGCCTTTCAGAAATATTCTGTTCACTGAAGGGTAGAAAAATCTGTGGTATATTCAGGTAAAGGTGAGGAATTTGTTGAATTGGTATCTTCCTTTTGGGCTCCATGCTTGTTAAAATGCATAAGCAGGTTCATTATAAAAGTTGAGGGTTTTTTTCACTTAATATCAAAACCCAGTGCAGACAATATTTCAAATATGTATTAAATTATTGAGACAAGGTGAAGTAATGAGCATCTTTGTTATATGAGAAAATGAAAAGTGGAAATAGGAAAAAAAAAAAAGGGCAGTGTTCCTCCATCACTGGAATGAAGAATGGAAAATGTTTTTAGAAAAAAAATCTGAACCAGAGAAATAAAAGTTTATAAGAAGTTAACAAAACTGAAAGGGACAAAGAAAAAAAATAAACATGACCCTTTCTGGTTATTGTCAAGGGATGTTCCCAAGCCTAATAAGGACAAAGTATCAAAAGAGACTCAAATAAAACAGACCACATCACATTACTATTTCTTTTGGAGAGCCCAAATGTAGTTACATGATAATTGTTTCCTGGAAAATGTTTGCATATTGTTATTTAGAAATCTGGCATATGATAACTGCTGTAAAAAACATTATTCCTCTGGCCACCTCAAAAACTTGTCACTGTCCATCAGTGGAAAACCAGCCTAATTTGGGATCAGTTTTCTCTCATAGACCTTACAGCCTCCTAAACTGCAGAGCTCATGCCCCAGTTCTGATAACTAAGCCCACATAATCTATTAGTGTCAACAGGGAAACCTGACATAAAGGCTTGAAGGCTTTTGTAGAGGATGTTGTGTTACATTTCATATGCATTTTCCTTCTTTGTGTAGGAAGCTCTGTAAACTGGGTTGTCTGTGTTTAGTAGTACACCAACACTTCATCCACCCCAAGCTCCACAGGGGATCACTGCTGGATCAGTGTGGAATTGTCACATTTTGCTGTTTCTGGCCTGGTGTAGACTCTAAGTCTGCGATGGAGCTGCGAGCTGACAGCCAGAGCAGTGTGTGAAAGGACCAGGGCTCTGCTGTAGCGTGCTGGACCTTTGTTCCCCTGTATGTGCATGTGTCTTGAAGCGCTTCCTGTATGCAAAGAAAATCTTCAGGGGCACCTTAAAGATCATGTGGTTCAAACCCCCTGCTGTGGGCAGGGTCACCTCTCACTAGACCAGGTTGCTCAGAGCCCCATCCAGTGTGACCTTTAACACTTCCAGGGCTGGGGCAGCCACAGCTCCTCTGGGCACCCTGTGCCAGGGCCTCAGCACCCTCATGGGGAATGATGTTGGTCACCTGCAAGTCTATTGCTGAAACCCCACCCAATCTCAGCACTGATGAGCTTTAACTAAGAGATATATTACATGGATTGACATAAGCACATCCCTTAAAAGTTTTTCCAGTGTCTGCTATGCTTCATTACACTTCCTGTAAAGCAGATTCATTGCTTTTATCATGAGTAAATACTGAATTGCAGCCCATGGCAAGCTGGGCCCTGAAAATAACTGAGCTATGCAGAGACAACTTGTTCCTGGAACAATTGCTTCTGACACATCATGGATGAGTGTATCTTGGCTTGTTATGGAGAAGCACTGAAGTTGACTTTACAAGGCAGTTTGCACACAGAATGAAGCCTAATTTAAATTTGCTTAATCCCATAATGTAGTATTAACATGATTGTGATATTTGCCTGCCAAGAGTGTGCATGCCACTTCTGTGTGGGCACCCTCAAGGCACGTTTCTCAAATTGCACAGCTTGTTATTAACTATTTTTAGATGTTTAGGCAAACTTACAAAAACTGCCAAATGGTAAAAGCATTCTGTAATGTTCTGTGAGAACCAGAACTGCTGTGTAGATAACAACAGGGAGTCTGGATCTCACATTAAATTAAGATTTGGACTAAGGAACCATCAAGGAGGTTTTGTACATTCCAGTCCCTACCTCATGGCATGAGGAACGTGAAATTCCTTTGTTGTATCATTTATTCCGATTGCACCTACAGCCAGCGTTATCTGTGGCAGGAGATTTAATGTGTGTGCTGTGAGAGGCAGTACGTGCTACAAGCAGCTTGAAGTCTCTGGAGCTGAGACAGAAAGGAAGAACTTGGTACATTCTTTAAGGACAGTCAGTATACGGTGTCATTGAGTTTACTGATAGTTCCATTCTTATTTGATTTGGGTATTATTTCCTGGGGTTTTTTTGGTCTGTGGCTATTTTTAATTTCCCTTTGAACAACTGAATACATTATTTATCAAAGGTATTGTGGTTGGAATGCTCTTTCTTCTGACATTTTTTCCTAAGAATATCATTAGATTGCAATTCCGTGCACTGGCAAACTGCCTGCCAAGCTCTCTCTGTATCACTGCAGAGCAGCTCAATCACAGCCTGGCCTCCTTATCCACCATGGCCATGTGCCTCCCCACAGCCTTTCCTTGGGCAGCGGCTTGGTGAGGATGGCAGAACATGTTGGAAGAGGAAGCTGAAGAAGGGGAAGAGCTGACATCAAGTCCAAATGCCCTCCCACACACTTTGTGGTGTGCAGGTGGAGGGTTGGGAGGCAGATGGCCTGGGTGGAGAGTAGGACACAGGGGCTGTGCAGTGCTGAGGGTTCTGGTCGTGTGGAAGGTGGAACACGTGTGACCACACAGGGTGACCGGCCCTGGTGACCAGCCCTAGTGACAGACCCTGGCGACTGGCCATGGTGACCAGCTGTGGGCTGTGTCAGCCCTGTCCAGCCCAGGGAAGGTGGCTGGAACTGGAGGACTGTGCGTCCCACCATGCTGCTCCAGGGCCCCTCAAGCATTGCACTAGGACACGTCAGCACAGCAGTAACACTTGAAAATTCTCTTTCACGATGAAATGCAAACAGGTCTATTCACAAACTCCTGAAAATAGGAATGTTTCTGAAGGGGTGACTTTCTGCCTTGTTCTACCGTGCACAGTTTCTAGATTTGGACGGGATGTTAGGACTTTAATTTCTTACACTTTCATGTAAAGAAAGGGTGTGGGATGAGGGTGAAATTTGGCAGAGGGACTGGCGCACAGAGAGGCTGATTGGCCCGGTGTGCCAGGCTGCGGCTGAGGGAGGGCACGGCCGCCATCGCTGCCGGCACTGCCCGGGCCCCGCTGGGTCCATCACGGCCATCGGCTCCCTCAGGGCTGAACCTGCTGGGAGCCGGCGTTGGTAGGGCTGCGCTCCCGGGGAGTGGTGGGACCCGGGGCGAGAACGAGAGAAGAATGGGCGTGTTCAGTTGCAGGGAGTTTTCCCTTGTTTCACTCTCCCCCGGGAGTTTTCTCCCTCGGGCCATGCCGTGTCTGGGCTGCTCTCGCCCTGAGGTGTGCGTGTCGGGCCGGCCTCGCCTCATTGTGGTGACACCGTCCTGGGCTGGGAGCGTGCCGTGGGCTCGGATACACCAGTGCTTTCCCTGAGACTAAAAGATCAGGATTGTTCTTTGACTGTTCACCTGTGAATCCCTGTGGAGGACACTTCTTCCCTTGCTCACTCGTGCTTCCCAGTGGACGTGGGCTGCTGTCCCCTCTGCAGGGCCTGATGAGAGGCCTCAGCTGGAAATGCTGCTGGAGACAGTTTGAACTCCAGCCACTGGTTGTAGTGTGATAACACATAAATTACACTTTTCCCCTTTAAAAAATGTGTGGATATGTTTGACAGTTGAATTTTTCTCCTCAAATCTCTACCATGCTGAAATCTGCAATGAAATGTATTGATATTTGTGATTTAAGTTTGATCAGTAAAATCAATTTTAGGAGAACGGTGGAAAGTTTTCACTGCAATGCGTGCTGTGTGATGCAGAGCAGGTGCAGGTTGTAAGATAATGTGCGGTCTTGGTATTCTTATTGGGGATGTGGAAGGCAGTAGAACTGCTTTAGCATGCCAGACTCTAAATTCCTCATAGGGAAAGGTGGAAGGTAAGTTTCAACAGAGGTCTTAGAAAAAAACCAACTCCCGAGTTTTACCATTGGGAGAAAACCAGGGTGTCGTTGAGATACTTAAGGCTAGTTTGGTAAGGATGTTTTAAGGAAGTACTGATTTTTTGATTTAGACACTTTTTCAGTCTGTAAAATGAAAACCAAACATTACATGTTACCAGGACTGTTCATTAAAGACACCTCCTTCAGTTAAATCAATAATGACTATCTCTGGCAGAACCTGTGTGGTAACATTAAATTTCACCCAAGTTCACTATTTAATAAGGTGGGATAAGGTGAGACTTTTCACAAAGACTTGGTTATGCTAAGGTGAGCACGTGAATAAAAAACAAATACACTAGGAGGGCATGTTAAACAGTACCTGTATAATGAACTGTCCTAGAAACTGTGTCACACTTCAAAGGAGCCAAGGTTTATTTTGTGAAAATGTGTCTTGCTGCCAGCTAGTTGGGAAGGCCTTCACCTAGAAGCCTTACTGTATCCCTGGGGATCAGATAGATCCTTTTGTGAAGTCTGGGATCAGCTGACATGGGACTCCAAAATGTGGCCTGTGTGGAATCAATCACCTCACAGCTCCTTGTTTAATTGACATTTTATGTCCAGTTGCCCAGCCAGTAGTGCAGCTTGACCTACCACCTAAACTGTAAAACCTCAAGAGCTGTGGCAGAACACAGGTTGAGGGAGGTTTTTTACTAGTGTGGTGTCCTGTTCTACACAGGAATTCTAAAATGTGCTTGTTTTGCTGTAATTTCTGCATCTTACACAATAATACATAATGCTTACATAAAGTCCTTATGGGAAATGCCTGTCATTCAGCAGGGGCAATTCAGTTAACAGATTTTGCTCTTTGTACATAAGTTTTTTTCAGATCTTTCACATTTGGGAATGTTGTCTTTCGGTGGTGTGGTTGGTATATGCCTAATCAAGGCAATAGCTTACAGGTACTCATCAAAAGAATCTGAATATTGGAGGCCAGAGGGTTTTTAGGGTATGTTTGTTGTTAAAGCCTGATTTGTTTGTTTGTTTGTGGTCAGACAGTGACTGTTCTAATACTTCTTTTTGTGTGAGTGGGAACAGTTCCTGCTAAGAAAGAATGAAACAGAAATAATGAAATGGGAATTATATTTTTACACAGCAAGTAATCTCAGTCTCCTTGGGGTTGTTACTGTGCTGCATTAGCAATGCTGACCTATCGCAGCAGAAGTGAAGGAAGAGAGAGATCCAGGAAAAAATACCTTGCTCCAGCAGGTAATTCTTTCATCTCCAAGTAGCACAAAACTTTTACTGGGATCTAGAAGGCCAGCTGATAATTTAAAGAATAAATATTTTAAAATATCAAAACTGTGGGGGAGAATCAGTAGAGGAATAATATGGGAGTGTGAGGCTGCTGTGATACTGAACTTAAGGGAACCAGCACATAAGATAAGGACATTTGAGAAATCCTAAATGGCTTGTTTGACTTGATTTTAGAGAATGGAAAGATAAGAAAATGTACTCTCCAGAGGTGCTGCTTGATTGCTAGCTTTGCGTGTTATAAAAATAGGACACTTTCAGACACAGAAAAGGACAAGTTGACTTAAATTGTAATGAATCACTGAAACTGGGTTATATTTATTGGAGAATTCTGAATATAGTTATGTGTGAAGTGATGAAGCTGCTAAGAATAAAGCTCAGTTTATCATTAGACCTGACTGTTACACTTGGAAATTGAACTGCAGGAAATACCTCAGTTTGGGTTTTTGGTTGTTTTCTGTTGGTTTTTTTAATAACTAAGTGAAGTCATTGGACTGATAAGCTAGTGAATCTAAAAAAAAAGTAGCCAAGGGAAGAATGACCTAGTTGAACATGGTGTGCATAGCTTCTGCAAAAAACCCAAACTAGGCAAACAGATCTTTGACCTCTCTTAAAATGAGTAATTGCTTTTGTGGATTTTATCAGAAGATTACCAGACACAATACATGATGTATAGGAGTGGCAGTTAAATGAGTTCAGCTGTGTGAGGCAAAATCTAAGATGCAGAATTGGTCTGCACTAATCCTGTGTCTGCACAGGGAATAATTGAAGTTGAGCTGAAAATTTGGTAGTTCCACAGAAAACAGTTGTTTAATATATATTTGAAGTGATCGCTTTTATTTATTTTGAGTTTTTGTTGTCTTAGCTGAAGATTAAAAAATACACTGAAGTCAAGTAGAAAATCTTGTGAAGGCAATGTTTTAGCATTAAACAAGGGCACATAGCATCTCCTTTGACATCTCCTATATTAAATAGCAGGTTTCAGTTTCAGTATAGGGGCTGAGCTGAAGCTTTATGAAGTGAGAGGAATTTTAGTTCTTTATTGTGGCAGCAATCAAAGTATTGTCATAAGAAGAAGGATTTCTGTTTGGACCTCACCACTGTGTGTCAGTGCTGCTCTGGGTTGGGAAGAAACTGAAGATACTGTTATGTCAGTTAGCAAATGGGGGTAATAAGCTGAGAACAACTCTGACATGACAGATTTGCAACAGAAAGGCTTCACAAACGTGTTAACAAACCTGATAGCACAAGCTGCGGGGAGTGTGATGTATCTGCTGAAGGAACAGATTTTCACAGGAGAAGATAACATGCCTTGCTTCTTGTCTTGTGTTTCTCTCACCCAGAGTTCAATGGACTGATTTCCTATTGGTTCTTTCATGTCAGCAGAAATCATGGGGTTTTGAATAATAATAATGCATTTTATGCATTTTTGAAAATGAAATCTAGTGGAATAGAATGGAAGAGTTGCGATTTTTTAGTGGAATAGCCACTAAAGTGTGACTTGCAAAAATGAAGACAAAAAAGAACACAATTTTTAAAAATGTGCATCTGTCTTAAGTGTTTCTCAGTGCTGGATGTTTGTGTGCCTAACAGACCTGAGCAGACTGGAGACCTTAAGTGAGCCTGATTTGATGCACATCCTTCTGATTATGGTGCAGTTTTTCTGACACTCAGGAGTTATGAAATGCCAAAACATTTTTCTGTGCTACTGGGCAATGTTTTTATGAAACTAAAAGTACTCTTGGTCATTTAGGGAGGTGTCAGTCGTTAACAACTGAGGTACTGTTTACATTGTCATAAGGTGTGTTGGAATGCTTACCTTGGAGCTGGTTCCTTCATCACCATCCGTTTGATGTGGTCACTTACATTGCATTGTCTGCATACTTGTTTCTTCCCCTCCGACCTGAGTGCTCATTTAAGGAGCTTTTCCTTTTCCATCCCACTGCTGTGCTCTTTGTAACGGGCCCTCGTTGTGTCCACAGTGAAGGGGAGTCAGAAGTGCGAGCTGAACTGCCGCGCCATCGGCTACCGCTTCTACGTGCGCCAGGCGGAGACGGTGATCGACGGCACCCCGTGCGAGCCCAACGGCACGGCCATCTGTGTGGCGGGGCAGTGCAAGGTAAGGGCGGCCAGCCTGCTCCACCTGCCCGAACGTGGGCACTGCTGCCTTAAACTTACTGCTTTTTTATTTATCTTCATTAAAGTAGATGTGAAAAACGTTAACTTTTGTTATTACAGGTTGGGTGATTTCTTAACTAACGTTTGTATTTACTGAGGACAAACTAAGGAGTGTTGAAGGGATGGGTTCAGGAGGTGTTTTGGTCACAATTAAGGTGACTGCCAACGAGCTTTTTCCACGTTTTACTTTCTACAGAAGAGATTCTTTGAAAGAATCAGAACAGAAAGATTGAAAGCTTAAATAAGAAAGAAATGTAATATCTTTCTTTGATTCACTTTTAGAGTGGAGATACTCTTCAGAGTCTGCAGCAGAATGGTTTCTTTTGATTGCTTTATAGCTGCTTGTAGTCTGACTTTTCTGATTGGGCCATGTTTGCCTCAGGTCTTACTGGCTCTCCTTTTACCCAGCCCTGATGTTCTCTTAGAAAACATTTGAGTGGTTACTTTTCATATGGGTTCAGAAGGAGCTGCTGTGTTGACTTTTTGCAGTCTGCTGTGCAGATTCCATTTGCAATGAATAAATACGCTTTTTGCAAGATGGTAGCAATTTTAAACAAAATGTTACAGTGTTTAGGAAAAAGATTTTCTAATCTTTAAAGTAAGGTTAGTGAAAGGAATGAATTCCTAACAAGGGGCATTTGACGCTGGGCTGATTCCTATATATGTTGGCAAAAGATGCAGAAGTGGCTCAGATGTGACTCGTGAACTCAAACAGTGAAAGGTCGAGTCCAGTTTAAATAGTTGGTTTGCCAGGGGAAATCACTGATGAATACCCCCTTGTCCTCTGCATGTCCCTCTGGCTTGTGCACATCTGGACAATGCCATGTTTGTGTCAGTTCTGTGTTTCTGAGGGCAGGCAAACCATAGCCTTGAATTTCCTTTGTACGGGATAGATCTGGGTGAAGTTGATTGTGCTTTAAAGCTTTCCTTGATATCAAACTAATGCAGAAAGGGCCAGAAACTTGTTTTAACTGCAGTTCTGATCTGACTCAGAAAACTGATAGAGTTGTATCTAATGAATGTATGGTCTCTATCACCCTCTGTTGGACATTTTTTACATTACCAGAACAATAATATCCTCCTGTTACAAACCATTATTTATTTTGTTCCCAGGACCATTATTTTTGGCTAGTATTTTCAGCTTACCTTATCTTTAAGAGGAAAAGAAAGGATGGAAAATGCTGCTATAATATAAATAATTCAGAAATATGGTAAAGAATATGATATATGAGATGAAATGGTCCTTTTAAAAAACTTGATGTGAAAAGCCTAACACATTAGGGTATTTCATCATAAGAACATATTGTCTGTCTGTGACACTGACATAACTGGCACATATAATAATGCAGATACTACAAAAAAACCCTCACTTGTCATTGAAATAATTGTGTATTTCCTGGTCTAGACTAGACTCTGAATCCTAATGAAAATAAAACTTCTTAAATTAATTAAATACTTTAAAACTAGGCAAAGTAGGAAGAATGAGGTGATATTCTACCCATGCAGAAGAAAGAAGTAAAACAGTGATCTTGACAATCAGTTGCATTATTTCTGTGTAAGTTTGGTTTTCTGCACCCTTGAACAATATTATTTCTGATGGATTTTTTAAGCAAACAAATGTTTTAATTGACAGTCCTATTGAGTTCCACTTTAATTTTTTAATACTTTTTATTTGGTGCCACAGCTGGTTATTCCTAATACATATGATTGGAATATGTTTCAGTATTGTTGAGTAGATGTTGTTTTTTTAAATACATTTGCTACTCCTCTTCTAACCCTATATTTTGACAGTGCTGTTAAATTAAAGAGTGATTACCAGTGAGATTCTCTTTAACTTGCTGTTTAGTCAGAAGTGTCTGTTTTCTTCCTGCAAGATTTTTTTTTCTTCTTTTGTGTGAAATGAGTGTATCCTTACATTTCTTCTAGAGACAGTGGGTTGGTCCTACTCAGTAACTTTTAAGCTTAGAAGAAAAATGCAGAGAGAATACCAAGGAGACTTGGAGAAACAAGCCACGAGAAAAGAATGTTCTTAATAATGTTGACCTTGCCCATAGATTGGAAAATGTGCCTCTAGGGCAGAATGTTGCTTGTGTTTTTTCAATGTGTCTGGGACACTCCCACTAGGAGAACTCATCCCGGCACCTGGGCAGGGGTGAGCACCGACTCAAGGTGGTTTTGGAGACACAAAAGTTATTTGGGAGCTGTGAAGAAAATTGGTTTTGCAGAGATGTTGGTTACCACGCGGGGGCGCGCTTTACAAAAGGATTAGTTAGCCTTTCACCCAAAATTCTGTTTGGGTGGGAGCTGTAGATTCCTCTTAAAGGTGCCTGAAATAATTATTTACTGTCTCCTGATTTTTATATTACATTTTCTCTTGGAATGTAGTTTGTTTTCATCTTCCAGCTAACTTCTGAAGCTAATAGAAAAATATCTAAGCAGTTTTAAAATGCACACTGTAACTTCAGTAGGAAAATGATTGGTAATAGAGATTTTACTTGCCTGAAAAGAAGAAGAAGAGTGCATCAGATAGTGAAAACCTTACAAACTTTCTAGGGAGGTAACTTGTGTCAGCTGTAGGAAGCATAGCCAACCATGCTAAATCATCCATCAGAAAAGCAGGATGAGGCAAGCAGCTCCTGTTTGGACCTGTGCTGGTGTGTGCTAGTGTCCAGGTGAGAGAACTATAGATGACATTATTGTTTTAAGGAAGGGAACTTTTAATGGCTGTAGGATCAGAGTGACAGATCAGGACAATGAGAATTGTGTACTTTCAATAATTTAGGGTTATTCTCTTAACTGATACATGTTGGGATATAGAGTAGCCTTATGGTTGTTCTTGTAAGGTTCTAGAAGCTGTTTTCTGTAGGAATGTCAGCTTAGCTGTGCAGTATTGGTTGCTTACATTGAAAAAAGGTCTGGGGTGGATTTGGAGTTTTTCTGTGTGTGCTTTCTTAAATTTGGAGCCAGACTTCCTTCCCTTCTCAGTCCTCTTTTGTTTACAGGTTCTTCTGAGTGAGTACTCTGTACAGTGCTAGCTTCTGTGAAGCTTTTCTCCTTTTGCCTTTGTCATTACTGTGTTCTGTTTTAACACTACTAATAGAAGAAAGAATCTGATCTCTAGATGAACAAAGCAGAAGCAATGGCACGTAGATACCTATATCTGTCCTTCACCTGATTTACACAAAATGTTTGTAGTTGCTTCTTCGTCTTGCTTGGTTGTATTGGAGGAGGGAGCATTCTTCACTGAACAGGAACTTTGTGAAGTTTTCTGTCATGAGATGGAAAGAATTTGAAAGCAGCCTGAGGAGCTGTGCCCAGTGAGACACGGTCTGTGCCTCAGGGCTGGCTCTCCGTTCTTGGGTGTTGGCATTGCTGGTCAATGCTGGGTGAGTGATGAGTGGTGTCAGGAGTTGCTTGTATTTGAGAAGGACCAATTTCAGGAACTGTTTCCAGGTACTTGATCTTACCCAAAAAGTTGTCCTTGGAGCAGTGCATGGCTTATACTGTTTATACTGTTTATACAGTTTACACTGTTTATGGGAGAGTTGAGAAGGTGCATTCTGCTGAGCATTGTCAACAAGGCTTTGCCCAGGATGCGACTGCACAAAGGATCTGCTCTGTGAACGTGGAAAACCAGATCATGGAGCCCATGGCATTCAGATGCTGAAATGTACTGTAGAGTCAAATGAAAATTATATCTCTTGTTTGTTCATATTCAGGGCTTGCTTTTGTCTTACTGTTTTGTTTGGTTTTTATCAATAGCTGCTGAGGACACAATGGTTTGAGCTCAAGACCTTTTTTACAGATTAGGTGGGATGTATTCAGAGAGGCTCATATGGTGTATGTAGCCTCTGTTGAAGGCTATTTCTTTCCAGGAGAAACGGTTGCTCCCTAAAATGAACCATAAATGTCTATAGTTACAATAGAACATTCTCTCATTCTTTCTGTTTTTTCAGAGATGCCATCGTAATTTCTTGGCTGTTGGAAATAGGACTCTTCATTGTTTCTCTTCATAATGACTTGCTAATGCCAAGCTCTGCATTGGGAAACACCTGCCGGGTATTAATAAGGTGTTAATGGAAGAAACAGGTTCCTGGGAGCTAAGGAGTAACTGCTTGTTGCCACTTCTTCCCTCTGTCTGAATAATTTTTGTTAAATGTTTTACAGAGTGAACTTCTGTGAGATTTCTTGACCTCACTCTCTATAAAATCTTTTATCCTTCTTCCATTTATAAAGCAACACTAAATTTTTTTTGCATATGATCTTTGACCAATAATAATTTCTCAGGTTTGGATGTCTATAAAAAGATAGAATGTAGTCCTTATCTGCAGTATGCCTTTGTCTTCATAGATTGGCTGTCAGTAGAAAATACATCCCAGCTTTGAGCTTAATTGCATCACTATAGAAGTTGTTCTGAAAGCAAATGCTATTATCTCTAATGATTAAGTGGGACAGTTAGGGAATTTTATTATTCTTAATGTATGCTTCTCTTTGAACTAGTTTGAAAATGGTGTACTTAAAATAAATCCAAAGCAAATCTGAAAAAAATCTAAAGTTTTCAAGAATGCTGGGGATAGCAATGGAGTAGAAAATGAAATATTGTATGTTGTTGGGCCATGTTGAAAGTGAAGTCGGGTTTGTTTATGAATAATTAATTATTCCCTAGGTTGGAATAATCAAGTGATCACTCCAGCTTAGTTTTAAAGAAACAAGATAAAGTCCTGTGGTACTGGTAAAAAAGGAGGCTGGGAGTGTTTATGAAGAAATTTTCACTAACACACCCGTCCCTTCATGTGGTTGTTCATAAAAAAACCTGAACTCATGATCACTGCTTTTTTTGTTGTTATTTTTTTCTGAAATTCTGGCTTTCTGTGACGGGGAAATTTAGCGTAGACAAGAAAAAAAGAGTTTGGATAAAAATAGAAAATAAATGTGGTTTCAGCTATTTCTTTTTCTCAGTCCCTTGCCCAAGTATTCATGGATGCACTCTTAACAAAACAAGCCGTGGTAGCCCATAGGAAGATAGATTGCAGCTCTCTCCTGCATTCACAAAAGAGGAAACCAGTGAAGAGCCGTGCACTCTGTACCGTGGTGGAGGTGAAGGGTTTGATGGCATGCTTCTTATGCAGAAATTACTCAGATATGGTTAATACCTTTTAAGTAACCAGTAGAACCAAACCTGTTCTGTGTTACATTACAGCAGTTCAAAGAAAAAAAAAAACCCAAGAAATTTCAACCAGTTGAAATCCATTTGATTTCAATGGATGTATGGGAAAGCAGTTGTAAAAGAGTCATGTAGCTAATGCAAGACCACTCTTCTGAGGTTAAATAGCAAAAGGAAACAAAGTAATTTAGATTTTATTGTAAAGAAACAAAGAGGGGTGCAGCAGAAGTAACGTTCTGAAACTCACATTTAAGGGATCTGTTAAACACCAGGACAAGCAAGCAGTGGGGAGAAAGCTGTTAAGAAGCAGACTGGCTGCATAAATATTCATTCTTGTTCTCCTGTTTAGAAGAGGGTTGAAAACGTCTCAATTATTCCTGAACTATTAATGATGCCTTTTGCTGTTAATAGGCTGAATTATATTCTTGTCCTAGAAATGTTGAAGCCATTTGACTTGCAGCATCTCATTGTGGTGCTTCGCTTGGGACTCCCAGAAGGGCCTGCAGATTCCTCTATGCAGACTGCTTAAAGAGATCCTGGCACCTTGGTTAGCTGCCTGAAAGCAGAGATTGCCTGCAGGCCCCCTCAGACAGGTGTTCACATGGGAGCATCTCAGTTTGGCTTATTGTCCATGTGTTCTGTGGCTGTAGAGGCTCTGAATGGGCAGCATCAGTTGTGTACCCTTATCCCAGGAAAATTCTGGAAAGGGGAACTCACTTACTGCAGGGGGTTGTGTTATGCACAAAAATAAAAGTGAAGAAGCCGTTCTTGAATTTACTGTTGTCTCCTAATGTTTATACTAGAAGACTGTCACTGCAAACAGTGACAAATTATTTTATCATGATAAACATAAGAACAGCAAGGGGAATAAAAAAGAATTGTACAGGACTAAAGCAAGCTTGTATATCACATACTTCATGAGACTTCTTTGGTTGTGTACTTTCTCTCTGCTTGCTTGCAGGGTATCTGTTACTAGAATTTAACCTGCAGTAGAGTTAGAATGTGCAGTAAAACTTAAGGTTATACATTTAAAAAAGAAGACATATGTATGTTAGAGACAGCTTATTAGCAGATTAGTGTGTTCTCATGGCAGGTGGGGTCATGAAGTAGAAGGGGGGCTATTGATGAACATTTGTGAGGAAAAATAAAGGCTTTCATGTGTGAGGATTTATGAGGTGAGTGCTAAAACATAATTGAAACAATAAATGGAATTAGTATTTCATTTTAATTTGATTTGTTTTGTTACTTACTCTGTCACTTTCAATCCATGCTGCCCCCTGTGATGTCAGTGGTCTGGAGATCAGGTTTTTTTCTTTGTTTGCAGTTGTGCTCCTTTGTGTTAGCAGTCTTAGCAATTATGCTGTGCTGACTAGTGATATTTCAGGCCTCATCTAAAAGTCAGAATTCTTAGAAATACAGCATGGAAGTGGATTTATTGCTAAAGGTTTGTTCATCTCTTTTTTTGTTTTGCAATGCTCTTATACCTGGTGACAACTGAGTATTGGTAGTATTTTACTTACTGTTACTACTAATAAATCACTGATTAAATGAAAATTTTATCACAATTCAGTCATTTCAGGAACTTCATAATTTAGGCACTAGGATTTTTTTTCCTTGTGAATTATAATAAACTGTCAGAAGCCAGTAACCCAGAGGTCTTAGTGAAAATAGAAGAATTTTTAGAAAGCGATGACAGTGCAGCAAAATGCTGTCTGACCTAAGCTGATTTTTACTAAGGAGCCAAAGAGTAAGTTAATGCTTAATTTTGTTTTGATGACTTTTAGAAGCAAATTGAAAATGCTAATAACTGCAACAGAATATTCCAAAATGCCTATTATTTAGTCAGGAAACTGAAACAGCAATCTTGGACATCTACAGGAAATTAAGTATTTAGGCTTTGTTTTCATTTAGCTATATTATAATATTACTTTAGAGGCTGGAAAGGATCCAGTATGTTTTTAGGCACTTCTATTAAAACAAAGATTACAATTTTGATAGACCGGGATAGGCAAATTTGTCACATGAATAAATAAATCCTTGGGAAGAAGGTCCATAGAGGCTCTAGTTGTTGTGCTTATGTATCTATTTTTTTTATGCAGCACTTGCAAACACCGATATAGATACACCCAGAGCAAATAGCTGAGGAGCTGTTTTAAAATGTGCTTGAAGTATTGACTTACTGTGTTAGACCAAAACCATGAACAAAGTGTAACTCTTGAGTTAGGCTGGTGCTGTTGTGTTACTGTCTCATGGAGAGACTGAGTCCCTGGGCTGCTTCTTAGACCTGGTATGGATGCAGATCCCTATTCCAGCCAAAATATCTGGGCTGTTCTGCAGTGGGTTTTCTGTGGGACCTTGGATATCTCCTTTACCCTCTGGCTGTTATTAGTGTAGCATTGTGCAAGGGCACCGAGTGCTGAGTGTGCAAACTGCACCCAGAAGCTTTTTTCACTCTGTAGTCCTGTTAAGAACCAAGTTTTTTAACCAAGGTGGAGCCCAGTGATTTTGGGACTTCCCTCCCTTGGGTGGCTTGCTGGCAACTGGTTTTCATCTCTTCCAAGTGATGCACCTTGGTTCCAAATGTGCTTTTAATGCCCAGATTTTCCATCTCAAAATGACAGTTATGTGGCAAATCCGTGTTTCATAGGATTAATGTCATTTGGGTGTCCTAGTGGTAGTGAAATGTACCTAAGGCTGAGCTAACAGCAGTGTGTTGTGCTTCTCTAACAAGCTGGGGTTTGTGTAATTTCTGTATATTTTGAATATACTCATCTGCAGGAAGTTGTGCTTTGCCTTTCAGACAAACAAAGGTATTGGAGAATATTTTCAGGGAGAGCAAGAATCTGAGTCTTAACCCTTTGCTGAGACCAGAGTTTGAATGTTTATGCAGCAACTCATGTTTACAAGATGTTTACAAGATACAATTTAGTTTCATGGAAGTCTGTGCAGAGTTCCCTTCAGTTTGAATTTCACATTGCTTAAGCTTTTACGTAAGAGTTTTGAGCTTTTTTCAAAAGTTCAGAATAAAAAGGTATCCTGGGTGCCATCTGGTACCACTTCAGTCTGTGAAATTTAATAAGATTAGAGCTTGGAAAATGGTGTACAGCTAGATCAAAATGAGCTTGTTCAAACTTGGCTGAAATTGAATTTTTGACAGAACCTGAAATCAGCCCGATTTTCATATGGCTTCACACTGAAAATGCCTCTACAGTTCTCTTTCTTTTTTCTCCCCACTAGTGCCAGGGTGTCTGACTTTTGAAGTCCTAGAGAGTGGAGTCACATGAATGTACAATAATATAGTTTTTCATTTAAAGTAATGTAAATTTCCGGTTTCCGTGTTTGCTGAGAGAAATCACAAACTGACAAGATCACACTTAATGGCTCATACTTCACAAAACAAGTGAGGTGAGCTCAAAACCTTCTTAAAAAGTCTGTTGGTTTGCAAGCCTCTGCCCTATTTTGTCATCTCAGACATTTTATTATTGCAAGAACAGATTTTTTCCTATTTTCAGAAATGACATCAAAACTTGAACAAAACAGAAATGTGATGGTATTACATAAGACTGACATATTTAATCCTTCTTATGGCCACAGGCTTCTCTGCAGTCACAGGACTATACCACGTTCTTGCTGATGAGGAAGCATTCCGTTTTCTGTTGTTCTGACAACATGGTGTCTTTGAACTAGAGCATTTATACCTTGCTCTGTGGAGTCATCAAAATCCTTGTGAATAACTTCCTGTTCTCTCTTTGTGACACAGACACCTGATCTGTTCAAAGCCTCCCATAAAAACCTACTAGAGCACATGCAGTAAACTCGATTAATTTTAAAGTATGGTTCATTTAAATGTATCAGTAATGGCTGCCACGTGACATTGTTGGCTTCTAGTGTGAAGCAGCTTAATGTGGCATCTAAGTGCATTTCATGATTTGAAAACGTGGCCAAGGTGAAAGTTCTGTCCACACTCAAGTGATCCTAAGAGTTCACTGTGAGTGTTTTAGTTTGCCTTGTGTGTAGCTTTTTCAAATCCTGTCAAGTGGAAATCAGAAAGATACATGTATATGTATCTCATAACTGGAAAGATAAATTTGAAACAAAGATGTGTTTTCTTCTATAAAATACAAAATGTTTTTACCGACATTGCCTTTTCCTTTCCATACTAGAGCTGTGCCTATAATTGTAGTAACTGTTGTGTGCCAGGCTGGTGACCTTGCAGAAATCAGAAATGTCAGACTTGTTAGTTAGTGATATCAGACTGTTGGTGATGCTATTTATATGTAGTCTGGCTTGTTCTTATCAAGGTCATGAACACACAAGGAACTGTGGTGACAGAGGTGGGAATGTGCAGGTCGGTTTGGTTCCTATGTTAAATATGAAAAATATCTGCAGAATTCTAGTGAACAACTTAAGAAACCAGTTGTGACTAAAAGCAGTCCTCTAGTCCCAAACATTTCTGTGACAGAGGCACTTTCTTCCTTTCCTACCCGTGTGTATTCCCTGTGTCCAAACTGTTTTCTGTAGAGGGGTGTGAGCCTTTACACACGAGTATAATGGATTTCTGTAGATGTTTCAAGTGTGCCTTGGTGGTATCTTACAAAATGCAAAGTGGAAGAATTGCTGAGCAGAACATTTTTGAAGGGGACGAAGTTCCTGCTGTGATGTTAAATGCATGTTCTTGCAAAGTTGATGCTTCTTCTTCGACATCATCTTGACATAAGATTCCAATAAATGAATATAATCTTGTTTTCCTAAAAGGCTGTTTCCCACCAGATCTGTATGACTGATTTGTACCCTTTAGCACACACGGTTTTTCCCACTAGTAGAGTGGAAAGTGAAGAATTGGAATTCTTTAGTTGTAACTTAACTTGGTGTTTCTTGGATATTCAGAGCAGAACCAAATATAGACAGTTCTGTCACGGATTTGCAGTCACACAGGTAAGAAATAGCATTCTGTGGAGGAGATAATGGGGGACTTTGGAGTCTTAGACAGCTTGAGAAGGAAATGCTTGTTTCACACACCTGTGCAGTATGTGCAGTACAGCAAATATCTTGAAGAAAACATGGCTTTAAATCAACTGCTATTTGCTAAGGTTTGAAAGTACTTAGGGGCTGGATGTGAGACTACATTATTGCAGATTCCCCAGAAAACACCTGTGATTATGATGCTATTTCGTGTCAAGTAGGAAATAGCCTGGAACTGCTGCAGCTAGAGACTCAAGATAATAAGTTTGCCTTCCATTTGCTGTGGGCGAAGGGTTATACAATTACTTTAGTTCTGTTCAATTCAGTAACTAGCTGTAGCTTGAGTATTGATTTTACTCATACTAAAAAACGAAGTTTCCTAAAATAAATGAACCTTTTGAAAAAAGGTAATCTTTTAGAATAGCTCTTTTAATTTTTTCCAGGAGCTTTCATGATCCAAAACAATATGAACAAGAGGCAGTGGCACTGTTCCCTCGAGGAAGAGAGGTGGCTGATTGGGGAAAATTGAGCAAACAAACTTATTAGAAGAGAATCCAGGACTGCAACTCAACAAATTCTGTAGCAAATTGATCCATTTTTAGCAGTTTCATTGCTGCTGAAACCTATTTTAGGCTAAAATTAATTAGTTCCAGTAACTGTTGTGCTGGAGATTGAGATGGTGACCTTATGAAGAGCAGCAAAAAGATACCTTGGACCTCTGATTTCTCCATCTGGTCCATCAGGATTCAGGACACCTTTTCTGTTGTTGCTGAGGAAATTGTCACTTCAGTAAAATTACTCCAGGCAACACACTGATAACACTGGAAAAGCATCTTGTTTTGATTGGTTTTTTTTTTTTTAATTTTTTTTCTTT